>JAVJGG010000007.1:750594-771457 GCA_035590195.1 Aviceda cuculoides | reverse complement strand
ACCGGGGCTGCGACTGGCAATGTGATTTTTCGGCTTTGTTTGTTTTTTTTTTCGTCTCCCGTTCTCTCTTTACTTTTTTTTTAATGAATGTATTTGTGCACGGTAAATACTGGATGTGCATATAATGAATATGCATATATTTATATCTCAGACTTGCTCAGGTGAAGCCATTTTTTCCCCTCAAATGACACATCATTTATGATGTCGTTCCTCTCGTCTTAGCACATTTTTGTTTTTGTTTAGCCGCTTTTGTTGCATGCTAACAAGATTTGTTTAATTCCGTATTGGCAAGAGGAGCCAGTACGGAAAAATGCGTGGCCAGGCTGGTAAGTGAGGAGGGGTGCTGGAAGCGGTGGTCTGGAGTTTATGGCATTTGAGGCAGTCATTTAACTTGCACTGACGGACTCTGCCATATGTTGAGCTGGGCCTTCCTAGACTTCAAGGCACCAGGCTCATAAATGGGAAGAAGCAGTCCTTAGGGACATCGTCTTATGTGAGAGGGAAGAGAGGGTAATTTATTTCTCTTAAGCCATTATATCATTCTCTGTTTAGCGCTCAGCCGTTGATACCTATTAACATAGGGAAAAATAGCAGAAGTGTTATTTCTGTTCTCAACTAGCCAACAATTGACGCTGCTTACCAGGGCCTAGCATTTTGTATCGTGGCATTATGAGAGTATTATCTATTGTATAAACAGATAATTTAAAAAAACCAACAAACCCAAACCATATTATGCTGGTCAGAATTTGCCTGGTACAGACGTGGTAGTAGCTAAGGGAAGGTGCAGAGTCTCTGCCTAGGGATGTTTAAGGAACTCAGCTTTTTGCTTATACATTCTTTACCTTGAAGACATTAAGATGCATTAGATGTAGAGCCGTGTAATGCCGTCGTTTATAGTTGCTTCTCATAGCGAAGCTGCAATTGAGCGATGATGACGTGATGTTTACTTCCTGAGGAGATTAGGTCCTCTTGGAAAACACTTTGTTCTTGAGCATCCTCATAAAAATACGTTGTAGTGCGGCTGAAGGAAAACCAGGCACGAATGGCGTCGTTGAGTGTATGGTCCTGCCGAGTCCTTGCAGCAGTGAAAGGCAAAGCTGAGGCTGCTGCTCCTCTGTCACTTCTGTAGATGCTGTGTTAGGTATGCAGGAAGGAAAACAGATCTTCTGGTTTCAGTTGTGACAGAGCGAGAAGTGAAAATCGTGATAGGCTCACTGAAATAAAAGGCGGACATTAAAAGCCAGATGAACCAGTCTCTGAGAACTAGTGGTGCAGCGGCTGTTTTGCATGGCTTTCCCCTCCAAGCTTGGGGACAGCAGCATCTGACGCGTTGGTGTGACTGCTCAAGCTGAAGCAGAAGGGCCTGGGTTCCTCAAACAGGTTTTAGGACCAAAGCTTGGTTCCAGGCCCAACCCTGATGCCCAAATTTCTGTTCCCTTGCGGGCTTGGGCTTTACCCAGCACCTCTTGGGCCTGTGGCCAAATTTGAAGCCACCTTTTCCAGTTGTCAGGGGGAGGAGGAAAGGAGACCTCCCTATCTGTCCCTGTGGATGTGGCGACAGACCTTTCCAACACTGCTTCCATGGCTCTGCGACGGCTGGTTCTAGCTCTTCTCTGAGCGTCCGACGACTTGAAGGTTGCCCACCCTGCCACGATCCCCTGTGGCGTCTGCGAGGTCCTGAAGGCAATTCGGCATCGTTGCCCTGCTGGGCGACCATTCTGGGCTGGTGAGGGGCATCGGTGGAGATGCCGGCGTCGGCTCCAGAGATTTGGAAAACTGCTTCATCTGTTAACATCTGACTGCCCTTCTTTGTTAGGCGATGCTTAAACTTGCAAGAGGTTTATTGCTGGTCCGTCTCCATGCTCCCCTAAAAAAAATGGTCTGACTTACCGCTATGAGGAGATTGTCCGTGTTCTCTTCCTTGCAAGAACAGGCTTTCTCACTTGAACCCTTACAGGGAGTTTTTGCCCATTGTTCGCGTACCACAGCAGTGGTGACGCGATGGTGAGGGTCTAGTAAGAGGAAGAACTTTCTTGCTTTTGAGTGGATAGTAAACATTGTTTGTTAGGGAATATCCAAGGGTTGTTTCATTCACGTGTTTAAGGATAGATCTCGGGGAAGACTTTGGGAATGGGAAGTGTCCTGGTTCCTTGATCTGGTTCTTCCTGTTCCCTTTTGAAGGAGCACGGGCAGGAGTGCAGCATAGGAAAGCGAGGACTTTGCATGCAGAAGTGAAAAGTCCAGGGAGGGAACCATGCATGCTCTTCTCCCAGAGCACCTCCCTTATGCCTACGTGTCACAGGCTCTGAGCAGAGATATGGTTTAGGTTGCCCTGTCTGCCCAGCCCTTTTGCCTGTTTCTGGCGGGTTACCAATGCTGTATCTGATGGATGTTTTTCCCTTTCTGTTATGGCTTTGCACTATTATCCTATTTTCTATGCATCATCAGCTGCCTGTGACAGAGCAGTTCTGAGCATTCCTTGCTGCGTGCAGAATTTGAGGATGAAAGTTGGATGGGTCAGTAGGCCATTCAACTGTCGGGTTGCCCGCGCATGCTTTTGTTCCAAGAGCACATACTGAATAAAGACGTCATGTTAAGAGGCGAGGGAAGGGAAACAAAGCATTTTAATATTTGTAGTTGCTTTCTAGGCTTCTCACAGCATCGCTTTGTCTACGTGAACTGCATGAATTTGCATGCTGGAGCGCAACCGCCCAGGGCTCCCGCGCCTCCACCCCGCTTGGTCGTTCTACCTTCTGTTTCCCTTGCTTCCCTTTCATTGTTTGTGCTTCTTGCGTGCCCCCTCCCAGCTTCCCTCTTACATGTATTTGTGCTTTTTCTTTTTTTTTTTTTTTTCCCCTCCTCGTGCTTGTGATCTCTCGATTTTTGGCTTCCTCTGAAGCTTGCAGAGCCATTCAGGGATGGCTCACCTACTGCTCTTGCTCTGCAGCCGAGCCTGAAGGGTGCCTGGAGCATTGCAGTCGTTGAAGGTGTGCGTGGGCCTGTGCGCTGGAGCCGAGGAGGAGCTGGCTATATCTAGCGTGCTGACAGTCTTCCACCCGTCTGCAGCTTCCTCCAGCATTTTAATGTTTCTTCCTGGGTTCCGTTTTTGCTTTGAGACAAGCTGGGTTTCCCGGTTGGATGTGGTATCCGTATTTCCTTGTGCCCAGTTCCTCTCTTCTTGTTGAAGGTGATGTGAAGTGTGGGGTAGCCATAGAGCTCCTGCCTTGCTCTCTTTCTCCTCTTTGCCCTTGACATCCTTTTTATAGCAAATGTCCCTTGGGTGGGCGGCTGGATTTTTGTTTTTGTTTTTCTTCCCATCATTTGTCCTCAGTGTGGAAAAATGTAAAGTCTTGCCTGCCCTGATAGTTGGGGGTGCGTGGAAAACCAGTGGGATTTTGACATGGAAAATCTCAAGTGCGAGAGGCTTGATTAGAGCAGTTGTAGTTTTTATTCAGACTCCTTGTAATTTTGTGGTTTTGCTTGTTTGTTTGTAACTTGTTAATAATTACTTAACTAAAATGCTTGGGAGAAAAGCTCCTTTGTGTAGGACTCAACACCCAAGCCCTTCACCATTAAGGGGTGAAAAAACTCCAAATATAAACAGCCATGTTGGAGCACTTCAGTGCAAAGCTGAAAGGCAGTTAGTTATGGGTTTTTTTTTTGTTGGTTTTTTTGTTTGTTTGTTTTTCTGAAGAGGAGAGGAAAGAGCCCAAGAAAAAGTGTAGTAAGGGTATCAGGCCTGCTGTCTCCATGGCCACAAGTGTATGAAAAGAGAAGCACAAATGCTATTTGTTGTTCATGGTGGACACCACTTAAAATAGGTATCGGAGAGTCATAGTTGTGTGTTTCTGTCCGTCAGAAACCACTTTGGTGATTACTGTGAGCATCTGAAGGCAGGGGCAGGCGTGTTGGGTACCTGCAGAGCAGGGCATTCAGCACTTTCCACCCCTTCAGTTGCGAGGGAGGAACTACTTTAAAATGAAATAATGAAGGTTAAGTTGTAGGTCTTGTTATCACGATTGAAAATGACAGTAAGTCGTCAAGGACAACGTACAGCAAATTTTTCTTGGTGTCAATGCCATGTCTGCCTGATGTGATGGGTTTTCTACTGTTCCTGTGCATTACATGTAAGAGATGAGTGAGGTGTTTCATTAGAGGAACACCTCATGTATGTTTCAGTTTGCTTGCAGATACTTAGGAAATTACAGCGAGTGTTTATTTCGGATTACTGTGATAACATTTCAGGTGCTTGAATTTTGGAGAAAGATACTGTGATATTTACTGTATCATAGTCTGTTACAGAGACTGGGCAAATACAGAGCTGCTGCCTCGGTTTTCACTTTAAAGGTTCTGTTCAGTTCTGAAAGATTATTTTACTAATTTTTTCTTTTCCCATGTAGTAGCGACTTGGCTTCAGTTCCTGTTCTTCAGTGCAGCTCAGGGGCTAATAAGGTTAATTGTTCTGCCGGTTTCAAAAGCTGATGAAGACCTTGATCTTATGTATCTGAGAGAGATACATGGCACTGCAGTGTGTCATTAACAGAGGCGCATCGCATCAGCTATGCACAAATTGAATGTACAGAGTCACCTACTTCAAAGCAGGGTTTGTCTGAAGGCGCGCAATTTGTGTGAAAGCCTGAGACAGACTTGGGGTGGGAATTGTGTTCCTCTTCGGGCTGTTAAAAGGCTCCTCCAGCCTCCCAGCTGAGCTTCTGGATGGTGCTGATAGGACTTGAGGCTGGTTGGCCATGCAGATTATGCAGAAGCTGTCAGCCCAGGCTCTTAAGACTTGTGTGACAGGAGAGGGGCACTTTCAGGGGCTTTCTAGCACAAGATAAGCACCTGCCCATATTGTCTGGAGGAAGGGGATTCCCCCCCCCCCCTCCTGTCATGGATAGGCTGCTGGGACCTGCATTTTGGCTTCAGGAGTTGTTCCCTTCCTTCCATCCCCCTGTAGTACTTGTCTGGCAATATAGGAGTTTGAGAATGCCTGCTTTTTTTTTTTTTTTTTTTATACCTCAGTGTGAGTATACATGTAGCCTGTGGCATACAGAGGAGAGAACATAGGAAAAAGCTGGACATGGGGCTCTGTGTGCATGCTCAGAGTCCAGGGTGATCTAAAAATTTTTTTTGTTTCTTGCACAAGTGAGATTTTATGCCGTGGCTGCGCTGCAGACTGGGAAGGTTTTCTTCATCGTTGCTTGAGAAAAAGTGAAGAGGAGAAGTGGTTAAGATAGCTAGTGTTAAGGGTGAGCACTGTGTAATGACACAGTCCCAGGTTTCTGATGCCTGGCAGATGTTAAGCCATTTAAAGGAGGAGTTAAGCCATTTAAAATGAGGATAGCTTGCCAGCTTGTTATGGCAGAGAAGCTGTTTCTGGAGGAGGTGGATGAGGAATCCTCTAATTCTGCTTGGTATCATGCTGAGGTCCCAGAAGTACAAAAGGAGCTTGGAGAAGCTGGAAATCAGCTGATGGGTTTGTGTTGTGCCATACTGGTGGAGTCTAAGAGCAAGGCTTAGCTCAGTCATTAGAGATGGCCGGGTCTGTGTGCGGGCAGGTGCTAGCACCCCTGGGTAGGTCGGTCTGTGCTGAAGAGCTGGGCTGCAGATTCTGGATGATTATCACCGTGTCTCCAACCTCCCTTTAAGGGCAGGCGTACAGAAAGACTGTCAAGTCCTCAAATTAACTGGTACTTCCCTGTCAGTCTTGTTACAGATTTGGTTATGCTATGGTAGAAGGCTGTGCTGCTTCTGTTGGATGAGCTGCTTGTGACAATAGATTGAAGTTTATATGCACCTGGTAGCTTTCGGCAAGATCTGTAATATTAGCCATAAGGTCATTATTTTAGCCATAATAATGTTAATAGTAATGTTACCCATATTTGCTGCCTTAGTGTGGTTGTCATTTTTTCCCCTTTCATGAGGGGGGAACTAGAAAATAGGAGCTAGAGTCAAAGTGGGTGACTTGGGGCCTGTTCCGTGATGCACTTACATGGGAAACGTGTAGGAGGGGTGGTGGAAGGTGCACTCTCTTAATTTTAAAAGTGTGGGGTTTTTTTTTTTTTTTTTTCCCCCTACCTTTTCGTTGCTAAGGTCTGTAGCTTGTGTCTTGTGCAACCATCACCTGCAAAAGCAGTAGCTCGGAAGACTTACCAGCTGTCTGGCAGGGTAACTATGACCTCTTCCTGAAAGATGTTAATCTCCCTAAAGCTGTCCCTGGTTTCATCAGTGCGGGTTGGGTGGCTGTAACATGCTCCATTTTGAGTTGTACCTAAAGCTTTCCTGGAGATCTCGGCTGGTTCAGAGCAGCTACCTGCTTGTTTTAAATGGATTTCCTGCAGGGAGCTCATTGAACCAACGCTTGAGTGCATTTCGGTAGACAGCTCAAAGTGGTTGGTTGTGAACTGCAAGCTGGCACAATTTGTTAACTGCATGTCTCAAAAACTACCTTAGGCCAGCAACTGAGCTAAGCTGTTGTGTTTAAAGCTTCTACTCTCTCTGATTTCTGTACGTGCTGCTCATCACTGATAAGATCTGGGCTTGGGATCTCACCATCCCTGTTGGAACGTGGTACCTTGCCTTTGCTGTTGGTGCTACCACGTGGTCTGAATTCCAAGGCATTCTACATCCGATTTTCTCAGGTACTGGCTAATGAAAATTACTGATGGGGCAGATGGTTTTAGATTGAAATTGTATGTGCGTGCAGAATTTTGTATAGATGTGTTTATATAAATAGAAAATGAGTCTGTTTAATCAACATTTGGAAAAAAAATAATGGAGTAGCCATGTTAAGTCACCATTTATCGTGGCAAAATGAGCAGAAACCCCAAATAGGATGACCTGCATCTACCTTACTTGAATCATAAAGGAATTGCTGTAGGAATTTCTGATTTCTGAGTTTGTTTTGCAAGCAAGTCGTGTGAGAGTCCACCTTCGGAGGAGTTAAAAATGGTACATATGTTCAGTGCGCCTTGTCACAATTCTGAGATGCTTACATAGTATTTTCTCTGTTTGTCAGGCTGATTCAGAGGAGGTTGTGGAAGAGCATCCACAAGAGCAAAGGTAAGCGAAACTCAAATGAAAACAAGAATGTTGAAGCTTGTTTTGGTTTTTGCTTTAGGAAGTACTGAAGTGTAATTGGGCAGACTACTAAAAGTTATTTTTTCTGCTGCATATTAAATAGGTTTTCATTACTTGTGGTGTACAATTTTCTCAACTAATGCTAATATTAATTTGTTAGCAAACCCAGAAAATAGCGTGCAGCATATGCAAGACTGAAATGCCCTCTTGCATCTCTTTCTCCTTATTCTGTCTCTAAGCTGCATTTGCTTTTCATTGCTTTTACCCACCCAAATCCGTGTTTATTAATTCTGCTTTACTGCATATTTTGTAGTTAGTTTCTTTAAACAAGAGGACAATTTTCTGTTCCAAAATTTGCAAACGTAAGTAGTCTTGGAGTGTGAATGTTTACCAAAGTGAGGAGGGTGGTAAAGAAGACTTAAAGCCAAAGGCTTATTAGTATGTTGCTGTGGAACAATAAATATCCTGCCTGATTTCTTGAAATCAGATAAATAATAAAGCTCTTAAGATCTGTAGTTTCAACTCTGCTGTTTCTGTTAATATCAGGCCTCCTCTGTTTTGAAGGGTTGGGTAAATAGCATCACAGATTATTTTTTAAATACACATTTTGTTTCCTCTGAGCGTCCAGATTAAAATGCTTGGACATCTACCAGTGAAACACTTCCTTCCTTTGGTATGCGTTAATGTGGGTACAGCTTTCAGTGGCATGCCAGCCAGAAAGATCACAAGACTTAAAATAAACACATGTAACACCACTGTGCTCCGATGGTTGCAGTTATCCAGAAATGCTTTTCTCATTTATCTCCCGTCTTTGCCCTTAGCTTGGGTTTGAGAGCGAATAGATCTGATAAAACATAAGCCTTGCTGGGAGCTGGCAGAAGGGGTAAGGCTGGAGCAGGGAGTGGGATGGTTGTGATGGGTCTGTCCTGCACTGCAACGCTTCTCCGTGCGCCTTTTTCCCTTCTTTTTGCTCCACTGGGAGCCTTCTCGTCCAAACCCAGGATCGCATTAGGGCTTTGTGCCTCATCTCCGTGGGAATGACAAAGATGGTACAGAAACAGGATGGGAGGATTACTGCTGCCTCTGACAGCTGGTGCTGATGGTTTGTGCTTGCCTACATCCCCCAATTCCCACCTGCATAGGGGATTTTTTTTAATTTTTTTTTTTTCCCCTCCTCTCCTTGTGAAAACTCTTGAAAGCTGGCATTTGCCCTGCACAAATACAGAACTTCTTGATTTTCGGCTGGGGACTACTAAGGTTTTGCTGAAAAATTTTCACTGTGTGCCTAAGCGTGCTCTCTTTATTGAGAGGTAGTCAGAAGACAGCAGTCTCAAGTGCTGTGCTTAAGGTGGTTTCTGAGATTTTTGTTAGTAGGCAGAGAGATTTAGTTTAGGGGAAAAAAAAATAAATCTCTGCCTGCCTATTTATCTCTGGGGGTGGATGGAGTAACTGGCTACTATGGCAATAATAAAAATATTACTGAAAGAAATGGTTCTTGAGACTCAGATGGGAAATAGGAAAAAGTGGTTTGACTGTTTTTTTTGTTTTGTTTTGTTTTTTGGTTTTTTTTTTTTTTTTTGGTCATTCAGGTGCTTAAAGATTTTCCTAGTAATTACTCATTTCCAAAAATGAACTTGTTTTCTGAAAGTTAAGTTTATAAGGTTCATTTGCATGGATGGAAACATCCTTCTATTGTCATAATGAAATGCTTCAGGAAACTTGACTAAACAGGCAGTGGTTCGTGTGCATCTTTTAAACTGTTGGTTTGCTGCTGTATATAAACACCGATCCGTGTGTGCTCTGTATACTGAAGGAATGTTGCAGTGTAGACTTTATGAAGAAGACCTAGCAAAGGTATGTTAGAAAGACTAGAATTTATTAGTTTCTTTCTACATTGACTTTCATTCCCTTGGCTTCTATTACTATATGGTGAAATTGTGGGGATTTCCTTTTCTTGTAGCAGCAAAACCTGAGCACTTGTAGCATCTCCATCTCATTGTCTGCCAGCATGCCCTAGGGAAATCAGCTAAAGCTACTGAAATTTGATGTGAAGCCCCTAGAAGCAAAGCACCTTAAAGTAGCAGTATGAAGAAAGTTAATGGAGATGGAGAATTCAGAATTTTCCCCAGAGCTGAAGAAAGTAGAGAGAGTTCAGCGTCTTGGGGCATGAAGGAGAAGGTCTCTTCCCAAAACATTGTTTTATTCAGTTTTTAATTCTAGGTTAATGGGCTCTCTTGGGAGCTTGCTAACCTACTTTTTTTAAAAAAAAAAAAAAAAAAAAAGGTATTAACAGTCTGTTAACTGACTTCCTGTGCATGTGCATCACAACATCTTCCATGTTGGGTGGGCTTCTTTGTTTGCTGTTGGTTTTGTGGCATGGTCACAAGGGGGATAGATGTAGTCTCATTATTTCTGCCTTACGTTTAGCTTTATCAACTTCAGAAGTTTGCATGGAGGTGAAAAGACATTGTCAAAATAGCAGTTTTTGTAAAGAGCTATTTTGGAGGTGAATGAGAAATGGTTGATTTGGAGGTCCGTGGGTTTGCAGCTGCCCTGAGTGAGAAAAAGGTAATTGGCGAGTCCTTAATTTCCAGCCTATGATTCCTGCCTTTCTGATTGTTTGGATGCTCTACCACAGGTTGCTTTCCACTGTTTTGTGTCTCTGAATCAGACTCTGAAATAAGAACTGTTGGGCAGTAGATACTTGAGTTACTGGATGTACTGCTTCAGGCCACAGTCTTTGACAGAACTAAAGCCACATGTATTTGGACTAGCCTATTAAAAAAGCTTCAAGTTTCCTTAAAAGACTGGTTCTTACATTTGAAAGTCAGCAGTAAAAAGATACCCTCCAGAACCACTTTGGTTCAGGAAGTTTTGTTAGAAGAAAGTCAAATAACAGGTGTTGATAGAAAGGTGGGGGTTTTTTTTGTTTGTTTGTTTGTTTGTTTGTTTGTTTGTTTGTTTTTTCATGCTAGTGACTGTTCACATGCCACAGCTGGCAGTAGCAAATTTTGAAGACTTAAGTGCTTGATTTTTTTATTCCACTTTTGCTAAAGCAGCAAAATGAGTCAGATGCAGAGGTCTGGCACAGATTAAGAGGCAATACTGTTAGCTGATGTGCACAAATGATGCTATCAAAATTTTTAGCTTTCCACTTCAAGGAAGTAGATATTGGACTACCAAGAGAAAAAAATAAATTTTCACATCTATGACATTCTTAATCCTTGGTTTTGAGGACCTCTGGAGAAAGACCTTTGAGGATCCAGTTTCCCAGCTGACACATTAAAGAACATTTGCACTGGAATAAGCTGCTGTACTCAAGATGTGGAGCATGTACTTTTAATATGTGATGTGCATTAATAGTCCATGAGAAAGGAAAGCTGTACGATACTAAGAGTGTGGTATGTAATTATCGAGTAAGAGGACGTTTTCGAGCCTTTACCTGTGACAGGGCATATTTTGCTTTGAGTAGGTAGGTATCAACTGCTAGGAAAATTGTTAAGTGTGATGCAGTTAGCCCAGTCGAGCATTTCTGTTGAACCTTTGCCTTTTATCACTGGGAGAGCATTTGACCCTGTGGACTGGAGCTGCTTGGGGCAAGCAGGTGGTATCGGCTCCCAGTGGGTTCCTGCTAGGGTGATAGTGCAGCCCTGGGAGTGACAGCTGGTGCCCAGCACTTTGACCTCTCCTGATTGCCAGGTGGGATTACTCCTAATCCTGTGATTTTTGCTGTGTCCGTGAAACAGTGCTCCAGACGTGGAAGAGACATTGGAAGGTAAAGGTAACAAGGGAGTTGCTTTGTTGTCTCTCAGGCAACTAGTAAGCAGTTAAGGTGCACAGACTGCAAAATTACTTGGGCGTTTAGCAGATACTTAAGAGATGTAGTTATAAGGTTTGCTTCAGGAAAAATCCAGACTGGCTGGGGAGAATGAGCCTGCTTCACGTTGTGAGGCCGTATGTGGCAATTTCTCCCTGGCCACAACTTCATCTCACCTCTAGTCAAGAGACGCAGATTGAGTCTAGTGCTGTGGATGGACAGTTAAGACACTTCAGAGGTGACTCATCCTTCAAAAAAGCCTGTGGTCTTAGTGCTGTAATTTCTGATAGTCCAGTTCTTGGAAAGTAATGGCATGGGACTGGTGGTACACCTGTGTACCAGATCACTAGCCTGGGTGGTGGCTAAGCCAGGAGAAGAAAGACTGAAAAATAGGTTAGGATCAACCAGACTTTTTTCTTCCTTCGGCTTTTTCTCACTGAAAATAATAAAATTGATTTTGTGCCAGAAGAAATGTCTGAATATTTAAAAAAAAATTGTTTTATGTTGTATTTTCTTTTTAAACATATTTAAAGTCAAACTGAGTATCCATTGAGAAAGTGTTTCAAAATGAAAAGCTGAAAAGTACTTTTGAGAGTGTCAGTGAATGCTTAAACTGTTTGAAAAGAACCATCCTAAACCAATGTTTTCAAGCTAAGCTTTTATTGAGTACCACTAATCATTTAGATTGTCATTAAATTTACCCCCCAAAAAGTATTTGAAAAATTACATGAAGACTTTTCCTAGGATATATGCTTGGTCCTAACTTGTAATAGCGGAAGTTGCTTTTATTAAGTTTTTAATAGTTTTAAATTTTTTTTTGCTAAAGAAGCAGAAATCTGTGTGTATTAAAAAAGAAAAAAATGCATTTCTTGGGAAAAAGCTTTTTAGTCACCGTTAATGCACTTGCATAAAGTAACACGTTTCTATAGTATGCACAGAATGGGTAATGTTAGTGGGTTGCATCAAAATCTGCTTCAATGTTGATTCACTTTTGTTTTTAATTGATAAACTACTGGTGGTGTATCCTCCTTACAATTTCACCAAATCAGCAAGGGACTACTGATTTTTAAGTTTTACTGGATGCCTAAAGAAATGAAATTTACTTTATTATAATCCTTAGAAGTAAAGGAGTGGAAATGAGATGCACACACCTACCTGTTATGCTTTGGGGAAAATCCCTAAGGAATTCCCTGTAGGGAACACAGAGGATAACATGAAGCTAGAATAAAAAAAGCTTACTGAAGAAAACTGCTAGAAGGTCAACAAAGCTGGTGAATCTTTTGTAGATGAAGAAACAGATTTTTTTTTGGAAGGAACTATCAGTGTTACTTTCCATCTCCTTCCTTACACTTCTGGCAGGCACAGCCAGGGTGGCAGCCTGAGCTCTTGCTGCTTTTAATCTTTTATCTCTGTTTTATGTGTTGTAATTCATTCACTGATGAACTTTGCCTTGCTGAACTTTGTATTAGATGCTGTTAGGGACAGCTGTGCCCTTGTGTGCATTGCTTCTTCCAAAATATTGGTCCTTCTGCAGAATTGTGTTGCTTGTCTGCTGACACAGGGAGTAATAAACCGTTCTGCTTTTGTTTTTTTCCTGGGACATTGCATGCCAGTGCTGTGTGCTAGCAAATGAGTCAGCTATCCATTTATTTATTTGTTTCTTAGTTGCCTTCAGACATTTCTGAAATGAGAGCAGTGGCCTAGGCCAGCTGTACTGTGTTTCACACCAGACTGAGGAACTATGGCTTTTTAGGATCTGGAGTTCATGGCAAACGAGACAGTCCTGCCTGCATTTTGCAAAGAGCTGTCAAACTTCTGTCCTCGGTGCAGGTCCTAATTGACCTTAACTGAAATATTTTAAAGGTGACGCGTGGCCAGATTTAATTACTTTTCGATATGGTGTTGTAATCCCACTCATGGTCAAAATCTTGTCTGCTTGCATTGAGAAAACCGTGCTGGTATGTATGTATTTCTCTTGCTGTTGTGAGCCCCATGGTCGGATCAGTGACTGTTTGATCTGTACGTTGGCTTGTATGCTGACCTAAAATGGACTTTCTCATCTGTGGGTGACAATTTGACTTTGAAAAACGAAGACCATCTTGGTGTGGTAATTGAGAATTGGCACTTGTGCTTTCATGTGGCTCACACTGCCTTGAAAAGCCACACAGGCTGTCTTACGCCAGTTTCTATACTGTTAAAAATAGCAGGCAGTGACAGTATTCTCCCAGCTGGGGCTGTGAGGTTATTGTTTGCACAGGGATTAGTGTATGTGAAGAAGCTGTATTTGTGGATATGTGCTACTGGATTAAACTTTCTCACATGCAATGACCTGTTTTAAATGGACAAGTAAACTGTGCTTTACATTTTGGTGTCCTGTATCTAGCTTTCTTTTCTTCTGTTAGTAATTTCGTCACTTTCTTTTCCAACTTTCTGAGCTTTCTGTCTCTTCCATAGATCTCTTGTGTACCTTTTTATGGCATCTCTTCTTTCTAGTTTCTGTCTGGGCCATGCCTGAAACGGTTGCAGTTTCTGTACCGCAAGAGAAAGAGTCTGTCTTGCCGCCTCTGTTGCCCCGGTGCTGTCCCCTGCCTCGTGCAGCCGTACAAGTTGTATCAGAAAACTCCTCTGGATGAAAAGCACTGCTTTGTTTTATTTTTGCCAGGTTAACATTTACCTGTGATCATTATCTGATGGGTTTCCATGTTGCTTTCTGTGGCAGCGTCAGCTGCAAATGTGCACGAAATCGCTCCCTCGGTCTCCTCCTCCTGCTGTGCTGGATGGGTGCCGGACCCGGCTCCGGAGCCGCCTGTGGCAACCTGGCTGGCTTGCAGGAAGGCATCTCTCTGCTCCTGCCAAGCTGCTCCAGGGAGGCCTGCCTGCGTGTCCAGACCTCGTGGCATCTTCCTGCTCTTTCCTCGGACCTTCTGTCCCCGATCTTCTTCCTTCTGGCCGGCTGTCGGGGTGGGTGGTTGCAGGGTGATACTCATGCCGAGGCTGACTCTCTGCTCCCTTATCTACTGCGGTGCAGGAGGAGCTGGGGAGGAACCTGGCCAAATTTGCTGCTCTGTTTGCTGTTGGCGAGATAGGTGAGCAGGTTAGTCCCCAAAAGTGCGGGGGTAAGAGGGAGAACCTCTTGTATGTTGGGAGTAGCGCCTTACCAAATTAGCGGCTGTTGGGTAGGAAGAGAGTAAAGCGTTTGCATCGGTGCGATGGATAGCCTTGGAGGCCACGGGTGGGTTTTGGGTGGATGGTGTGGCGAATCACACAGCCTGCCACCGTATGGAAAGTTGAAGACAAGTGCGCACACACATACATCATTTGTTGTGTGCAGTTTTAATTTTTTTCGGGCTCTTGGTAAAACCCTGTAGCCTATGCTTTGGGACAGAGTCCATCCAGAATGCACAGCCTTTAGAGTTAGGACAGTCTTGATCTGAGCAGGTGGGACAAGGGCATATGGTGTCTTATTTCTCATTCTATGTTTGTTTCAGTACTGGCTGCAGAGCTGCACAGGAGCAGAGACAGATCTCGTTGTGGCACAGGCTGTTGGTAACAGTCATTCAGCAAACACATGGGGCAGGTCAGCTCTTAATGCCAAGCAGCTGCGTGCTGAGAGTGCTCTGCAAGTCTGCTCTGGAACATGGCATATTTCTTGTTAAACTTAACCTGCCTTGTTTTGAAAAAGGATATGTTAGGACACATTTTGTATGTTTAGAGAAGAGGGGGAAAAAAGAAAAGCAAACAGCTGCTGTGGCATGTTGGTTTTGTCCTAATCATTGTAAACTTAGTGTCTGTCCCCTTAGCTCATACGTGCTGCTTCTAGAATGTAAGTAGTTCAGAACAGGAACTCTCTTCTTATGCTTCTACTTCTACATTTTAATACACTAATAATGAATTTCAGATGTGTGTTAATCTCCGGCTAATCCTTCTGATTTGTGGTCAGTGGGCCACAAGAGATTTAGCTTTATACATTTATTATTAATAAATTATTGTTACTTCCCTAATAGCTGCTTCTTAGTTCCCCTTAAGAGGGCTTAATTTTCAGTAATTTTAATTTTACCATTATGCAGTTAAATGACAGACGTCTGGAATGATAGACCAATGTCAGCAATCTGAAAATTGACACCCTGTAAGCATTTAGCTTCATAGTTTTCCTGCTGTTGCATATTGGCAAATTGTGGCAAAATAGAAAAAACACCAAAACAACAGCTTGCTCAGTTTCAGGAATTTGCAGACAGTCCACTTCTGAATCATCAACCCCAGCATGCTGGCTTGATTTTTGTAAGCTAAGAATAAAGTTACCTGAAATCTATCTGATGCAGTGTAATAAAGTGTTACAGGCAATGCTATTACCTGCCTCTCATCTTTGTTAGAGACTCAAAGGTAACACAAACCTAGCTTATAATGCCTCACGTATTTTTATTTTACTAGGAAATGTGCTCTGGGAACACTGTGCTCATGCCCTGGCAGTGGCTCTGAGTACATAACTTGTAGGCAAGTAGGTAAAGGAGCCTTTTCAGTAATTTTGGTGTTTGCCATAGTAACACAAGTAAAAACATGGACAGGAAAACAAAGCAAATAGCTCATCTGTACCACTTTCAGTTCAGTCTCGGTTATAAATTCAAGCCTAAGTTTTAAAAAACGTCTTAGTTACATTGTCTTAAACATTTTTTTAATCCACTTTCTTCAGTAGCTGCTTTGGGAAGAGACTCTTTCTTTGTGGTAGTTATTGCAGAATGACCAACTCCCCTCTTCATCAGGACAAAATAGTCCTCTCCACTTCAGGGAGAGGAAAAGTGTGTCACTTACTATACTTGCATGTGATGACAGTGTGTATTAACTCTTTTGCAGAGTTCAGAGTATTCACTGCAAATATTTGCTTTATATTTGTAGAAGAGTTTGCTTTAATCAAATAAGCAAATCATGTAGGAGAAACACATGGTCAGTATGAATAATTTAGGTGTCTGCTTGCCCTCTTAGGGGTCCACTACTCTATCTTACATCCAGGCTGCCACCTGAGATAAGGAAGATAGAGAGCAAAGCTAGCTGTGTTAATAGTCACCTTATCTTCCTCTCCACCTTCTGCCCGCAAAGTGGTGTACAAATAAAGCCGCATTTTTTTGTGTGTGTTTGTGTGTCTTGGTAACTTTTAGAAAGTGCAATGGAAATACTAGACAAGGACAACTCAGGATATTTTTTGTGTGTGTGTACAAAACAGACCTTGCTTTCTGTAGAACAAATGGACTTTATATTAAACACAGGAATTCCTCAGTCAAAACCAATCACTGTGAAGAAGGCTTTTTGCTCAGAATTATGAGGAAAAGGAGAGAGAAGGGAAAATGTTTTCCAAGAGAAGGGTGAGAAGTGCCCTCTGTTCTTGTTTTTGGTGAAGTTCTTGTCTTCTGATGGCCTCTTTGTCTGCTTCAAGGTACTGTTGCACTATCTAGTGAGCTGTAGCCAGTGGTTTACCATCTCACCCACCTGGATGTCAGAACACAGATGTCAAAATTAAGAAGTCTGAAACCCAAAATAATGCTTTCTGTTACTGCCTGATAAAAGCCAACTTCTACTTCAGAACTTTGTGAAGACATGAAGAAGCTGTAAGGGCTTGGAAGTAAAAAGGAGAAAATTAAGATGGTGTATCATGTTCAGTGCTGTTGAAAGCATGGGCTGTGTTGACTCTGGTTCATGGTTTTGTTGTATTTCAGTTCGAAGTTTGGCTTTCTGAGCAAGGAAAAGTTTTGTTGAAATGTTTGTTCGTAACAGCATGCTCTTAAGGAAACATGAGAAATGCAGAAAATAACGCACTAGTTTTTAAGCCTAGAAACTGTTCTTTCGGATGATGAGATGGTGACACTTGCAATAATATAGCTGAGCTTGCATTATAAAAGACCTCAGTTCCATTGCAGTCCTAAGATTTGAAACTTGGTCTGGCCTTTGGAGATGCTTGTATGTCAATAGGATGATAATTTGACATACTTCAAAATGCCTGGAAAGAGTTTCAGACACTTGACTGATATATATGAAGAAGAAAATGTGACCTTAAGTCAAAATTGTTGTGACATACATTCTCACTATTTCTTTTGCATATATAAATCATTATATATTGCTTTCTAATTTTTTTAATTGCTGTTCATTGTTTTAATGTTTCTCTCTGGGACCTCGTTATTTTCTTTGAGTGACTGAAGCATAATTCACATATTTGAAACATACGGATAACTGTCGCATATCTCTGCATCTCTGTCTCAAAAAAAAAAAGTTAACTTTTAATTAAATAAGTAGTCTCAGCTTTACAAAGTAGATAGAGATAGATGACCAGTTTGTAATCTGCTTATCTTAGTTTCTGCTACTATCTGCCTTGTTGGTAGCACATATGTATTTATCTCCCAAGTGGGAATTTCCCAGCTTTTTATGTGTGAGTGAATGGTGATACCTGATCTAGCGGAAGGTTAATTTTGTTTTACCGTTCTTTGTTCTTCTCTGGGCCCCCTGAATGCTGCCATGTTCTTAGAGCCCTGTTTCCCCTCCTCATTTACTGGAGGGCTTCTGCTGATCACCTCTGTGGTGGGTATATGCTTGCTTGAAAAGCTTTTGCGGTCCTAAGAGAGAGTCCAAAATGGGATTGTTATACAGACTCTCAGACTTCCCGAAGCTCCAGAAGACGGGCTTTGAGTCACTGCAAGTGCTGCCATCAACTCCTGCACGCTTCTTTTAGAGCTGACACTGCTTGGCAAGCAGTGGATCCAAATGTTAGTGGTTTTTTTTAAGTTTGTTGGTGCACTGAGGTCTTGACCTTCCCTGTGAAGCTGCTTCAATTATTTCTGCAATCCCTGGTTATCAAAATTAAGCCAAAAAAAAAAGGCTGCCTGACATCCTGCTTCTGGCTGGTGCTCTTTTCCCTGTGAGCACTTATGAAGAGTTCCTCCATGGGCAGCACAAGGGTTTGGTGGGATCAGGCAACTCTTTGCAGTCCTTCAGCTGTAGGTATTTGTTTCTTATCAGTGAGAACAGAAGCGGGTTCAGCAGTCATGTGTCAAACCGAAATCGGGCCATATGAATACATGTGTATGTGCTTGAATGCCATCTCCTGGCGTTTAGAACACGGGTCCACGTTTTTCAGAGCAGTGTGTTGCGCTGCCCTTGGGAATACACTTGGAACAAAGAGGGACTTTGGAGACTTCGTTGACTCTGAGCCAGCAGTCTCAGTCTGATGTGTTTAGCACTGGAGAGAGAAAAAACAGATGCATGCTTGCTTTTGTAGTATTTGTGAGGAGAATCCTTTGTATGATTTCCAAGGCCTTGAGGTTCCTGTATATTGTACTGCCTTTTAACTCCATCACTGTAGTGCGCTCAGATGAGAGGTGCAGTTTCCACAAGCAATTGAAAATGCAGGTGTGCCATTTTTTAAGGCTCTCGGACCTCCTTGCTGCTCTGCGTCAGAGTGCCAGAGCAAAGTGCACCATGTTCTCAAGGCTTTTCTTGGTGGGAATATGTAAAAGCTGTTAATTACTCATCTGTTACAGGCTAGGTGTTTTATAAGCAGGTAGGGTCTATGGGTACATTTCACTGTTTGAAACCCATCTTCATGCACATCATAGTGTTAGCAGTTGTCGTTGTGCAACAGAGCTGAATCCTGAAGGAGTTGTTGGATAAAAAAGCAAAACTGGTTAAATTTTACTGAATTACCTGACAATATGGTAGTTTTATTTTCTTCGAAGATAAATTGCAGTGATTCGTTTAAAAAAAAGTTGGTTATATTTGGTAGAAAATAATAGCTGTAATTTTAAAGTAATTACACTTCCGTGACTGCTGCTACTGAGGCACTGCTTAGAGTATGAAGATGTACATTGCATGACATTTCAGAGTTGTAAATACTAGATGTCATCCTGAAAGATTGGTTGCCTTTGTAGAAGTTAATGCAGAAATTGCTGTGTGAAGTTGGTTGCTCACTGCTTGAAAAGTAGCAACAGTCTAACAAGGATTATTAGAAGCATCCGAAATTGAAATATAAAAGGTTTATGTTTTTGCCTTAGGACTCTACCAAAGTTATTGGCGAGTGACTGTCATCACCCACAGGGCTGGACGCCCACAGTTTGGGTGCAGTCTGGGCATCGGGCACTAGCTCCTGGCTGAAGTAATGCTGTAGCAGGTCAGCTCCTGCACCACGTGCTAGCAGCAAATCCTGAGTGTTTTGGAGTAGTGGTGCTATCAGTATTGCCAAGTACTGCCCAGTGCCATGGTTATGCTGGTGTCTTGATATTAAACCTCTGGGTGGAGAGGCAGTGGGGTTTTGCTGCGGGATGTGGGAGGAGGAGGGGTAGTTTTCTTACCGCTCATTAAGTGCCCACCATCTAGCTGGGTATCTGGTGGTGTTTGTCTTGCAACAAACTACACTGCGAGGTTGCACTGAGTGCTATTTTTTTTCCCCCTTTTCATCCCCTCCGGGCTCATCAGACCCTCGTCCCAGCACAGCTCTCTCCAGAGAGGCTGCTGCAAACCTCATGGATGCAGCCGCCTGGTCCCACTGTTGTGGGGATCCAGAGCCCGAGGGGCCATGCATCTGAGAAGGAGGTGGCAGCAAGGTAGCAGGTAAGTGGGAAAACCAGTAGTGTTACTGAGGCCATGAGACTATTTTGCAGTATTGTTGCCCCGTGATTACATGCAGTATCCCATATGCTTACAGTACCATCATGGCATCTGTGCATGGCCCATCTGTTGCTTGAAAGCAGGTCGCTATAGAGGATATGGCAGTGGTCAGATTTATGTGTTTCAAAGCAAGAGAAGAGCTGTAAGGACAGCAGCCAGGCAAGGTTCACCTGCCTGATGACCTGGAGCTGGCCCTTGGTGACAGGCAGGATCCATCCCTGCTACCAATATGTGGTCTCGTCTGTGGGGAAGCTTTTTCCCTGGGCACCTGGGTGGTGGTGGAGGAGTAATTTTGGAGTAAAGCTTTAGATGTTGGGAGGCTGGTGACCTCCGGTTCCCTCTGCAGCGAGAGTGAAAGAGGTTTCGCCAGAGGATGGTCAAGGAGTTTAATTTAGCTGCTTTGAACCACCCTCGGGAGCAGGCTGTTTTTCCCAGTCCTTCGGAGGGAGGGGGAGTGACAGGTTTCCCAATTCCAGAGCCCAGGGTGAGGAGTGCTCGCACCCCGCCCCCCCCGAGCTCTCCTGCCTCGGCTGCTTCCGCTGCCAGGTGCAGCTTCCCCTTGTCGCAGAGGGCAAGGCGGCAGGTGGAGTTGCAGTAACTTTTTCAAACCCCCAGCATTTCTGACCCGCACAATGAGCCTGGCCTGCCCTCTCTGCTCAGGTTTTCGTACAAGTTCAGAGACTTGAGACGCCCGGCCTCAGTCTCTTGTTCTGGGGCAGAGGCTGTGGCTGGAAGGTCCGTGCCTTGGGTACCGCAGGACCTTATCCTGCAGAAGCAAAGGGCACCCTTGCAACCACCAGACCTTTCTCAGGGAGCTGCTGCTTATGGCTCCTGTCTGCTTCGGTGCACAGGGTGCCCCTCTTCAGCCAGCTGCCTCTTAATGAAGCTCAGAGCAGCGTGTTGGTTAAAGCAAAACCCTACCGAAACCGGCCACTGCCACCCATGCATGGTCGCCTGGCTGGGGGGAGAGAGGCTGGGCAGCTGGCGAGGCGCACGTGATGCTGGTGAGACATCTTGCCTAACGCGGCACTGAAAACCGCTCAGATGCGATACTGAACCTGTCTGGGCTAGAATTTGGCAGCAGGGTGTCCTGGTCTTGGCTGGGATAGAGTTACTTTTCTTTCTAGTAGCTGGTATAGTGTTACGTTTTGGGTTCAGTATGAGAACAGTGTTGGTAACACGCTGATGTTTTCAGTTGTTGCTAAGTGGTGTTTAGACTAAAAGTCAAGGATTTTTCGGCTTCTCTTGCCCAGCCAGCAAGAAGGCTGGAGGGGCACAAGAAGTTGGGAGGGGACACAGCCAGGACAGCTGACCCAAACTGGC
>JAVJGG010000007.1:649483-750573 GCA_035590195.1 Aviceda cuculoides | reverse complement strand
GGGGCAGGGGGGAGAGGGGGCAGGGCGCTGCTCGGGAACTAACTGGGCATCGGTCAGCGAGTGGTGAGCAATTGCATTGTGCATCGCTTGCTTTGTATATTCCAGTTCTTTTATTATTACTACTGTCATTTCATTATCGTTATCATTATTATTTTCTCCCTTTCTGTCCTATTAAACTGTCTTTATCTCAAGCCATGAGTTTTACTTCTGTGCAATTCTCTCCCCCATCCCACTGCGGGGACAGAGGGGGAGCGAGTGAGCAGCTGCATGGTGCTTAGTTGCTGGCTGGGGTTAAACAACGACATGGGGGAAGGATGGGGTGTAATTGCCAGAGAAGCAGGGGGGGGCAAGTATGGTAACAAGAGAAAAAATGACTAAAGATTGTGAAGGGAGGAAAGGGGAAAAAAAAAAAGGTGTCCCTGATAAAAAACCACAAAGTGAACAAAGATACTGGTAGGAAGGGAAAAATGAAAGCTTGCTTATTATAAGTGATAGGCAAAACTGATAAGGGACAACAGCAGATTGCAATCTAAGGATGAAAGGAAAGATACACAATAGCAAAAGGGAAGTGAAATGAGAGAAAGGATGGAGTGACTGATTCATAACTGCTTGCACCTTGTGTAACCACCGCCTCCATTTATGTAAAATGATTTTAAGGGTCCATGCAAAACAGAATCAGGCCTCCCCACTCTGGCTGGCAGAAGCGTGCAACAGTCCTGCTGCACTCTCATTTAATGTCAGCTGTGACACAGGGTGCAAAGCAGTCAGCAAGTCAGACCTCCCTAGGGATACTGTAGGTCACTTCTTACATTTTGCCTACATACTTATTTTTCATGCTGAATTACATTGTCCTATTGACTGAAGTTGTGGGTTGGCATTTTAAAATTAAGGTCTCTGCAATAAACGCATCAATAGACATACAAACAGTAAGGACCTGAACAGAGAGATGATGAATATGCTAACCATATATAAGCATAGATTGTGTAATTCCTTTTTTTTTTAAATGAGACCGGAACAACAAGGAGCACTACACTACCCTCAGGAAGTGAGCAGCCATGTAAAATTGTAGAAAAAGTTTTGCAGTTCATTATCGTTTTGTGGATTTAATGTGCCTGCTTAATTTTTGTGCCTGCCTGCTAGTGCTGTGCGCCATGTGCATCACTGGTTTGTGTCTAAATTTTGATTCCTGGCAACTGGAGGAGGGTAGGGAGTTGAAGGGCCTGTACTTGACCGACTCCTTGACCTGTGCTTTATGCGCTTTGTTGCTATTAACTGCCTTTCTTCAATAGCTATTGTCTGATTTCTGTCTTGGTGTGTTGTGTCTTTTATTCGAGTCCTTTGCCGCAAGGCTGCTGCCTACAACCCATGAGGTGCCTGCTGCCTGCTTAGGTATTTCTGTGGCCTGTTGCTGACCCAGTTTCTGCAGCGTTTAAACTGCCCTTTTGAAAAGGGGGCATTTCTGGCCTTTGTGAGTGTTCCCAGTGTTGCTGGGATAACGTGGCTGATCCCACAGATGTGGGTAGTCACTTTAAAACAAACACACCCCTGCCCTGGTCCCCATGCTTTCAGTCTTGCTTTCTGGTCACTGAAGTGGTGGGCTGTGTTTTGGTGGATGGTTTGTTCTTAGAATAATTACTGAAATGTTTTCTGTGGAGGGTGGGGAGGGCAGTCCCCAGCCATAAAGACCGAGGACTTCCAAATTTTAAGATGGGGACCTTTGCTAGCTTCCCAAACTGAGGAAGCTCCTTTGGGACTTGGAGAACTGCAAGTTGCCCTGTGTCTGTCGTGCCTTCCTTGTGAGGTCTGGCTTGGAGGTTAGGTTGTGCTGGGTGTTAGTGCTGGATTGGGGACAATGACACTTTGAACACTTGCATCTTTTTTATTTTCCTTCTATCTGCTGAAATTTGACAAGCTGTGGAAAGGTAAGATGAGGTGTTGAAAACATGACCTTGTGGGAGCTGCGAATCCATGTGTTGCCTACCGCTCGCAGTGATTCGGGGCAGCACCTCACACTTCCTTATTCCCTCTGCCTTTTGCCATACTCCTGCCAAAAGCCACGTCTTCCATTTTGAAACTACCGGAGATTTGCGGAACTTTGCGCAGGTCCCGACGGGTTCCCACGTGGGACCGTGACATTTATTTGCTTATCTTGCAGAGAAAGGAGCCGTGAGAAACGTACGGCCAAGCTCGGTTAAATGCACCGTTGGGCTGCAGAGAGATCTTTGCCCTGTCCAAAGGAGCTTTTCCTCTCACGGGCAGCTTGAGAAACTCTGTGTCAAATAGGTTAACATGTGGAACGTGCAGAAGCAAAGTGCATCCTTTCTTGAAGTGGAAGCACACCTCTGCTTTGAGGCTCGTTAAGAAACTAAAAATTTTTACAAGTGAAAATTTCAAGTTGGTGAACTCCGATTAGCTTCTCAGCTTTGCAATAAAGGAGGAAATGCAAGTATCTAGGGGAGATGGAGTCTTAATATAGTACTTGATTGCAAGGACTTTTTTTTTTTAACTGAGACAAAATAATCAAAAGCTGACTTCCTACCATTTTTTTCAACCCCTTTTTTTCCTCTTCCTTCCTCCACCAGCTATCCTGCTGAAGGAAGCAAATGTTAACTCATCGGCTCAAGGTGCCCCTTGCTGGAAATCAGAGCTCTAGAGGTTAACGTGCCAGCTGTAACATACCTGAGGTTTTTTTCGCGGTAGACATTTTGTTAATAAACCTGTGAAACAGGGTGTATTTCATACAGTTCTGCTTTGTTTAATAGCAGAAGGTTGCAGCATTTTGTACGTCAGAAGAAATTGGCTCAGAGCATATGCTGTGCATTGGCTTCAACGGATCCCAGATGTTTTGTAAGGACCTGGTAATTTCTGCAGTAAGAGTTGTGACTACTAATCCTGGTAATGCCAAAATTTTTGAATTTTTGGAAGTTTGAATTTTCTGGTATAAAAATTTTTTCATAGCTATGTTTTCTTTAACAACGTAATCTAACGAAGTATAAATACACAGTAGTACTTAAGACTGGGTCACAAATACACGGTGAGAGTGCTCCCTTTTATTAATAGCACTAAATCATGGAGCTGTCTTTTCATTTTGCATACCATGACCCAGAGTGCCGAGTGACACAAGACAGGCGAGCGCAGCAAGCTGCTCTTTTCAAAAGGGGCAGCTGGGGGAATTCGGCAGGCTGTCTGCGTGGTGTCCTGCCACCATGGGGCTTTACTGGCTTTAGGTGAGAAGTGGAAATGATCCGATGCTGTGGAGGATTCCCCCCATTCTTCTTCTGCCTGCAGGAGGGGATGTACTTGTGGAAGTAGAACCAGAGTTTTGTATGGGGAGTTGGAAAAGAAAAGCTTTTACTTTAAGATTAGGTATATATGACTGGACTGTTGAAGTGTATAGATGAAGATAAAAATGCACAGTGCAATCAGTTAATGAAATATGAATGAACAGCAAGTAGTCTGCAATTTTTTTTGTCGCTATTGTAATTTTAAAAGGTTCTTCATAACAGAAGAGTTCTGTACTTTTCTGGAGAAAATACATGTCCTATCTAATAAATAATACTACGCATTACATCTGTAAAATGGCATAAATCCAGTAGGTTACTGCACCAGAACAAAAAGCTTTGTCAAGTGACACCAAAATATTTGGAGGGGGACTAAAGAGGATATAATACATCCCCACTGGGACGAGTGGAAAACGAGAAGAAGAGAGTGATGCTCCTGTGAGATGGAGGTGTTGATTTGGGCCTCAAGTTGTTTTTTTGTTTTGTTTTTTTTTTGTTTTTTTTTTGTGTTGCTATTTGGTTACCAACTTATCTTTAACTTCTCCTTAAGATTTGGTAGTCAGAGCAGCTTTGTTCCCCTGCTCTACACGGGACAACTGTGTAACCACAGCTTCACCCTGCAGCACTGTGCTTAAAGTACCTTTAAGAAAAGTGTAGCCTTGCTCCTTCTCTTCATATTTCTTCTTCACATCTTATTTTTGCATTCATATATTACAGCTTGTGAAGATGCTGTTTGGTTACATGAAAAATTAGGTATCCTTAGAATGTGAGTATATGTAGTTTAAATTCTGGGTAGTTTGCACATGCATCAGAAAGTCTTATATGAAGTTTCATCTGTTAGAGGAGAGAATTAAGTTTTTAATAAGTCTGGCAATCAATAACAACAATAGTTTCTCTCCTTGTGAAACTGAAACACAGCACTGAGAAAGCTGGTCTTGGTGTTTTACTCAAGCAAATGCTTGGTAAAGTGATTTTGAAAGAGGTGTGCGTATTTAAGTTTTCGAGAGACTACCACAGTGTCTTACCAGTTTGTAAAATAATTTACTGCCTAATGCATCTAAGCTATATGTTGTACTGTTTGCTTTTCCGCATTTGTAGCAATCTGATAAAGTACTATCTAAATGTAACTTGTGCAGTTTTCCATATTGAACCCATTTTTGTTGTCTGTCTTCCCATGCTGGCTTAAACAAGGAATGGTATTGGATGCTCCTAGGTAAATTATCATGCTTAAAGGTTGATGCTCAAAGATTACACTTTGTTTTTAAAGATTTGGGCAGAAATTCACAAAAGAGAAGAAATGCAAAGTCCAGGCTGATGTTTTCCACTATTGTGTTAAACTTGGATTTTGCAGCTTTGAGATGGGAACTTACTGACTTTTCCATGGCTTCTTTTCAGGGCAGGTGGTATCAGGTGCATTGTCCAGACCAAAGGAAATAAATTAAAAGCAGAAATTATTACTTTTTAAAGGCCTAGGTCTGAGTTTTCTTGTATTTGCTTAGTTTCCTTCTATGTTCTTTTTTCTGTTTCGGTGGGGAAAAAAGGGGAGGGGATTTTTAGTACTTAATGTGTTCAATGTAAAGGTTTCCTATGGGCTGTTAAGAGCTACCAAGCAAATCTGTGCCTTAGCTGTCCTACAGGCCTGTACTCTTCCATTATAAAAAGAAACGAAAAGGCTTGGATTAATGCAGAAATAGCAAAAGGCAGCTCCCACAGGAAGATTATCACTCTTAATTGCTGTAGGAAGATTATCACTCTTAATTATTAAGCAGGTCAAGCTTATCAGCGACCACAGAGCTCTTTCATGCATTTTGCTGAACCGTTCTAACTTGAAATGCTTTCTGTCAAGATGGAAGTTTTTGGCTGCGGCTGTAAGTAGAAAAAGGAAATGGTTGGGTGCAATGATATTTGACGAGAATGTAACTTCCTATTGCTGTGAGCTTTGCAGCCCCACTGTGTTTCCTGTCAATGCCTCCCCCCTTCTCTCAAGGCAGGAGCCAGATTCCCTGAGCCGGAGAAATACTGCATTGCTCCGGCATGTGAAAGCGAAACATTTGAAGGAGGGTTGCTGCTGAATTGACAGAAATTGACTCTTTGCTCTTCAGGTTGGGGAGGTTTTTTGAGTAAAGTTGTGTGTGCTTGATGAGAAGAATTTTTATTATAACCGGTAAAAACAGAATTGCAATTGAAATGCTAAAGAGGTGAAGTCTGTTTTCACTTGGGTCTCTTCATTCTACACTGCTAATTGTCCTGTAGACACTCTGCAGGAACAGAAAACAAGTTCATTGTTATTTATAAGGGAATTAATTTAGTTGAGGCAGGTGCGGTAGAATCGATATTTGTTTCTTCTGGAATATCTGTCTCTTCCTTTATTAGATTCCTAATTATGTTAGTGCAGGGCTAGGCTTAAAAACAGCCCTTGCCACTAAAATCTTCTGCCGTGGTTTCACCATTGCAAGGACAGAATTAAATACTTCACTGCCTAGTAAGTAAAAATAAGTGTGCTCTCCTTCGGTACGAGGCAGGTGGGTTTGTGGTCTGTCTTCTGCCTTTCTTAAGGTTCTCTTATCCTACCTCTTTCACAGGGCCATGCTGTGAAATTTGACTGCTTTCAGTAAAATGCTTTGAAATCTGGGTAGGGAATGGTCATTTAAATTTCATGGTGTTTCAGGACAAGGCTTGCAGTTAGTGCTTTGCTTTTAGCTGGAGAAGGCAGCGTGCTGACCCTGTGGAAGCCTTTTCTGTGGGTACTTCTCTGTGCACTCCTCCTCTAGGGTTCATGTTTTCAAAGTGTCTGAAAAAGGCTATGAGTAGCACATCTCCGCTTGAAAATGTTTCATTTTCGGTTTACAGACTCTGGGCAGGAGCTTGGATAAACGGCGTGATCTTTCAGAGGTGTGGAGTCTCAGAGCTCCTCTTGAAGGGATTTTGAGCTGATTGTTGAGCAGCGTTCTTTCAAAAAGCAGTCATTTATTTACATGTATAAAGTAGGCCAGGGTGCTTTCAGGTTTGACTGCCTTTCTTAATGCTTGTTAATTAAGTAAGATAGGCAAAAGTTAACATCTCAAAAATGATTTGTGATCTTAGTGTCAGTTTTTGAGGAACAAACCTGGGTTATGCAGGCAGTTCAAAGGATTTTGGAGCTTGGTTTTTTTTTGTTGTTGTGGGGTTTTTGTTTTTTTTTTGGAGGGTTTGGTAACTCCAGGGTAAGCAAATTACTTGAAAAAAGTCAATTTGGCTAAAAAGCTTTGAGGTTTAAAAAGGAAAAAAAAGACAGCATGAGCTGCATTGTGTGCCTTTGGGATTTGTGTTTTTATTTTGCATACGCAGGGGCTAGAAGCATTCTTTAAGAAGACATGAAAAGCAGTATGTTCTCATAACCCCAGAAGTCCAGGACCTGGTACTTCAAGGTAAAATGTCAAGAATGCCAAGGCTTCTGATGGAGCCAAAAGTGTGCATTTGTATTAAGCAAGTGAGTCTTTTAATTTGTTTCAGGAAGAACTAAAAAAAAAAAAAAGAGTAAAAGCTTATTGTTTCTGTGATTTTTAGCTTTTTAACAGAAGGTTGCTGACTTCTTAAGAAAAGTTAAATTTTAAAGAAGCTTATAAAAAAAGAAAAGCAAAATAAAGGTTTTATTTCAGATTAGTTATCATTGTCTTAAGTACTTAGAGATCACCTTATGAAATATTGCAAAACGAACAGGCAATTTTTAAATTATATGAAGCAAAAAGGAAAATGAAGGTGGATGTTCTGCTTGCCAGGATATTTGGGATTTTCTGGCAGTGGTAGAGATGCTTCAGAGGGAAATGTTTGATGTGTATTTTGAACTAGTGGGCCCCCTACATTCATCCAAAACAAATAACTTAGATACTTCTCAGCCTAGCTGAAAGCTACTTTTTTTGTGTGTTTGTCCACAAGTAGTTGCAGGTTCAGCTTAGGCCACATGGGTGCCTGACTTGCCTGCCCAGTTCACTGATAACCCACTTACTGTTCTCCCAGGTCTATGCTTGGGAGGTTCTAGGGGTTTATATACCTTTTGATTTTTAAAATGTCTGCTTTTTTTCCCTGTTTTTTTTCTGCTCAAGCAGACTGTCCAAGATGCCTAAAAAATACAGGACCATCTCTACAGAGCGTTGGTTGTTGCCTGAAATCTGGGCGGCTAAAGGATTTTGAAAGAAGTTTCAGAAAACAATTTCAAATGAACTCAAGTCGTTGTGAATTAATGTCTTAATTTCGTACAGATTTCAGTTATTTCGGAAGTTGAGGACTGATTTATGGGAGGGAATAATTCTGTTCTGCTGTTAAACATGCTTTATTGTGCTGCCGCTGCTAAAATACAAACCACAGGCACATCTGGAGAAGAAAGCCTTCTCTTTTCACCGGGGTGCTTACTACAGCACTTCGTGCTTCACTGTTCCTCACCTCCGCTAGATTTCTTCGCGAGTCTTATTCTGATTTTTATCATGGTCTGCATTTAACTTCTTTGGACATTTTTCCAGGAGACTGTTTGGGTGCGAGGGTAGGGAGAAAAGCCAGTTTTTTAAATCTGTGTCCTTCGATTTACATCCCGTTGAGAAATGCAACTTCATAAGCACAATAGTGTGAGTTTGATCATTGCAATTTTGTTGCAGTTTTGTAAGCACTGCTGGCTTAGGTTAACTATTCTGCGAAGGGTTTGTATGAACATTACTGACTGCAGAATTTTATAGGAAGAGAAAGCACAGGCAGCGAGAGGAGAGAAGGTTACCTGGAAAGACAACGAGTGGTAGTGGAAACACCAGGGCTAGAGGAGAGGAGCTGAGGAGGCTGCTGGCGGTTGCGGGGCTGGAGGGAAGCGACAGAGCGAGCGGTTTGTGCGTTATATGTTGAGGTAGGCTTACATACCTCTTTGTCTTGGTACCGTTTAAAATAAACTAAGTATCAGCCCATTAAAACTTCAGTGAGCAGGTCTTGGCTGCTTTGTGAACTTCAGAAGTTAAAAAAATAAAAAGAAAAAAAAAAGAGAAAGCTAGCTAGACCTGTCTGCCCCCATAAATCATTATTTTGGCCATAAATCATGGGATTTGTTTTTAGAGAGGTTGTCTGCTCCATTTCACTGGTTTATTTTGGTTTAGCTCCCCTTACCTATTTTCCTGTAGCTAAAACATGCAAAAAAATAAAGCAGGCACGCATGTACACATATTATTCGATGGGCGATGCTGTTTTGGCCTTTCCTGCTTTCCACAGTCTAGGATTCAGTCCCTGATGTACGTAGCATAGTTCAGAGAAAAAGACAACCACTCTGCCAGAAGCAGCACAGCTCCCTGGTAAAGCATGTCAGTGAATTCCTAGGGATGGGTTGCCAATCCCCAAGCATTCAGGAGCAGTGAGTCAGTCCTCCCCCTCTTCCCTAAACAATGCAGTGCTAAAAATACCAGAGTTTTTTGCCTTCTACGTTTAAAGTTTTTAAAATACACTTTTTTGTTATTTTACCCCCTGTTTTTTTTTTTCTTAACACCCCCCCCCCCCCCGAAAAAAAAACCCCACCAAAAACAAACAAAAAAAAACCCCAAACCAAAAACCCACACCAAAAAACCCCAAAACCCCACAGACTGGTTCATTTGTTATCACCTGAGTCTTACGTAGGTATGGGGTTTCAGGAGAAGTCCTTAAGTCTCCAGAGCCGAGATAGTGAGCATGGTAGGGCTGAGGCCATGGGGAGCCGTGCTTCTCCAGGTGCTGCACATATAACTTACCTGTGAGCTGTATTGTTGCAAGGTAAACTTATTTTCTGATTTCTGATTACTCTTTCTGCTTCTAGGGGAAAAAAAAATAAGTTTGGTTACAAAAAAATCATAGTTTAATAATGTTCCTGTTTGTGTTTTTGGCAGACTTGCCTTGATGGTAAACAAAAGTTTTAATTTTGTATTTCCAAACAATTTTATCACCTCTTTTAAAGCTACTGTCTGTCTTCCAGTTTAACCTTCATAACTACTGCTTGATGCTTTTACTGCCTTTAGTAAATGGGAGGTTGAGAGAAGAGAGGGACTAGGTGATGTGACAAACCAAAGCTTTGTATCAGCTCTGCAGAAGACTTTGGTTCAGCTGCTGCTGGGTTCTGTTTTTATTTCTATGTTAATTTCCTCATAATTAACAATTTTCATTTGTCAAAATAATTTCTCTGCATCAGCTGTAATCAGAACTATTAAAAGTATTTGGGTTTGGTTGTCTCTGTATGTGTCAATCTCATTTTCTTAGTCTGCTTTTTGTTTATCAGGTGTAGTCTAGAGGAATGAATCTAAAATTAGTCAGTAAATGAGGGGTTTTAATTTCATTTCTCTGTTTCAGTTTACATAAAAAAGTCGTGCTTTCCTATACAATACATATATGCTTTCATATCTCAAAACCTCATCCTGTGGGTTCATTAATAATCCTGCACTGAATGTATGAAGTACCAAAATGCCAAACCTAAGTCAAACTTTGCTTTTATCAATATATGGAAAAATAAAACAGTACTGCCTAAGCAGATTCACTCAAAAAGGCCTTCTTGTACATTAAAGAATCCCATCCTTTTTGCCTGCTGCTTCCAAGAAAACCCTGCAACCATAAAGAAAAAGACCCAACAATAAAACGCCTTCCCCACTTGCTTTTGCTTCATCTGCTGTGAACAAAGGGCACAAAAAGGAAGGATGAAGAAAGGGCACCAAGTAGCAATTATGATTATTCTCAACTACAGACATTGCTCTCTGAATCATCAGATAACATGCATCCTAAGATAATCTGAAGTAATCAATTAAAGAAATAAAGATACAAGGAAGAGTTGAAGGAGCTGATAGAAGAAAAAGGGTCGCTGGGATAAACTTCCTTCCAGGAAATGTACTTTCGCTTATGCTCAGTTGCAGCTTATTCCGTAGATTGCTAAATGTTTTATATGTATAATTAGATTAACTCAGTTTTAAAGTTTTGTTAAAAAAGCACAACAATACCAAAAAACCCCAACACAAACCCCAGCAATTTATTCAGAGTAGATTTGGTCTTTTGTTTGGATTTTTAGGAGAAGTACTTACCTTGTGATTTTGGCCAGTGAAGTATGAATAAACTTGTTATGAAGAAAGATCTTTTTCTGTTGGACTTTGGGGGAAATAAAAGGGTCTTTACTTATTTAGAACAAATGCTTGTGTGTAATATATATTGCATATAAATATTACGTTTTGGGCCTGTGAATAAATACATAAAATCATGCTGACCTGGTTGTTTACCTGTTTTTACTAATTACATCAGAGTAACAGAACTGAAAGAAGCGAGGACAAAACAGCTTCAACTGTGTATTTAAGAGTGCTCTTGGCATCCCTGTCTTAGCATCCCCTTTTGGTAGTCCCACATGAACAGGACACCAAAATGTTCTTTCCTAGAGCAGGAAATGTTGTAAAAGGCTGGAACTTCTCCATGGTCTCTGATACCCTTTTCCCTACAGATAAGCACCTCTTGGCCTCCTCAGTGGAGGGAAGACGATGGCTTAAGATTTTACAGCTCATGTTTCTTTTTAAAAAGCAATAACCCCCCCCCCCGCCAAACTGCTGCCCTGGAGTGACAGACAGATTCCTTGGGGGGTTCCTGCATTCCTCCATCCTGCTCCTCTCCCCTGGTGTCACCCCTCTTCCTCATGCCGCCTTCCCCTCCAGCTGCTTTTTGTCTGCTCCCCGTCCGCCCTTCTCCCCGGCGAGCACCCCTGGTGCTGGGAGTTGTGTGTGCGCTCAGGATTTGTCCCTCTCTGTTGGGTGCTTTCTGTGGATCGGGGTGATGAGCTGGAGCTGTGGGTCTCTCCTGCCCCCCATCTCCCCCCTGCCCTGGGTGCTCTGGGTGACCATGCAGAGCCCTCCCTCGCCTCCCCAGTGTTTCAGCTGGTCCTCTCCTTTTTTCCTGGAGATGGATGGTTTAGGCTGTCAGCGTTTTAAATATATTGTGAGGATGGAGAGGAGGAAGGGCATTGAGTTGCTGGGCTGGCAAGTGCTAAGGGGCCAGTTAAAGTAGATTTTTTTTGATACAAAGGCAATTACTACTAAGTGTTCAAAGTAGTTGCCAGGAATTGCCTTCCTCTTCTATTTCTTTCTCCTGTTTCTCTCCTGTTCTGTTCACTTGTGCTTAAAAATGTCCCCTGAAATATTGGAATTGACCTGCTGTATCAAAATTTATCATTCAGAAGTCGGCATTCAACTGGCCGGCCTGAAAAAACAGAGAGATGCCGTTGAGTGTAGAATCTGGCTTTGTTAGATGGCATCTTAATGTGATGTTAGCTGATTTTAAAAGCAATTAAAGAGTAGTTGGAAACCAGGCTTTTTGTTACAAAGAGGACTGTTTCTCCACATTTGTTGTTTCAAGACTTCCATTCTTAGGCTGATATTTGTGTGTCTGTCCCAGGCTTGTAACATTCTCATGAAACAACCCGTGTACTTTTTTGGACATGTTGCCTGCAGCCAAAAGAGAAATTTTTGGCATAATTTGAGGTGATTGTATTAGTGAGATGAGGGTTTTTTTTTTTTTTAATGTAAATGCTTCATTTTGAAAACTGACTTCAACTTTTAAATGCCTTGGTAAATTGCCTTTGACATTTATTTCCGTGTCACATCGCCTGCAGAGATCTGAATGTGTTGAATTGTGTTTGGAGCGTGGGGATGTGGAAGGGTGTTCTGCCAGCTTCTAGCTGGCTTTAAGAGAATTGTGGTAATGCATTGGAGAAGTACGCTTCTAATGTAGATGGGCTTGTCCCTTTCTCTCTACAGTGGCAGGCTTTAAAATGCATCCTGGTTGTTGGTTGTTCAGCTGCAATGGGCAGAATGATCCCCTGCCCATTCCCGCTATTCCAACCTGTCGTTTTTTCCCTTGGGGGGAAAAAAACCCCAAACAGTGGTGGATTTCTCTTTCCACTAGTCCTGCCGTTGAATAAACTCAGCTCTCAAGTTATTTTTTGGCACTGCTTTGGGGCCGCTGATAAGCGGTGCAGACGCCCTGGAGCTGGCCAGCAGGCAGGGTTATGAGCGCAAGGCCGTAGGAATGCGGCTGTTCTGCTTTCGGGGCCAGGCTGGGGCTTGGAGCAACTCAGCAGCTTTTGTGGGGTGCAGAGCAGAAGCTGGATGTCTTGTAACCACGGTCCCGTTGTTGGGGCTGCTGAAGAGTGGTGTGCAGGGTTGCTCTGAAATTACCTCCCAGCCGAGGAGGCAGCTCAGAGCCTGCAGGGTGCGTTAGCTTCAGCCAGCCCAGGTCTAGGCTGCCTTCTCCAGAAGGAATGGGACGACAGCCCTGGGATCCTGCTGCTGCTGCTTTCACAGGGCGTTTTTTCCCTTTTGCTGACTAGTAGAAGGTTGACCGTGATTGTTGCCTGAATAGAAATACAGTGCGTTTTCAGGAACCAGTGCTACAGCACGGCCTTGTTTACCCAAACCAAAATGAAAGGCAGGCTGCTACATCCCCAGCTGGGTTTGCACCCACTTGGTGCGTTGGGCACCTATTGCAGAGGGTGAGGGTTGAGAGGAAAAGAGCTGATTCTGCTAGAGCTCCACAGGAGGAAGATTAGTAAGTCGTGGAGAGCCACTGCCAGTTACACAATTTGGGACAGAGGAGCACTCGGCTTCTTGCCCTTCTTAGCAAAGGTTTTTCTGATGCGAAGAGGTATTTCAAGCAGTACCTGTAAGATGCTAGAAACTTAAGTTGTGATGGGGTTCAGGGTGATACTGTAGTACGTAAACCACTGGCTTAACTTTTGTTTTGCTATATATGTGTTTGTGCATATAAAAAAAAGGATCTGGGGACCCTTAAGAAATGTGCCTTCCCCCAAATGTCTGGGGCTTTTACTGTAGTAGTAATTTTAATTTGTATGTGTTTACAACAGTACTCAGACTTTCCTTCTGGGTATGTCTCTGAGGCTGACTTTTGGAAGGGGAAGAAGCTGCTGGTTCGGTGTTTCTAGGAAAGGAGTAAGAGTTGGCTGGGGTAGACACAAGGTGGTTGGAAGGAGACTGTCATTCAGCCAGACTTTGTAGTTCTGCATCATCTGGGGTTTTTTTGTTATTTTCTAGCAGCTCCCCATAAGCGCTGCCTGGATATATTGCATTCCTCCTGCTACAGCAGCAAGGGAGTTTGCTCCCTTGTATGAGAAATGTTTTCATAAAAGTTGTGGATTTTCATAATAATAAACCTGATTTTTCTCACTGGTAATAAATTATGATGTCTCTATTGGTTTGGAATATAACAACAGAATTATGTAGGTACTTTAATATATTAAAGGTGTAACGTTGCAGAACTACACTTTTAAATTGGGGACCAATTAACTGTACTACCACACATTATGCAAAGCAGCTGGATAACTAATGAGACCACAATCTGTCCCTCCCTTCTCAGACTCATCCTTGCTAGGATGCTTATTAGCATCATCCAGTAAAGGTGAAACTGGTTCTGGCTATGCAACATGCAGACTGCTTCTGGGGAAGTTTTTAAAAGCATAGCACTGGGTGCGTAGATGTAATGAACAAGTGCTGGGCTTGTTTTTTATGGCTGTGGTTGTTGGGACTTGTGGAGGACAAGTTTTAATTGAGAAAGTGGCGAAGATACCCTGGGATTTCTATGTTACAGGGCATCGACTCATGTTGAAATAAGCTAAAAATGTGCTGGAACTGATGGGAACTTTATTGAGAATTTTCCTAGGGCAAAGGAAAGATGATGATGTGTGTGTTTTACATTATTTCTTACTCTCTTTTGCATGTTAGAAATTAGTTGGCTTTTGCATTAAAGCCACAGCTAGGCAAGCACTTCTTTTGATGTCAGCTTTTGCCCAAGCTATTTACTCCTCTACCTCTGGATCTCTCAGGTGTGCTTGTACCAGTGCTTGTGTGAATGTCGAGTTGACGAGACTGGGGATCTGCTCCATGCTGATGTAATTTTCATTCCTCAGGACTCTCTTAAGTTGTTTTCCCTCTGTAGTTCACTCTGCAGCCCATAAAGAGGTATATCAGCATGACTGAGGGGATATGTGCAAGGAAGGGAGGTTGTCCAAGCCAGAATTACCTCTAAAATGGGATACTTAAACTGCACTTTTATTGGCATGAGCTTTCCAGCATGTGCTGTTGTATGGAAACCTTCTTAAAAGGTCAGTGTTACTGTAGCAAGAGGAACGTATGAAAAGATTTGGAAATAGAGTGTGTTTAGAATACAAAGAGTCAGAGCCTGTGACGTATCTTCCTTCCCTGCAACGTGTAGCATCATGACCACTAAATATTAACTGTGGCTTCTTTTCCCTTTTTTTTCAGCTTCTCAGCAAAGATGCCTCCAAATGGGAAGGCCTTACATTTTCACCCATCAGTTCTGCATTTTGGAATGCAGTGAGTATCTTACATTATTGTTTTTTTGATTAATAATGAAGTGGGGAGGAACAAAGTATACTGGGCTACATTTGCGTAAAAAGCACTAGCTGAGATCATGCCATCCTCTGAAAAAAAGAGAAGTAGTAAATAATTGCCACAGAGTTGGAACTGTGTTTCCCACCGTGCAGTACTTTGTAAATGAAAATCAGCATAGTTCTAGGAAGGAGGAACAGGGAATAGGGAACCATAACACATTCTGGGTATGTTTCAGGTGATTCTGCATGGATGTCAAATCAGTTCTTCATGCTGGTGGTTCATTTCTTGAAAAATTGCCTTTCTAGTAGAGGGGGAGCTTGTTGCTTCCTTTAACTTCTGAAAATAAAATCCAGAAAGTCCCAGGCAAAACATACTGGTAGAATGCTTGAGATTTATTTTTTTTTTTAGTTGTTCTCTAAGAAAACTTTAAAAATTATTCTTAAATGATAATCAGCCTTTGGTCCATCAGTAACCAAAAAGGAACAGGGTCCCCTTTTAAGTTAAAGGAATGTTTCAGAGGATGCACAGAATGAATGTATAAGCTGCTGGGTTTTAGGAGGTATTAGCTAAACCAAAAGCCTTAAGAGACTTGTTGCTTTAGCTGACAAAACAAGTCTTTGGTTATGTAAACTTTTTTATTCAAAACTTTGTGCCTCGTAAGGGTTGGTTTTTTTCTTAAACTCCTGGTGACTCAAACGAGTTTTGGCTAAGTGCACCTCTTACATCGCAATGTTACTGATCTGCCTTTGTAAACTAAAGGGGAAAATTTTTTTGGCATGTTTCCAAAGAATAATTACAACTGGGAAATTGTTGCGTATCAACATGTTTTAGAGTGATTTGTGTTTACTGCTTTTTTGTACATTACCTGTGCTTATAAAGTGAATAATTTCTTTCTTTTTTATTCTCTCCCCCGCGCCCCCCCCGCCCTTTAGATTACTGGGGTTACCCAGAGCTAAAATGCTGCATGCCTACAACCCTAGTAGAGATAGAGAAGTTGTAGTGAATTCAGTGTTTACAGCTACTAGACAGTTTCATGTGTCTCCTGCTCATAGCCGGGTAAGTGTTGATGTACTTTTGGAAACTATGTAATGGCCAAGTGCCAAGCCTTTGTGCTTCCTTTGGCCTAAGCTTCTCATTTTGTGTTTCTCTTCGTGCTTTTTTGTAGGACCTCCAACTTTTTTTCTGTTTTACTAGCACTTTTTCTGCTTGCTTCTGCTTAGACTGGTGAGGGAGAAGACATCCAAAACCTACAGTAGGAAATGTGTTTTACAGTAACAGAGAAAGAGAAGAATTTTTCAGTGTTAAAGAGGCTGTTTAAATCACATTCTGCTTTATGCAGCATTATGCAGTAATCCACAGGCATGTGGGTGTTTTACAGCCTTGAATTTTTAGTCTTTTGAATGGTCTTGCATATTCCTCAAAAAAACCTGCAGTGAAATGTTTTATGCATTTTGTATTGCGATTATGAGTGTAATTGCCTCATGATCTAAGGCCATTATTTTAACTCTGATTTTTTTTAACGATATATAACAATATAACACATGTTAAGAATGAATCGCTGTGATCTCAGTTTGATGAAGCCCAGATTTTATCCTCTGCTGATGTGCAAAGGGCTTTTATTATGCTTTCATCTGATTTGTGTTTTTACTATGGCTGAATGGGTAAGTCACTGTGCAGATACAAACGTCATTGTTCTTCCAGTTAGACCTATTTGGTTACTAATTGTGTCGCCCAAGTTCAGCTTTCACTCATTTGACTGTATATCACAGTGGGGATTGATTCACTTTGTCATAGGTATGTATATGCAGGGAAGTGTTTTTTGTGCACGCAGAGGCCGTCGGTGCTGCGTGATTAACTCGCGTGCCAAAAGGAGTCTTGACTGACGAGGCCTGAGCTAGCCGAGAAATTCCAGCCATAATGTGGCAAGTTGCTGCATGGTCTCAGTTCTTCTCCATAATAAAAGTTGAGAGTTGTGGACAGATGGAACTTCTCGGGGCTGATGTTCTGCTTAGTGGGGTCTACAGATAGGGGTGTACATGTGGAAATGTCTGTTGGGCCATGCAACTGAATGGTGGGTGTTGTGATTGCCGGCTCTGAGCAAGCAAGCTTCTTTGTGGTCTCTGCAGGTGATTCCAGCGATGGGAAAAATTTCTTTCAGAGTACTCTTCCTGCCAACAGAAGAAGGCAGTATTGAAAGCTCATTATTTATAAATACCTCATCTCATGGAGTACTTTCATATCAGGTAACTACTCTTATTTTTAGTTTGGATTGAGTTTTGGATTTACTTGTGTTTTAAAAAGTGATTTTCATACATTTTGAACTTAGAGACTTTCCAAGGTCATTGAATTCCTGATAAAAATCGGGTGGGGTAATGTTTACAATTCATCCCTTTTACCAGATCTTGCTAGTCTCATGATCCCATATACATGTATATGGTTAAAATTACTACTGTTAGAGGCGCTACTTGTGGCAGTAAAACTAAGTGTGTTCGTATACTAAGTGTACTTACAAGATCATGGTCCTGTCACTACTAGTTGGTTTCATATAATACTGCAGTCTAGACTGCACTGTGCTGGAATGCATTTGTCATGAAAAACCTATTTAGGAAATATTTTAGGTGGTTTTCAGCTACTCTGCAGGATTTTATGTAAACACATTGGGGCTGTAGCACAGGGTGGGAGGTTTAAGCTCTTAAAAGAGGAAAGTTGAAGTAATGGTTGTGCATTAAAGCTGTCTATTGCCTGATTAACTTAGTGAATTCAAGTAAGTCTTAAGCTTTTTTTATTTCTATAAGGGACTTTATATACTCAATTCTTTGCTTTTATTAATTTGTTAAACCAAAATCTAACTCTGAATTCAGTGATTTAAAAACAATGCCAGCTTTAATCAGCCATCCAGCTATTCTATTCCCATACTTTGATATTGTGCTGGAAAACAAAGCTCCTTAAATTGAAGCATAGGTAAGTCCAACTGAAATACATGAGTTTTAATACCAATGTTGCATTTATCTAGTATTTGTTAGAGGTAATGCTGCATTTGGCAGGAACTTTTCATCAAGTATGAGGGAAGAGTGCATTATAGAGTGATTGACCTTTTCTTTTTGACATCTCTCGTCTCGTTGCACTCACTCTTGACCCCTTGATTTATTGCCCAGTCAGCTCAGCCAGGGCCTTTTATCAACAAGTTGTGGGGAAGCAGTTGCCAGTGCCACCAAAAAATCAGTTTGTCTCCTGTCGGACTGCTGCTAAAATCAGTAACAGGCTGGTTTTCATGGACAGTTCCACCAGCCACCTGAAACAGAGGAAGTAGCTGCCCATGATTTCAGCTTGCATTAAGCTTAAGAGTTTCAAAATTGGACATAGCTCGAATGGTTGATGCACAGTTACAGTGCTTTTGAAAGCCCAAAAGCCTTGAAACATGTTTGATGTTTCTAATGCATTTGTGCAAGAGTATGTACAGAAGATTCACCCAAATGGAGAAGAGGTACCATTATAGTAAAATGTACTTTGTAAATGCCTCCATAAAAAAAAAAAGGCATATTCCCTTTGATCTGCTATTTTGTATCTCTAGTCAGAGATCTTCAGTGAACATAGAATGCATTGTATAATCCTCTTAATTAAAAACATACAGGTTTTTTCTATTAAAAAAAAAATACATCTTTGCATACAAGATGCAAACCCCAAGGCATTTTTCTTAACCTCAGTGATTTTTTTTCCCCCCTGTTATCTTGCATCTCATTGTCATAACTAATCTTGGTGGAATGGAATATGAATGCAGTAAAAACATTCAACTTGCAAATCTTATAGTGCTCTGAAAACTGCAGACTTTAAAAAAGAAAATGATCAAAAATTATTTTACTCAATTTTTAAGGCAAAACCATTGAATTCAATGTGCAACTGGACTAGTATCAAAGTTTTCCCAGAAATTACTGCACTGCCAAATGGTGATATATGTATTGTAATTGCATGAAGAATAATAAGAGAGCTTAGATACTTTCTTTTTGAGATCACCTATGGTCTGCTAGTAAGTGCAGTTCTGCTAGTAAGTGCTAGTAAGTTTTGTTTCTGTCATAGTGCCTGAAAGAACAAAGATGCTAAAGTACCATTTATGTGTATAGTTACTTTCTACATTGGAACTTTATATCTATAAATTGTCTTTTAAAAGGATCTAATGTGAAAAACCAATCTGTTTCTTGGGGAGATTGTTATTATTAGCAAAATAGTTTTGTATGTTACTGTGATAACTGTGAAATACTAGGTGTTGATGTAATGACCTTTTTTTTTTTTTTTTTTTTAAACACCAGGTTTTTGGAACGGGAACTCTGACGTCTTCTCCAGAAGAACCTAGAGTGCAGCTGTCAAATGCTTACTTACTGCTTCCACACATTCAAAACATCCAGGCGTCACACACACTGGTATAGTATACATTTCAAATGGAGATAAAACATAAAACTTAGACACAAAAGAGTTTTGTCATCAGGTTGTTGGGATGCAAGGAACATTAACAAAAAGTCCAAGTACTAGTGACTGCAGGAGAGACATCGCAAGATACAGGGCTGCTGTGATAGCTGGTCTTCTGGTTTTATGAGACAGTCTTTGGCATTTAAACTTTTTCCACTTGTTCTCGCTCATGCTCCTGTAGTGTGCTGTCCTCTCAGTTGTGCTGACAAAACTGTTTGTGAGGCCTTCCTCTGAACTAAACTGGAGAATTGATCTGTCCTAAAAAACCAAACTTTGTACTATAAAGTTGGGGGAGGCTGTTTTGGTTTGTTCTGTTTTTTACTTTGGACCCCATTCCCCATGCCAGTTCACAGCAGAGTCTGCACCAACAGTTTGCCACAGTTAAAAAGCATGGCATGCTGCATGGATGAGGACAAGAGTTGGGAGTCAGGCTGGGGTATCCCCTCCTGCCTGTACCAGTCTGGAGATACCAGCTTTCTTACCTCTGCTTGACTAAAGCAGGGAGCTGTGGAGAATACAGCAAGGTGGATTTATGAGGCATAACTTTTTCAATTAAAGAAGCTTTGACGATTTCTGCCATTTGGTTGAGGTTGCAGGTATTTTCATAATCTTCCAGGCCATACAGAACCTTTCAAATGAATTAACTAACTTGAAAAATCGATCTTTCAAATTTCCTCTCGTATTGTACAGAGGCTTAGTTTTTTCAAAAACATATTTAGAATATCTTAGTACATAACAGAATTGAATCTTTTATCTAAATGTAAGCTGTATTGATTGCCTTCGTGATGTTGTCTTCTGTTCTACCGGAAAAAAATTCTCGGCTCAGATCGTATTTTTCAGTCTGCTACGTATATGTTAGGTCAATCTTACCTCTACCCGAGGATAATGCACAATTTCTTTCTCTTCTTTTCTTTTCCTCTGTACCGGTCTCTTTCTGTAATCATACAGGTGTGCTTGCTTGTGGGTATACACAGACAGACTCTTGCAAAGGAATGAAAAATCTTCATGGTTTGTAATTTGGGGTGCTAGGGTTAGAATGGAGAACGGTTTTTTGGATGCTGTTCATGACATGTCTCTCTGCATCTTCACGTGTAGCTTGATGGGTTCTTGTCAGGTACTGTCTTAAGTTTGGATCCATGCTAAGCTGCTTCGCAGTTCTGTCTGAATTCCTGACTAGAGAAGTTTGGGGGGGGAGCGTTTGACATTTTCCTTACTGTATAGTGAGAAACATTTTCCTGTGCTTTATTTCTCTAAGTAGAAGCCTGAGGTCATGTTTGGCAGTGCAGCAGGCACCACCTGGCACCGGTCTTGTTGGAGGACGTGAGTTGTGAGAGAGTGTTGACTCAGTTCTCTTAGCTGTGGGTGTAATTTTCCTGTGCCAGGCTATAATTGAGGAATTACTTTTCAGTTCACTGAATGTTACTGATTTGGACAGAAATGCTGCAGCAGTGGGACGGAGTCCTCAGCTGCTAAAGGTTTTAGACAAGATCTAAATACTCAAGAGGACCTTATGGCTTGAGTTTGGGTTACTTTTAGAAAAATATTGCTCTACGGATAGCTGTCCTCTCCAGAAACGCCTCCTTCAATTCGCTCTACTAATATTCTGATCCAGATCCCATAAAAATTGGTATGATTCTGTTTTGTCCAGTTTATATTTTAGGCTCAGAAGCTGTGGAAGGAAGGTAGGTCTATGAGGTTTGAGTGAGTGACTACACATGTGCAAACTTAAGACTATGTAACTGTTAAACATACAATGGCGATCTGTAGTGAAAACACATTTAAAACAAACCAGGCATACTCACTTAACTGTGCACATTTGCTTTCCCCTGTTTATTTTTAACTGAAGTAAATACCAGTGTAAGTTCAGGATAGCGTAAGCCTCATTTACACATCACTTGTCATCTTGGGATGAATTAAGTTGTAACCCTGGGCAGCAATGTCTGGTTTGATACACTAAAGGTATCCTTATCTCTGAAGTCTACTGATACTGCTTGGAAACCTGGGAGAAGGCTCACCGTGTGCTGCATGGTGCGTGTCTATTTTTTGCCTCTGTTGTCTCCTGTTTTAGAAGTGGTTGTGTTTAAGCTGTTTGGTAATACTGATGTCCTTGATCATCAAGGCCAGAAAGGTAATGTCATTTAGTCCCATCATGTGCTTGGTAAAATGGGTTCTCAGAACTCCTGGAGGCATTGTTACCATAACCCCAAAGAGTTGTTGTTCTTCCTCTGATGGTTGGAAACCTACACCTGACTTTCAGTCTGAATTGTTTTGTGTCTGGTTTATATTTGTTTGTTAAGATATGCATTTATTTTATATAACTCCTCCTGCTTCTGATGCTTATACCCAGAAGCATTTGCAGGTGGCATCACATCTTCCAGCTTTTGCTTTGCCAAGCTGAATGGTTTGTGCTCTGTAGTATCTTATCTTCTTCAGTGATGGGCTGTCCATTTCTTAACCAAATTGACAACCCCTTTCTGCAGCTTCTCCAGTTTGTAGAATTTCTTTGGAAGGTGAATGGCCAGAATTGTACATATGGATATGGATGAAATTTTGCCTCTACAGAGTATTTATGTTTGAAATACGATGGGAATTATAGATGAAAGTTTCCCCCTACAGTAATATTTCCATTAGAAATACAATATGCAACAAGTTTGTGTTTGCATTTTTTGTGGAAAATGAACTTCAGTTGATTTTGTGAGTTGTTTTTATACTTTAATAGGCAAAGGTACACAGGCCTTTCTTTTTCTCCATCATTCCCCCAGGTTTTTTTAGCAGAAATTCTTGTGATTAATGAGAAGAAAAAGAAAGACAAAGTTAACCTTTTCTACTGTTGAATTTCACCCTCTTTCTGTTACTCTTTTCAAAATTTCAGCTTTTGAAGGATTCAGGATTGGCATGCTCTGGCTGTGGTCCTGGATCCCAGGATTTCTGGGCTCCTGGCTCACTCGTCAGGAGGAAAGAAGAGCTGTGTCCAACACTGTGAATTCATAGTACATCCACGTGGCCATTCAGCAGTGGCTAGTTACCACTAAGCCGTAACAGATGGTGGAGCCCATATAGGTCATCTTTGTTTATCCAGCTTCTGGATGTAGTCTTTGCTCCAATTGCCTGGTTTTTGGCATTGTTTAGTATTTGGATGGTACTAACAGGGCAGCTACATCACTGCCTCGTTGTGTTCAAAATGCTGTGCAAACACACTAGAAATGTCAATGGCGGAGTGACCTGCAGGACGGAATGTCTTATCGTAGGAGACATAGGCATCACTTTGCTGACTTCGCAGGGGAGTTTGATGTTTATGAGCCAACAACATGGGAAATACTGCAAGTACCGTCAGGAACCCAAGACTCCTTAAGCTGTGTTTTGTGCTGATGGACAGAGGATCAGAGAAGCAAATGTGTGCAGGTGTGGTGCTTGGGTGTGGAGGAGGAAGGTAATAGGGCAGTAAGAGTTTTCTTGGTGTGCCAGCCCAATAACTGCTTGCAAAAAACTGAAGGAACTCTGCTGAATCATTATTACAGGGACAGCTTATTAACACCATTCAGAGTGGCAATATCTTTCTAGGGCCAGGGACTGTCCAGGACAGAAACTTTGAAGTATCAGCCTGCAGGAAGAAGGGGAGGCTTGTTCAGTGTTTGTTCTTTTTTAACTATACTGTAGCCAAACTCCAGGAAGTGGTTTGAACTCTACAGTCCTGATAATGATGCAAGAATATCTCTGAAAATCTTGTATAGAGCCATGTCTGATTGACAGGACACCTAAGGCTGAATAAGGAATTCTTCCCCTGAAAGTGACCTTGGGTCTGTGGTTGCTTGGTGGTTCTTGAGCTGGCCTGTGCCAGCCATCCTGTTGATGCTCTGTCTCTCTCTTGATGGATAAATTATTTCCTAAGTAATTACCTACTGTACTGCCCCCCAGTGAGAATTGTGGACCTTCACCAGGAGAGCAGGGCTCCTTGTGGATCAGATTGTTCAGGTTTTTTTTGAAAGAGGCCTCTGTTTCTTTAAAATTTAAATGCAGGACCTTACCAAAACTGGTAAGCATTTAATTTGTGTGGCTTCTGTCAGACTTCTCTGTTCAGCTCATATAGGATTTGTGGGTGCTGAGTGTGTGTGTATGTACAAGTATGTATGCATGCGTACCTAATACAAAATAGAGGCACCAGGTAATGAAGTGGCAGCAGCTGTACTGCTTCGCAGTGCTTTTTCTAACATTTCCCTTTGTGCCGTGCCTCTCATTTTCAGTTCGCCTCTGGTGCAAACATATGCTGCATAACGCAGCTCTCTGCTGTGATTCATAGGCAGTGATTTTTACAGTGTAAATGGAGTGCTTGCACTGCTGGGAGATGTGGACATGGTCCTGGGTTTGTCTTCTTGGAAACTCTGCTTCTGACAGTGTTTTCTTCTCAGATGCTTTATCTTCTCTTTGTGGTTAACACAGCTGTCTTACCAGTGTTGGAAGATAGGGGGCATGACAGTTATGCATCTAGTGTCTGCCTTAGATAACTGAAAATGCTTTTCCTTTTCTGAAGATAGCTTCACAAAAAGAAATAAAAAATTCCCACGGAAAACAGATCAAATCAAATACACCCCAATAACATTTTTTTTCACCTCTGTGCACGTTACATTAGCAGCTTCAGTTTAAGGTGACAGCAGTTTCCCGTGTAAATCTATGCCAGGTAAAGGAGTTTAAAAAGTTGGAAAAGTGTGATTTAGCTATTTTTTTTATAGGTGTGTGGGGTCTTAAACTGTTTTAAACTACAATGGCATTGAATAAGGGCTAACAACTCCTTATTTAGGAGCATGAAAGTGGTAGTGTTCTCTCAAGCTTGAACCACTGAGAAGGGAAGTCTGAGCATCAAGGTTTGTCTGATCAGAAAAGTGACCCCCAAAGTTGCTCTTTGTATAATCCTACTGCCTCGTAAAAACTCCACTAGCAGTAACCATGAGAGGTTAGTAAATGGTGCATGTTTTGGAAAAAAATTTTTTTTCCTGGTCTCAAAATTTGATGAGGACAAAAACGTTTGTAAAAAAAGAAAGGAGGTGGCAGGGGTTCATGTCCCCCAAAGAGCTGGGCTAGGGACAGGGTTTGGGTTGCTGCTAACCACCTTTGCAGAGGTTACATCGCCCTCTTGTGTGAAGCCCCAGTCATTTTGGTATGAAGTCTGGTTGAATTGAGAATGCAGAATGCATGTTGGCTTCCTTTTAGCTGTGCTTTTATAAAACTGGACCCCACACGTGTGGTAAATCTACTCTCTGTTCCGATGCACCCTGCCCCCTTCTGCCTGTCCCAGGGAGATACAAAATAGGGTGTTTGGACACTTCAGAAACTTTTCTTCACATTTTCGCTTTTCAGAATCAAATTATTGAAATTCTTTAAAGTCAGTTGCATCAACACTTTCAGAGACTTGAACCTACAGCTACCCCACTCAGATATTTAGTTCAGTATTGCAAGAGAAACTGGGGGTGGGTGAGTGGTCCACATCAGTCTCAAAATCACCAGGTAATTTTGCTGTACTTAAGGCAATGATAGAGTGACAGGTCTGTCACTCTGAATTTTTTTATCTTTTATTTTTTTAATTTAGAATCAAGATATACTGGCTCAGCAGTTTGTGCAAGTAATTTGACAGTCCAGATTTCCTGATAGCTTTCATGAACTATGCTCAGCTTTGTTGGTGCTGTTGCCCTGTTAGATCTGAGTGCTTTACAAACTGGCACAATCATCTTTTCTTTTCTTTTCCCTTTCCAATCAATAAAAAGGCGAAACAAGTATTTTCTGTCTGTCCATTTTGGCATGAAGCCGTGTCCAAGAAGCATTATGTTCTAGGCCTGGTAACTATTTCAGTGTTCAATCAGCAAAGTAAATATACAGAAAGCAAGGCAAGAATCTTTTAAATTCTACAAAAAGGCTTTGTTGAATACAGTTTATTGACATATGAAAGTTTATAAGGGTTGCTCATGTTGATGCTGTATAAATACTTAAAAATCATGTATAATAATAATAATTTGATAAGTAAGTAGATATTGATGGAGTTCCTGAGAATTGGAGATTGATTGCTGGCCTACTGTAGAGAGTAATTGTATTTGTTTTAAAAAAGTTTCTAACATTGCTGTGTCATGCATATGCAGAAGCAGTCCTATTATGTTTATAAATTGTGGTGCGTGAATCGGATTTATATGATAACATCTTTTGAAGCAATGTGCTTGATGTTTTCTTCACTTTTCTTTCTTAACAGGCAGAAACTATGAATGCCAGTCTCTTACATGTTCACCTTGAATGCAGTTTACCTAATGACGCATATCAGCAAGTTAAGGTATGTTTTATTATAATTTCATATCTATTTAAGTCATCTTATTTTAATCCAAGTTTAGAGGGGCACTTCCCAGAACTCTAGAAGTTTCAGCAGCAATGCAATTTCCAATGTCTCAGTTTAAAGGGGAATTGTGCTTTTAGCTATACTTTTTTAAAACCATACCCTGTGGTATAAATTAAATGTCACACACATCACACTATAACCTTTAAGAGAGAGGGATATGGAAAAAGACACCCAACCCTGCCGCCCTGCCCCCCCCCGCCCTCCCCCCCCAAAAAAAACCCCAAACAAGCAAAACAAACCCCAAACCAACCCAATGATCTAAGTGTTTTAATGTGTAGGTGTTGTATTACTTACATGGAGTACAAAAGTGATAAGATTCCTGTATTTTCCTTTCTCCAGAAACGTTTCACGAGTTTCTGGTTCACACTGACAAGAGATCAGTGAGCTGAGAGGCTGAAGTCTGGGCTCTTCAGGCCGTGTGCTTGCTCAGGAGGCTTCGAAGGTGGCCTTGGCGTTGGGCAGAGCTGAGGAGGGGCGAGCTCATCAGCAGAAAAACGCCCTCCAAAAACTCTGCATGTTCAGGACGATAGCTCTTCTCCTCCTCCTGGGCAGTGCCATCCAAATCTCCTCTTCCCCCCTCTCCTCAAATGCCCTTACACAGTAAATGGGTGTTGGTTCCCAGCGATGATAGTACTCGATGGGGTATTTTGTTGGATCAGATACATAGGGCCCACGCTGTGGTCTGCAGCACCTTCCTTCCATCAGGTGTGACAAGGCCCAGACTCCGTAGCTGTTTTTCTGTACATTACACATCACAGTGATCCTGCGCTGGTTTACTCCCTTGTTTGATTCTTTGATTGCTTTGGCGAATAAGCCTAGGCTTGAGATGCACCTGAATATTTGAGATTACATGTAGTGCAGCTGCCTGCTCTCTGATGCGAGCTTCCCAAGGGCACACCGTCCCTGTGCTCCAGTCTCTACAGCAGCCTCCTCTCCTGCTGCTGGCAGCCATTTCAAGTGCCGAGGCTTCCTTTGATGCTGTGTGAGCGGTGAACCGGCATCCCTTTCCCTGAGATGCTTCCCCACTCCTGCCGTACCTCCTTGCAGCACTTCAGATTAGCTGAAGGTGTTTTGCTGCTGCTTCGAGAAACCACTTCATGTGCCGGGGTGGAGGTTTTCTCCTCCTCCTCCTCCTGAGCAAATTAGGCCTCTTGGTAGGGCATCGGAGCCTCGGTTTAGTGACCTTCGTGGTGTGATGCAGGACAAATTCATGTTACTCGCTGTTGATTGTCTAGTTTTGTTTTGCTTTGTCAGCTTTAATTTTTTGCGAAATGGTGTGTGTGTCTTTGTATTTGCTAAGACTCAGCTGTCTTAACAGCAGCCACTATTTACAGAAGGAAAAAAGATCCTATTTGTATTTATCTGAAGTATTCTAGCCAGACGACAGTGTTTTCTATTAAGAATTGTACATGTATGTTTGTTTTTTTAAAATTACTTCAGTGAGAAATGGAGACAAAAAACACAGGATTTGGAAAAATTAACTATAAACAGACCAGTGAACATGAACTGTCTTCCTACCATTAAGACACATGCATCAGTCTGTTTATGGCACATTTTATTGAAGGCAGAGGATTTAACAAAGGAAACTGTTTTGCAGTCCCTGAGGTGAGACTGACTAAGACAGTTTATAAATTTGCATTCTTTCAAGGTTCAGTGTCCTTTTTAGTTGTTTTTCATCTTTGTTTTTGCTGTGCTGTCTGTACCTGCACTGTCTTTGGTTTCTGCTGAGATTTTAGCAGAGGTCCTAATTACTCCTGTTTTGCCAGCACTTTGGTGCTGGAAACCTTGTCTGTTACATAATACCTTTGATTAACTTCTCAAGATACCTTACTGTAATGAATTTTTTTCCGTTCCCTCCCCCACCACACACACACACCCCATATCCCCTTGTCTCGCTCCAGAGTTGCTGTTTTATGTCCGATGACCCAATGCTGCTAGAAATGACCTTAACGGTAAGAATGGAAAATGCCCAACAAGATTTTGTGGAGCACAGACAATACTTACTGGAGAATCTTTTTGTAGTTTATGTAGCAATGGAAAAAACGAAGACCTTGGGTAAGTCCTAAATATGACTTAATTGTAATAGAACTTGGTTTGATACATAAGTTGTGATTTGATGTGCTAAATTAAATCAAATTCATCGACAGATAAGTTTCGCGAGTAAGTGAGAACAAATCAGTTTAGTTAAACACAGCTTGTCAGCCACTTTGTTTGGGGCAGAGTTACTGCAAGTGCAGTCCTCTTTATAAAAAGGTAACTATTGTAAAGCTGTAAACTACATCAGTTCCAGTCTTTAGTCCCCCATGCTTATGCATCTGCTTAAATAGTATGGAAGGATGTCACGGTCCTTCAATTTCTATGACTGCATTTCTGGTTTCCTATTAATTAAATTAACCATAATAGGACTATGAAGGCAGAATGGTTTGTACAGTGCTGGGGATAGTGTCTGTTGTGGAAATTCAGGTAATGAGGTAATACAGATGTATGCATCATTTGTTCTTGTAAGCTAGAATTCCACAGGCAAAACAACTCCTTGCAGTTTCTTTATGCTACACTTATTGGGTGAACAAATCCTCTGAATCAAGGGGATTTTTAATTATTTATAGAGGTTTGCAGTCTGAATAGCTTTTTTTAGACATTTCTGCCAGTTTTACTTTCTGATTGAAGAAGAAGGAACTGTGTAAGAATCCAGATCAAAATAAATCTTTTTAACACACTAGTAAAAAAAGAACATGATCTTTTTGTCTTTTGAGAAGTTCAATTAAAAATCTATCATAAAACAATATATGCTGTTTCCCCTGTGCCTGTTCTGTGATGTGATATTTACACAGAGCTAAAACTGAAATACCCACTGTAAACCTAGTTTCCCTGCTGGTGAGATGCCAGTGCTTTGTTATGTTGAGTTGTGGATGTACGTTTATTCTGATGCTGGTAGAGAATTGTTCACCTCTGTCATGTCAAGGGTGCTCGCTCTTAACACTTTTGATGGTTAAAGTACTAGAAGTATGCTTTTAAGGCTGTTTTATATTAAATATAATGCAGTTATAAGTCCTCACTGTGTTAGAGATTGATCACACAAGCTCTTTGGACTTGCTGTCAGTGGGAAGTTCCATGTCTTGCTCCGTCAGTACCAGTGGTGCCTTTACCATATCAAACAGCAATGCTTGCTTGCCTTCTGTTTGTATAATTAAATGAGAGACCTAGTCTTGAGGGAAAGATCTAACAAGAGGGAATTTGATGCTTTGTTAGTCTCAGTGTACAGCACATGTGTTAGCACCTAGAGTGGGACAGCAGGTAGGCAAGGTCTGCACAGGGGAGCTAGCCAGCTGGAAAGGTTGAAGAAGAGTATGTGGTTTAAACAGCTGTGGGTATGTGGAGCATCTGCTCACTCAGAATCAACATCTTGAACCTTCTTTTGGAGGGTGGCACCTGTAGTCTTGCTTTCAAGCAGCTGAGCAAAGCGCACTCATTATTAGAAATTGTGCCTGGTGAACTGAGAGAATGTCCTTTTATGTCAGCCTGCATCTACTCATGTAATTCACGTATGAGCAAAGGCAAGAACACAGGTTGTCTCCCTTCATGGAAGTGTGATGACCACCCTGGTATAATAGTCACCTCTTGTTCTGTCCCACTGCTTTTCTCTTGGTCCTCTAGACCTTCCTGGTGTCCTGTGGACGGGAACATAGCTTTGCCAGTGATGAAGGGTGGTTACCCAATATAGCTGTACCACCTTATCTGCAGGTGAAAGCTGAGTTATACCCATCTTCTGTTGCTCTAGTCAATAGGTCACTACCCTACCAGGTGATAGGACCATTCCTCTTTTAAGCCCAAAAGGTGGTAAGCACCAAATCCAGCTTCACATTGTCTCCTGAGAATGCTTGCTGTTCAAAGCAGGTGAGCCAGGATCTTGTGTAGCTGTGTGTGTATACAGAAGAGTTTTTACTGGACTCTCTCATGCTATTGATAGGTTGGCCCTTAGAAAGTTATGGCAGTGTCAGCCATTCTTCTTTCCTTCAGCTGTGCCTCCTGTCTCCCTGCCCCTAGGAGAGGGGAGAGTTCTGCTCCATCTAGCATTTAAGAGATAATGAAGATTTCCTATTGATGCTTGCCTTCGTGTTTGTTGCCAAAAATCTCGTTGAGTGGATTTTTATGACACTTTTGACACGATTGCCAGCTCAAGATGTGAATAGTTCCTCCTTTTTACAAGGGTAGCTGTCACACAAAGATTTTTAAATTTAAATCAGGATTGCTTCTCATATGAATATCTGACAAAGCAAGAGTTCTTCCATCCTTGGTGAACTTACCTCAGTGTTCATTCTTTTGGACAGGTGATTCCTCAGTAGATGTGTACATCATGCATTCTGGGAACAGCCTTGTGCATATACAGGTAATCGTGAGCTTCAGGAAGTCATATTTTAGGGTGTTGAATTTGGTTGGGGAATTAATTAGCCTACTGGCTTACTCTCTAATAGCAGATTGATTTTGCTGGTGGCAAATGTGATGCTTCTATATTTTTAAAGTGTGCCAAAACTTCTAATAGATCTTTTAGATGACAACTTGTAGTTCAGTGATGGCTATTTTTTTAAAAAACATAAGAGAGCTGTTAACTTGACTAAAAATCCATGGGTTGATTTAGATGATGTGAGAAAATGGCAGATATTGTCTTGCAAATTTGACAAGAAGATACACTAATACAGGTGCTACAATAATAATGCTAGTACTGCTACAAGGATCACTGTGTCTTGTCTTCATGCAGGAAATACGGCAGTTGTCACAAAAAGACACGTCACCTGTGGAGTTTGAGCCAGTACTGCTATCTTCATCATCTACTAACTTTACGAAAGTTGCTTCTATTTCTTGTAAAGGTACAGGATACGTATACTTGTAGATAATATGATTAAACAGGTTTTGATTATAAAAGGGTAGCTTTCTTCAGCAGATAGAGACCCTGAAAGATCTCAAAATCAATTTGTCTGGACTTTTTTGAGAAAGAGGATGAATTCTTTCTGCTAAGTGTTTCCACCATTTTTATGTATATGTGCTTCCTCTTATGCCAGTTGAAGGCTCTAAGCTATATGTATTTCAAAAAGGGGAAGAAAACATTTGCTAAAATGTAAGCTGATTTTACAAGAAGCATAATTATTGAATATGCTTTTTCAACATCCTTTTATAATTTGTGGTTATTTTTCTGTTTCCAATGTATTTTCTGAAAGGCTATTGTGCTTGGGTGGTCATTTTCTATGACATTTCTTGGCAGGATCATTGAAGAGGCTTGCCTGAGACCAGACATGTTTGTGGAAGAGCAAAGATTAACATTTAAGCATTCCTAACTTCAGCCTGTTTCCTATTCTGACCGCTAGACTGCAGTGCATAGACTTTAAACATTTATGAAACAGGCTGCTTTCATAATGACATTGGGACTTGTTTTTCGTAGCAGAAAAGGGCAAATAAGAAGAAAGAAGTGACTATATGTTATGGGATTTTTTTTTTTTTCAGAACAGTTTTTCATTTAATAAAATAAGTAAGAATGTTGTGCCAGTGACAACGTGGTTAAAATTGGTGAGGTTGCTTTTCACAGTCTTGTTGTGTGTGTGGTTTTTTTGAAAGTCTGTAGCATTCATAAATTTTTCTTAAAGCAAGGTTTGGAAGCTCTGAAAATTAGGACATAAGCAATTAGATGCTTTGCTCACCTCTGAGAATTAGACCAGCAAATGTTCCCCTTTGTAGTGTTCTTCCAAGTCCTCACATGAAAATCATTGCAGATGTGCTTTCGTTCTGGCTGATGTTGTATTCTCCTGTATGTCTGTTCTTTGCACAGCTGCATCCTGTGGCAGTGAAAGTCCTTATGCTGACAACAAGAATAATGTATTGGAAGGCACTACAACACTAAAAGCCTGTCTTTCCTGTCCTGTGATGGAAGGGTAGGTTGACAGTGGATTTTTGTTTGTTTGTTAACTTTCACTGATATTATAAGAAGAATATTGTATACCCTATTTTAAGAGATGAGGTTAGTTTGCTTTGTCACTGAACAATTCCAAGGACAGTGAAGAGTCTTCTTCCTATTGTTGCTGTGTCATTTGCCAAAACAGACCTGTAACATTTCAAGCAATAATTCTGTATTTTATCCAGAAAAATTTTAGGACCCAGTAAAAAGATGTGCCTTAGCAGCTCACATCATACAAATGTTGCTTAGAGTCTGTGATAAAATTTCCATCATCCTTATTAATCCAACACAAAAGCAGGATAATCATAGAAAAAATGTGAAGTCTTTTTTTCAGTCTTCTTTTGCCAATTTCATCCAAATTACCATATCACAAAGCAGTAGGCAATGTTGTAATATAGCATAGCAAGAGGGTAGAGTGATTACCTGCCTACCTCTTCTACATTGTTCTTGTCAGTTTTTACTCTGATATTATATGTAAGTATTCCAAAGGAAATAATTTTTTTCTTTCTCCTTAAAACCTTAGAAGAGCCTCATTATGCAAGAATACTACAGTTATCTGCTCTTGTGTGGACCACTTATGTGTGTTCAAGGACAGCTGCAGATGTATTTATTTTTCTTCTGTTTTTTTTTTCTTCTATTTTTACTTCCAGGTATTTTGATGTAGATCCTTCTGCAGCATTGTTTCATATAGAACCACATCATAATACTTCAGGATTTTGGTCCATATGGTTTACAAACAATTTTGACTTCAGCATTGAACTGAATGAAGTCTTCATAGCCAGAGAAACAAAGAACATTTTAAAGGTAAGCTTTATTTCTGCTTCATACAATGTTTTGTCTTTGATTTAAGGATATGATCCTCTGACATACAAAATAGATTCTTTGAAGAACTCGATGTTCGCAGGGCTAGTTGAAATAAGTTAAAAATAAAGGTGTATGTATGCCTGGAACTGTTAGGTCCCGAAGAGCTTACTCTCTTGGTAGGCATTATCCACTGTCCGGCTTGTTTTTGTGTTGTTTTATTAGCAACTGTTCTTTCATTTGAGTTGCAGCTACAGATGCATCAAATTATAGACCATTGCTCTGTTCTCAGAATTGTTGCAGTGTTTGTGCTCTATAGGATGCAGCATTTCTTCATAGGCTGTAATGGAAGTCTTTAGTACATAGATGAGCTTTGAAGTTTAGAAGGCGAAGCCAATAATTTACTCGCGCAATTGCTTGATTCAAACCAGACAAATCTGGTTTATGAATAAGCACATGATGTAGGCATCTAATTGGCTTTTGGTATGTTTCGATAGGAGATTTACATATGTGCACTGTATGGATCAGTTATGGGCGCATATGTGTGTGTAATAACAGCAAAAACATGATGGAAGAGAAAGTTTACATTCTTCAAGGTACCGCTTGCACCAAAAATACTGTACCGATTTTAATTCAGTTTTTTGATTCTTTCTAGATTCTGAACTTTGCCAAACCTTTGACTCTACCTCCAGGCTGCTGGAATGTATTTTCTTTGAAGCTCAGTGTGAAAGATGGTGTAACGAATGTGCTTTCTAGTATTTGTTTGGCCACAAATGTGGGAGTAATGTTTGAAATACCTCTGCAGATATATTCGACTGTGTCCAAGGTATTGTATTCAGTTGTGTTGAATGATGATTATGCACTCCAAACCAAACTGCAGCAGCCTCTTTCATAGGCCAGAAATCTGTCCCTTAGTCCTGAAAGAAAAACTCAGTACCAGACCAATCTGTGAAACCATTCTGTAGCTTGAGAAATTAAGCCCCTAGAGTTGAACAGCAATGGAATTACAGTTCTCTAGGCAACCTTAATTCCCTTCTTTGACTCGTCCAAATTATGCACTGAGAAACTGGAATTTGTCCTATTGTTTTGTCATATAGTCAGTTGTAGTTTTTGTTTTGTTTTTCCAGCAGGGAGATCTTAATTTTGAAGCGATTGCCCACTGTGATATTCAGTGTTACTTGGGAAAGTCTGATTCAGGTATGCTCATCTTGGGTGTTTTTTAGGCATCTGACAGTAGTTTTACTGTAGAAAATTCATTTTATGTAGCAAGACTTGTAATGAGAATATTGAGATTGTTCATACAAGTACTAAGTTTTATGTCTTTTAAAAACATCCACTTTTCTGGGAGTATATAAATGGCTTTGAGTAACCTGTACTAAGTACACTGTGCAGTATTTCAGGCCTCTAATTCCATAGCATGTGCTAAGCTATTGTACTGTCTTGAAACAGTTTTTTGGAATTAATATTTACAACTCCTCTATAAGTTCTCATGGTGGTGTGCTGCTCTTTGCTTTCTTCATATGCATGTTCTCCTGAGATGTTGAGGTAGAATGATAAAGCTGTCAACTAGCTCAAAGTGATTAGAAAATGTGCATAATCTGGGTTGAGATCCTGGGAAGTCTTTGATGAAAAACAAAGAACAAATGTTGACCAATATCCTGCCTTTAGCTAGAGTTAAATTTGAAGGCTGCCTTTTTATCTCTTTCTCACAGCATTAAGTTCATTGATTTCTGCGGAACATCATTTATCAGGCTTATAAAACAGCATCCTTAAAGCTGTGTCATGTGCAACAGCAGAAGGGGTCTCATTCTTTCTGGAACTGAGGAATCTCTCTCCAGATACTGTACTGCTGAGAGCTGTTTTAAGTACCTGGCTGGCATTTACCAAAATGCAATGTTAGGTATTAAATAGACACGATACTGCCTGAAGAATGTTGAATCTGATGAAAGCTGATTCAGAATAGTGGAGGTTTTTTTAATCTCTGCTCAGTAAAGAAGTTTTGTAGGCAGCTGAGTACCATAGGCTTTAAATGTTTCAGTGAGTGCTCTCCTGAGTGTGTTTTTAAGATGATGCTTTCCTAAAATATATTTTCATATGAGGATATGAAGAAGGCAATAGTAGTCAGTCAAATGTAAAAAACACGAGGCTTGAAGAATTAGTGACACATGTGCATGCTTAGGCGCCTATCTTAGAAGCCAGTGTTGGGGGTTTTTTTTGTTTTTTTTTTTTTAAATCTTTATAAAGAAATACTGCTGATACAAGTGAGCCCTCATTGCTTGCTTGCTTTCTGTTCTAATAATACACATAATTGGATCTTTACATAGAGGTATTCTGCCTTCTAATTTAGGATACTAATATTTGTTAAATAGAGAAGTCTAATGCATTTAGGATACTAATATTTGTTAAATAGAGAAGTCTAATGCACAAGCCTGAAAATACTGACCCAAAGAACTTGTAGCTGGATTATTCCAGTCATCATCAATCTCAATTGGTTACTTTAAACACTAAGGATTGTAAAATAAAGTACATGTACTTTCAAAATAAGCCATTTTTGTTTTCTTTCAAAAGAAATTGGCTTTTCTAACTCCTTTCTGCTGTGTGAAAATGCTTGAACCAATATGAGTCTAACTTTCTAAGAGGTGTTAACCTTTAGACTGATGTAAAGCCTTGCAATTTAATCCTAAGAAGAATTTGAGAAAATTATCAGCACCTTGAAAAGTGGAGCTAAAATGAAAACACCATTTCTGCCAAACTGTGGGATTTGTTTTGCTCCCTGCTGTGCTGTGATATTATAATTTTGTACCACTATATAGAGAATCGTATATGATCCTGATGCTTTATTGGCATCAGTGGAGGGTTCTGTGTGAAGGCTACTGTGATAATGTAATGACTTTGCAATGGCATCCATTAGAAATAGCAACAGTAAAAAGGGTTTACTAGAGCATGGAAAGCCTGTGTGACATCCATACTCTTGTTTGCATGTAGAATTACTGTGTTTTTGCAGATGTACTTTTTTAAGCAAGCCAGGTATGGAGAATAACATATATACCCTCACATATGGTTGCTCTGAAGGGAAAAAGGGGGTTACCTTTTATATTTTTGTGTCAGGACCCTTTGCAGATACTGATGATTACTCGTGTCCAGAAGTAGATTGATGGAAGGAGCAAATGTTATCTCTGTAAAATATGAAAAATCTGTTATCGTTTTAGCAAATCTGCTTTGGCAGAAGAGTCTCTCTCTGGACCGTTCTGCCTGGGATGTGGATTCTGAGCTTGCAAGTGAACTTTATGAAAGATGGCAAAAAATAAGACGTGGGGAAGCCTGCAGGTCTGTACAGAATCTGTTGAGGTTCTTAATTCAAGCCAGTACAGTGTTGTAAGAATATTTCTGTTCTGAAGTATTCTTAATTAGAACAAACATTTTTGACCTTCCTGCACTTAAATGGGTTATCTTGAAGCACCCAGAGTATCAGAGCACCCCAGACACCCCCAGCTTCCATTTCAAGGTGCTGCCAGCCATAAATAAACATTTCAGATGTCCGAACTTTAGAATGTAAATAATGTTCTGACTATAATAACCTCACCACAGCTACCCAGTATGAAAGCAGTTAAAGCATGTTCTACCAGATCATTTAGGGAGTTGCACGAGTCCTTCATTGACAGGTCGCATAGCAGTCTTTTCAGGATCAGGGTCTCTGAATAGCTTTTAAGGTTTTTAGTCCTTGGCCTAATGGATATTGCATACTGGGGGCATTGGGAAGGACGCAGTCACTGTGACTGAGCAATTCTTTGTAGAGATGGTGCATCGGCGACATCAGCCCCTTCCACAATAAGGAGGCAGAGCTGTGAAAACCACAGTTGTGTTGCAGGTGGAAAATTGGAGACTGAAGGGATGCACATAAATTACACTAACTCTCTGCTACTAGGTTACAGCTTTATGGGCTTTATTTTTTGAAAAACATTTTCAAGGAAAGATTAGTTGACATAATTAGAGGTCCTGGCAAATAATAATTTTTTTTGTTCTTTGTTTGAAAGAAAAAAGAAAATAAAGTTAACAAAGCTTTCTGGTTTTGCCAATAAAGCAGGAGAAGTATTTCAGGATCAGCTCGCTTTATTCATCAGAAGAAGCCTGAAGAGGGGTTCTTTGCCTTTTTCTTGCCACGGTTGACTACAGAGCCTGGCCTTACACTCAACTTCAGTGCCACAGCAGTTAAAAGTAGTATGGTAAGGATAGTTGTTGTTATACTTTTTCTGAGTTGATGTATGTTTAGCTTGTTTAAATAACAAAGTCTTTGATTAATATTTGGTGATGCTTAGCATTTTCATACTGCTTGTAGATCAGTGTTTTGAACTCTAATTTAAAACACCAGTTTTGTATCCCCTTGGCTCTTTGATAAGTTCTCTACCTACCTAGTTGTAATATTTTAATACAAGGAGAGGAGTAAAGGAGTGTAGTCTTAACTGACAATTGTTCATGGTTGTTAAAGCTTTCCTTGCATCATTGTATAAGTTACATGCTTGTGGTAAAATAATTGAACAAGGGACTAGAGGTAGGATGTACTGTCACTGATGTTGCATGTGGTTATGGCATGGCCTTCTTCATGCCACTGCATTATATAACAGAAGCATGTAAGACATTTGCAAGAGATAACACACTTGAGAGATCAGCAGAGCAATGTGTCTTCCAACCACGGTTGTTTCTTCCTTGTTTGTCAGATTTAAGTCACTACTAACCTAGCCTGGGCCGGAACCAGTCATATGGAGTAGTTTTCATATGCACATATTGTGAATTACATTAATATTCCATTTGTGCCATTTAATTGCCAGTCATTACAGCAATGTGTATAATCTGCTTGCACTCAGACTTCTGTAAGAAAGGGTGGCACCTCATTAACTTCACCTTCTTCGGAAGAGCTTTGGTCATGTCTGCATCTGTAAATCAAAATCCAAATGAAAGGGTTGTCTGGGGGTGGGGAATTCTCTGTTTTTGCACATGTGGTTCTTCATGCACTCTTAGCTGGTTTTGCAAATGATGACATTGTAGTGACATGTCCAGTTGTTCCATGCAGTTTTGTGCACAATATGATTATATTGCATTAAGACAGAAGCCAGGTTGAAGTCCCTTGAAAATGCAGATCATGTTACCAGTGCTGAATTATTTTACCTTCTAGTTCTCAAGTATGTAGTTTTTAACTTTTTCTTTTCCCCTTCAAACTATTTAGGTAAAATATTTCATACTAAGAAACCCTTCATCCTTCCCAGTTACGTTGCAGCTTCTGCCTCTTTCTCACTACCCTGATCCCCAAGCTTCACTGAGTCTGCTCAGCAAATGGTAATAACTATCTCAGGATACTGTTTTCCCTTTTAAAAGATCTATTTGCCGTGCCTTATGATTGTTGCTTATTGTTTGTTTAAATTTTTTCAAGTGTAAGTTGGGTGGGGACAATGTTCTGATCCATTTTGGAAGGTATAATCATGTTTAGAGCAGCTCCCTGTATGATGCATGACTTTGTAATGTACCTGATGATTGATAAAACCAAATTGAGCATGTTTTCATCAAGTGTATGTCTGCCAGCCATAAACTATAATTGGTCATCTTTTAAGATCTGAGGCTTAGTGTGAGCTTGTGCAGGCTGCCCAGGTGAGGGGAGCAACTTGCAGAACTGGGGATGTGCATCTCCCTGCAAGGCTGGTTGGGAAGTACACAGTCTGTAGACTGATCAGTGAGGAGGAAGGTAACTGAACCTTCCCCCCAGAAAAAACTTTCTTCTTAGCTTTTTCTTAGGTAAAAACCTTGGTTGAGGAAGAAGAAACAGGAGCCAGGAAGAAAAATTCAGGTCCAGAGTCAGTAACCCCACAGTAAATGTTTAGGGCCAGCTAAGCAAATGTTTCTACATTGTTTTAAACTTTCTGTTTTAGAACTGAGAAGATCTAATGAGAAATCTAGCTAAGAGTTAGATGAACAGTATAAAGGGTCATGGTGAGGTGGGCTGAAGTTCGCGAAAATAAGCCCTGGCTGTTACACTTAACTTTGAAAAGTTGCGTAGTTGCTAGGACTATTTGCTTGGTTGGAGCCAGTGGGACTACTCACATTTAAGTGTAACTTGCTTATTCGGGGTCCAAATCCCTGTGTAATTGCTTCTTTAACCTCATTTCTTTACGTACGTATGTGTATGTGCATATATATAGATGCCTGTGTGTGTGTGTGTATATATATATATGCACATTAATAACTACATCTGTTTGCATGCTAAATATAATTTCCACATAGACTCTTTCTAGTGGTTTGAAATTACATTTTCTCTGTATTTGCACACTTTTTTTTCTACAGGTCTTCTAGGTTTACCAGAAATCATGTCCACTGACTGGTTCTTTTTAAGCTAATGTCATAGAAAATTGTGGCAAGTGAATTTCCCATTCAGTGGCTGGAGGTCCATTAGTCCTATGTAATCTAAATTTTACCTATTGTTTTTAATACCTTAATGTCAAATGCTTGTAATTTGCTCTCAGGCAAATAATCAACTGCTGCAAGTGAATTCAATTTGCAAAGTATGTGAAAGAAAATAGAAGTTTGTCTGAAAAAAATCATGAGCAGAAGGAGGGATATTTGAGTAAATTAATGAGATTTGATAATGATTATTTCTTAACACTTATGTGGGCAGAAAAAGCTTACAGGCATTTGTGTTTGTGTGCCTTAGAAATTGTATTTCTTGATTGTGATCTTTTGCAATATTGTATGCTGAGAGATCTAAAATGCCCAGCCTTCTATCTGTTTTCCAAGTGTGTGGAATCCACATAAAACTGATTTGTAGTGTATTCTGTTAAAATTCAGACTGACATTTCCACTGTATTTTGCATATGCCAAAATGCAATTGTAAAAGTATTCTTTATTTAAGAATAAATGTCATCATGTGAAAATAAGTCAATGTAGTTCTGACAGACTAGGTTTGAAGTGCTTAATTTTTTGTTTTGATTTATTTAGGTTCGACATAAATGTGCAAGCTATTAATTTCACAACTACTGAATTCAGGCTCATGGATGAATGTTCTCACAGGGTAAGATGGCTAATTTTGATAGAAGAGGTGGTCTGACACACTAGAAAATACTTTTTCTAGCTACACTACATCTGAGTTGTTCCCAAGTGCTATTTAAAGCAATTTAATAGTGTTTCCTTGATTCTCTGTCAGGCTCGTACCTTTGCAGTTAATTTTTTTTCAAAGTTTGAGTCTGTTTTGAAAACAACTATAGGGGGGGAGTCTGTGCATGCTTACCTGCATGTGTGTATGTGTTGAAGAGGTCACCATTTGCATTCTGTCTTGGGACCTATATTTCGCCCCAGGTTGACCATGAAGTGTCAGGCTTTTGAGTTGGTGTTGTCAGAAGCTAGCTTATAATCTTTTCAGTAGAGGGAAATACTGTCCAATAGTTCAAGGGAGGAGAAAGCTGATTTCTACACTTCACCTCAGTCTCATTGCAACTGCGGGATTCAGGTTGGAGTGTCATGGCTCTCTAGTTCCGATTGCCTCATTTTTAACATGACTGTGATAACACTTGACTGTGTCACACCAGTGCTGAGCTGTGGTTATATAGCCTGTGGGGTTGTGTCATGAATGACAGAAATAGAGAAGATGCTGTATCAGGGATGTTGGCATATTCTGACAACCAGAGTACTGTCCAGGGTACCGGGAGAATTCTTTTTAGAATTCTAGTTTGTGCAAAAGCCTGGAATTAACATACTTTCCTTGCTGTTTGGTCATGCTGCAGCCACATCTTTAATGTCCTATGTAGATACATATTTCTGCACATATGTTTTAAGACCTTAATGAAAGATTAGTACCTTGTAAAAAGAAAAGATTATGTTTGCTACACTAATCAAAGCTGACCTTTCCTTTCTGGCAACAGTTGTAAGAGTTGTAAAAGAGAGGAGACAGCAGTTCATAAATCCTAGCCTGTAGGCACAGGCTGAAAAAGAGAAGGTAGTTCCACTAGTACATGTGTAGGACTGAGTTTCCACAGTCCCATATACCATACTCTTGACCAAATGGAAGAATAGTGGTAGATCTTGATATCAGTGTGTGCAATATCTGTTTTTCATTAGAGACTTGAGGAGCTAGGGGGAACGTGTATGGTTAGATAGGTATTCAGCACGTATGAGACAGATCTTGGCTTGTTAACCAAATCACTAGTTGTTAATATTTACATTTTTTAATTTGTCATCATTTGCCTAGTCACTTTATATACATGTGTAATGAATTGTAATGAATTGTTAGGCTCATATCTGAGTGCATGTGTATCTTTGTAGGGAGTGACAGGGTGAAGTTTGCACATGCTGTACGTGGTTTGCTTTTAATAAATATAGACTGTTAATGCAGGTTCTGAAACTTCTTTGTATGTTCTTTTTTTCATAAAATAGGCTAGGAATAAAAACATTTTAGACTGGAAAAGATCAGAAAAGCCATTAGTACAACAGCCGTGAATTGAAAAACAACCAAGCAAGAGCCCATTTTCTAATGATTATGGTTGTTTTGACTGCTATAGGTGTCTGATCATCTCTTTCTAAGATGCCCCAGTTCTGGAATAGAAATTTTTAGGGCTATTTTCATTTTTTTTAATGGGAAAAAGAATAAACAGCAGTATTGAAACAAACAAATGTACATTATTTCCAGAGTCAGTGAACTTCTGGTAGTTCTGGTCTTCAATTAATATGGTAGGGAGTACACTTTGGCTTGTTTCCAGTGACTCAAATGATCAACGCATTTGCCAACAGTCCTTTTCTCACTTAAATCAAGTTGCGAGTCTTACGCTGAGGGGATAATGGTTGCCACATTTCCCTGTGCAATCAGTATACTGTCAGTTCTCATTGTGTTGTGAAGTGTTTCAGGATTCCTTGAATATGAAAGACACTATATCCTTTTCCATCTGAGCAAATAAAAGCTGTTTTAAAAAATGAATACATTCCTCATAACAATAAGTGCAGTAATATGAACTTTTGCTCAAATAAACAACTTTATCTGATGTTTTATGTTGTCAAATTGAAAGACTTTTGTATAACAAGTTAGTTAGCAGTTATTGCACCTTGCCAAAAATATCTTATGTGGTGCTGGGTAAAGATGTAGTGCTTTCTTGATAGAGATCTTTAAACACATGTTTTCTGTGAATAAGATGTGCATATTTGTTTAACAGAATGCACATCAAGAGGATCTCATCAACAAGAAATGCAGTTCTGAGCTGCTTTGGTTAAGTTTACAGCCACTGGAAACCAGAAAAGTTGGTGTAATTTTTACACCGGTTGACTACAAAAGAGTAGCTTCCGTTATTTTAATCAGGTAAGCCAAGTTTCAGTTTTAAGTGAGAATCAAACAACTCAATGTAAAAATGAATTTGCCAAATCTTGGAGCAAAGACAAATGGTCAAAATTTGGAAGTCAGAATACCTCCAGTTTAATAAAAATTGCTTAACTGGTTTTTGTGTCTTATGTCTCAGTCATTAAAAAATAGAGCCTTTTTTTCTTGATACGTGATCAATGGCTTATGCATATGAATGTACTGAGGCAATTTGGAGTTGAGAGCAACACATTGGGTGGCTTTGCTATTTTCAACTTAAATCCATAGTGATAGGATTTAAGTATCCAGTGAGTCTAATGTGCAGCCACACATTGGTTGTCTCTGGAGGAAAAGAGAGTTTATGGAAGCAGCAACCATTTTTACTAGGTGGCACTGTTGCTATCCGGTGACAGTGGACACAAAGTTTGGTCCTTCACTGTCTGAAGTTCACTGGTGACTGGTTCCAGAGTGATCCTGTTGGTATTTAGGGGAAACCTATCCAGGGTGGCCAGTGATTCTGTTACTGAAACACTCTTGTCTTGGATTGGCACCTAGATAGCATAGTGGGGGTTTTGCAAACTTCATTTGTGTTCTAGTGGCCGATTGCTTGATTTTTATATTATGGCAGAAACAACTTGACTGTTCTGGACGTGGTCAATGTAGAAGGCTTTGGAGCCAAAGAATTGCTTAAAGTAGGGGGAAGACTACCCGGTGCAGGAGGGTCTCTTCGATTCAAGGTGCCAGAAGCTACACTAATGGACTGCAGACGACGTGAGTAAGAAGAAACAGGTCTCTGATTTTGTAGCTGGCTGCATTACTCCATAGTGGTACTGATACGGTACAGTAATGTTAAGTAAACAGAATGTTGAAATAGAAAAAGCTGAAGAGGTTGGTCATGAGAGGTGTAGACTTTGTTTTTGCAAAACACTGACTGAGGATAGTTAGAAATTCTAGAAATACACTACTGCAAAACAGTCTGTATTAAAATGTTGGTCAGTTCCAAGTTCTTTATTAGATTGAAAGTAAAAGTAGCAATTTATTTATAAAAGTAAGAAAATAATTTTTAAGCACTGTAAAATAACTATTCTTTTTTTTTTTCCTTTAAGAACTGAAAGACAGCAAGCAAATTCTATCCATTACGAAGAACTTCAAAGTAGAGAATATTGGACCTCTTCCTATAACAATTTCATCAATGAAAATCAATGGTTACAGTTGCCAAGGATATGGGTTTGAAGTGTTAGACTGTCAAGAATTTTTCCTGGCTCAGAATTCATCACGAGAGATCAGCATTGTGTAAGCACTGACAAATTTGCTGACAAATTAACTTAAGTGGAAATTTAAAATAATTAATTTCAGTCACAGGCTCTCCAGTAGCATACCTACATACAAAATTTGGTGACCTTGGAATAGAAATTTCATAAGCATTTCCCCTTTTCAGTAAGGGTAATACTAACAAATTGATACTATAATAATGTTTCTTTGTAAGACTCCTTTATTTTTACAAAGCAGCATATGTGCTTTTGTCAGTGCATTATGAAGTAATAAATTAAAGTAAAAGAGTTGTCACAATAAAAGAGTAAGAAATGCTTTGCCACTGCCTTTTTTTTTGATTGTTATTCTCTAGCTTGTTGCAAGTAGCCTGACCATAGTCTAGTCATGTTTTCCTAACATTGCACGTAGTGTAAAACTGATTCTTTTAAAAATTCTGTTGAGTGAAAGTCATGACTTAAGTGTAAGTAGAGTTAATAATACTGTATGACAGTAACTGTGGTTTCATATGCAAAACGTGTCACTGCTACTGATTGAAAAGGCAAGTCATACCTTCTAGCAGTACCCATGGCAGTCAAATAGACTGTGTAGTCAAATAGATGTAGGTCAGGGAAATAAATGGAAGGAGACAGATAGGATGTTTTCTTCTGCTTTCCCTATCTTTCCTGCCTTGTTCTAGACTTACCCTAGTACTTGACCCTTTCTGAAGTAATGCTGCCCGTGTGCTTGACAGCTGTGCTTTTGGTAAAGAGTGTTTTGGTTAACGTGAGTTGATCATGTGCACCTTCTTGAAAAAAGGAAAATGAGTCACAGTAACAAGTATTGTGAAGAGTCACAATAAAAACACGTATTTTACTGCTTCAAGATGACCTCAAAGTCTTACCTGTATTAGGTGCTAATGCCATCTACATAGTCTGAGCAGACAGTGGTCACTTACTTCATTTTCTTTTTTTCATACTATTAAATAAGAAGGGTTTTTGTATTTTTTGGTATCGGCATGACTTCAGAAAATAAAATTCAGCCCAACAATGGGAAAATAACATCAGCTCTGTCTGCTTTTCCTGACAGATTCACTCCTGACTTTACATCTTCGTGGGTAATCCGGGAACTTACGCTGGTGACTGCTGCTGATTTGGAGTTCCACTTCACGCTCAACGTGACTCTTCCTCACCATCTGTTACCGCTATGTGCAGATGTGGTGCCAGGACCCAGCTGGGAAGAGTCTTTTTGGAGGCTCACTGTCCTCTTCGTAAGGTAATGCTTTCAGAGGCCCTGCACCAGTTTGAAAGGGACCCGCCAGTGAAAGATCAGCAAGCACTTATTGTTAGGCTTCTGTTAGATTTTTAGTGGTGATAGGGCCTAAACCTTTACTGCATCTGTCTCCCGAGAGTCCTGCCAGCTGGCTGTGACAACTTAGGTGCGGTGCAGTAGCTGGTGATGGAGTTGTCAAGCATTTCTTGCTTCTCCTCCTGATAAACTTCCATGTTAAGGCTGCAGAGAAAAAGGAATACCCACTGGATGCTCCCCTTGCTAGAAGACTTACTCCCACCGCAGTATAGACGGACGTGTAACATACTAGTATCTGAACCTCATAAATAAAATTGAGTGGGCTGGTAGATTATCTTTAAGAATTTCTTGAAAATTAACATGAATTTAATTTGTAAAGTTTCAGACAACCAAGTGAGGACTGGCTTTTCCTTCTGCTTCTTTCACTTGTTAAAAAATATTTGTGTTTATTGTTAGCTTTTGCTAGGCACTCTGCTAAACAGGCTATCCCAGAAAGATGATTTTGCTCGTGTTAGCTGACTCATTGCTTTTACATGGTAAACTGCTTTTAAGAGGACAACAGTTAAGGGTTCTGCTCCTATGCATGTTTTTTTGTCTTCCTTTACTAACCTTTCACACTGTGTAGTGTGAACTGAATGTTGTGTTTATCTCAGAAGATGCCCAGTGCTTTTGTCCCACCACCCCTGAATTCCTACAGCCAGTACTAACAAGCAGCGAGTGTGACTGTCATGGTGATACATACATGTGCTGATGCATAACTAACTGAGATGCTGATGTATACTGTGGTTCTACTTGCATTGTTGTTTTGACATTGAAAACAGAGAACAAATGAAGCAGCAATAATGACCACGTTACATGGTTCTAGATGCAACAGAAGGAGACTATGGGGATCTGAAAAATCAGGAATTTCTCATTCTGTTTTCCTGCTGACAAAATTTATACTGCATGATTGAGAAGGTGGTTTGATGAATTACAAAGATTCTTGTTCTGATTGATTTATATTTGGTGCAGTTAATACGCCATAGAGAAAGAGAAGATATTTTGCAGCTTCACTTTTAGTTCAGAAGTATGGCGGCATTTGTAGCCCATTTTATGCCAGCATTTTCTCTAGGAACAGGAAGAGACAGTATTAAATAAATTATCAAAATAATGACATAACTATCATGAATAAATAGAAGGTACTCAGAAGACCGGTAGGTATTACACTATGATATATTGCTATTGTGTTGTAGTGAGACTTACTTCTAACTGATCTTTAAATCAAGTATCAGCTTTTTTAGAATGGATTTTTTCTTTGTAAAGCTCATGGCTGAGTTATGTTATTGAGAGAATAACTAGCAAGGGCTATAAGGAAAAAGGAAAGGAGTGTTACAACTGTTATTTATTTTAAACTGTATTTTGAGTTTTCTCATCTGTCGTCTTACTTAGAATTTACTAACAAAATATTTGAAAAGTGTATCTTGTTAGAAGCTTTTTAACTCTTTCATTGAATACTCCTCAAAATTGTAGACACCAGTATCTGTTGTTTTCTTTGGCAGTTTGTCCCTGCTCGGAGTGATTCTGATAGCCTTCCAGCAAGCCCAGTATATTCTAGCAGAGTTCATGAAATCAAGACAGAGGCCAAATCCTAGTTCTTCACCACAGCAGAACAGCAACTCTGTTGACGTAATCAGCTCTGATTCCTACAAGTAAAAATACTCTTTTCTTCTTTTGAATTGCCTTTTTTTTTGTACCCTGTTTATTGTGGAGTGATGCTTTCTATCTGTTTGTGTTTTGATATTGCTGTGGGCTGGTTTAGAGGACATAGTGTTCCAAGCAAACTCCTTCAGAGAGCTTTCAGTGTTGTAGTGTATATTCATCTTCACAAAGAAGAAATGGAAGAACTCAAAGTGTTTATTAATCTGGTATATTGTCAGTGGTACACAGGGTAGAAATTGTGTGATGGAAGTGAAGGATAGACCATGTGCAGCAGCCGTGGAAAGAATGGAAAATACATCAATGGTCCTCAAATCTGACCCTCTTGCGTGGTCAGTTAGGCACTTACTCACTGAAGCATGTAAGCATTTGAAGTCTAAGCACATACTTAGAGTCTTGCTCAACTCCCACTGAAATAAGAATGTGCTTAGCTGGTATGATAAATTGAAGACCTAATGCAGTTTCACAGCTTGTGAATATGCCCCCCTTTCTTTTGTTACAATTCACGATAGCTTTGTATATAAAAACAAATCTCAAATAATTTATTTTTTCACCAGGGGAAGCTGCAAGACATTTATGGATTCCTATAGTTCTTCAGATAAAGGTAAAGGGAAGGGCTTCCTGTCTGTAGGCACTTCGTCCAGCCGAAGTCAGAATGCAGCAAAGAGAAGTCCTGCGACGTACAGCCACTCTCAGAAGAAACACAAATGTTCAGTTTACTACAGTAAGCAGAAACCAAACACAGCAGCTGGCAGTGCCATTGCAGCTACTGATGAGAAACAAAGTCAGACTGCAGAGAACCAAATCTCAGCACCAAAAGAGGACATTTGCACTGATGTTGTCAGTGAAAACTGGGTAACTCTAAAATATGCAAATGGCATAAATGTTAACAAGAATTTAACTCTTCCAGAAAACTTTCTGGGTAAAGAAGAAAGTGCACTGAAAAATACAGTTCTCATTAAAAATACTTCTTCAGAATGTGATCTGAAACAAGATCTTCAAACATGTATGTTTCCTAAGGAAACTAACCTTAAAACTTCAGAAAATCTAGTTGAGCTCAAAGAACAGGAGTTCTGTCCTGTGAAGATGTCCAAGAAGCTACCTGAAAGTCATTTGTCCAGAAATTCACCTCAGCAACAGCCGGAACTGCAAGAAATTTCTAGGAAAAATAGTGGTAATTTTTTTCAATTTCTGTCAGTTGAAATTAGTAGATGAAATCTTCTGTTGAGTTCACTGTGATCAGGATTTTGTCTTTTACTTAGGACAAGGAGATGGAGTATTTCTTATGTGTTCACAATGATTTATCTGTGTTTATATTCCTAAGGAAACAGCTTGCATTAAAATTTGTATCATAAATTTGCCTTGGTTTACAGATTTCAAGCTTGTACTGTAGCATTGTAATGGTTAAAATAATTAATGTCATAGATCTGCTTGTAAGACACAAAGTGCCCTTTTCAAATATTCAGAAACATCCCAGTTTGTGATTTTCACGTCCACTGAAAATCTGATACCTGATTTTTAGAGTCACCAAGCAAGCATGTTCAGTACTGGATGTTCAGAACTTCTTTGATAAAACCACTTAAAATAACAAAAGCTGACAGCAGAGTATTTTGAAATTATGTTTTGTAGGAATCTGCAGATTGACATTTCTCTTAGTTACTGCATAGCTGTATTTTTGGGGGTTTGGGGTTTTTTTTCTTTGGTTGGTTGTTGGTTTGGGTTTTTTTTTAAATTGTGGAACTAAGCTGCCTGGGAAGTCTTACTTCTTAGCTTCACAACTCAAAATTTTAAGAGCAGCCCAAGAGCACCTGGAGGAAATCAAGAGCAGGGTAAGAGAATGTGTCCTCTGGAAGCTTGGCAAAATAGTTGAATGCTGAAGATTGGCATTTGCTGTAACTGTGGCAGAGTTTATTTAGTGAGCGAGCCATCATAGAGGGAGTTGAGGCCCTACTGTAGTGTGTAGTTGTTACCCTGGGCCCGTTGCTTCCTCTTGTGTCCTTACCAGTGAGATACAGCAGGTACAAGTGTGCTGTCTCAGGTGGAGGCAGGATAATTTCACTCATACTTACAAAGTACTTTAACATTCTTCATGTGCTCCTAAACTGCAGAGTGTTGTTCGTTCTTTGCTTTGAATTAGGAAATCAGATGGCGGGGGAAAAAAAAAACCCAGTAATTATGTCTTAACTGCATTTACGTGCACAGGAAAGTAACTTCGAGTACAGGCTGCAGATACCATGTTTATACATAAACCAGCTGGGAGATACTAGTCTTATTTTCATTGACAAAGCTTCCACCCTGAGAGAGTGTTTCAGGAGTACTGACAGTTACTTGTGTTCAGTGGTAAAGCACTACAGGTAATCTGCCGCCTTGTCTTTTAGCAGTTTTGGTTTTCTGCACTGTCAGGAATGTGAATATTTCTATGTTTTAAGAAGTTTGGTACGATAAATGAAGACTAAAGAATACCATGTTGCAGCGTTTGTGTCTTGATCGTAGTTACAGACTTGGTTTTGTACAAACAGGGAGTCTTCAAGACCTCAGGTACTTGCATGTTTGTATGCTGGAGTGCAACGGAGCGTTTTTCAGAGCTCTGGCAGCCTCACTTGCCTGCTGTCTCCGGTGTTTCATTCACATGGGCTCCTTTTGCAGTTGTTGTGACTGCCTGCTCCAGAGGGGAGAGGGCAGCTGACTCAGCTAGGACGTTGTACTTGGTTGGTAGGTAGGAAATCATAAAAATGTGTGGGTGTACCTTTCCCGTTTGAGAAGACCAGTTCAATGCAATAAGTGATGGCATTTCTGATGCAGTGCAGGGCCCAGGTGGAGGATGGTGACTCGACTGGGCAGTTCAGCTAGTTGTTATGGCAGGCTGCTTCTCATTTTTCTTCATGTCCTGGATTTTGTTACGCAAGAATAATTCTTCTTCCTCAAAGGTCTCTCAAGAAAATGAATTTTTAACTCAGAACTCATCCTAAAGAAAGGATGACTTCCCTTTGTGTTCATAATGAATGCAGAGGGTGCTTAGGAGATAGAAAGCACCAAATAAAGGCTGTCCTTATTTTGATCTACCCATTTTTTAAAAGTCTTCTCCCACCCAGCTTGCAGGTTTTCTAGCCCAGTATTCTCTGGCTTCAGATTCTGCCTTATAGATTTATGGCTGGGACTCAGATAGCTCAAGTTCAGATGAGATGAGCAGGACTTGGGTAATTTATGTATGTGCTAGGAGTGGTGGGCCCATGAGCATGAATCAATACAGAGCTACTTTTTGCAACTGCTATAAATTTTTTGTACAGCATTAGCTTTTGATTTTGATATTTTCAGCATTGTCAGCCTAGAGGTTAGTCTAGTCTTTTGGAAAGCAACACAAGTCTGTTTTTAAAAAAAGGTAGAAGATACTGTGGTTATGATTGGGAGCCCATTCCCTTCCCCATCAAATGGATGTTACTGTTTAATTCTAGGGAATAGCCAGCAAGTGCCTCTCAGGAATGAAACAGAAAACTGTGAGACTTTAAAAAAGCAGATCAACCTAAAGCCTTCCATGGAGAAAAAGATTAATAAAGGACCTAAGGAAGAGACTCCATGCTGCGCAAAAGAGGAGATTACTTCTTCTGAGGTTTGTATTGTGATATTTCTGCTTTTCAAATTTAAAATGATCTTTTATTGTTTATTTATATATGTATGTACCTATAGGTATATATGTGTAGGTAGGGAGTATTACATACAGTCACAGATCTGAAAGAGTGTAAATCAGATGAACGAGGAAGTATGCAGACATGCTGTCCCACATCCATTACATATTAAAGCTGCTTTATAGAATGATGAACAGTTTGTGTAATAATTAAAACAGTCTTTGTATTGTGATATTGGCCATATCACAACCAGAGATACTTTTCATTATTGCCAGAGCAGGCATAAACGTACTGGAATCTAATGCCAGCTGTCAGCCACAGTAATGATGTGGGAACATACTCTAGGGGGGAGGTGTCCTAGATGGGCATATCAGCCTTCGTTGGCCGACCTGATCTCCAAATACAGGGCTTTACATCAGAAATTTTCATGTCAGAATACAGCAGGCAGAAGCCCCTTAACAGATTGTGAAGCTGCTGAGTAGGATCATTCTTCACCCCTGGTTTCTGAGCTTGATAAACACAGCAGACTGTGCCTTTGTTGCAGGCAGCATAAAACAGTTAAAAAACTTCATCAGGTAATTAGTAAACCCAAGAATTTGGATTATGTTTGTGTCCAGTCTACTGGATAGGAATCCCATGGCAAAAAAAGGTGTAAGGAAGAATTGCTTACCGTGCTTGAAGAATATGTATCAGAAAAGACAGAGTCTAGTCTTGTTTTGGGAGCTGTTGTTAAGAATTTCTTTCCATGTGTGGTTGATGGTGCTCAGTTTGTTTCTTGCATTTTTTAAAATGACTATTATTTGTTGGATAACTTACCCCGTAATTTCTTCAGTTGTAATTCAAATGAATGCCTCTCCCCAACCCCCCAGCTGCTGAGGAAAGGGAGGATTTATTGCTGCTGAACTTGCACACAAACTGATCATAAATGTGGCAGATGTTTTTTGGTTTTAGCACATAGGGAATTTTATTGACTGCTTTCCTTTTTCTCTCCCTATTTTTTTATTTCCCTGGAAGTCAGAGCTAGATGCTGTGAGGGGTAAAATGCTAACATTGGGAATTCAAAAATTTCTCTCTCATGATCTGTTGGTGTCTTGAAGGACAGAGTCTTGGAAAGGCTGGTCAAATTGATGGTGGTGGAAAGACGATGTACTGTGGAAAGGCCCTAAATCATGAAGTAACTATGCATTTGGGTCGGGTCGTTTTGTCCAGAGAAATGTAGCTAGAAAAATCCAATGGAGTTCATTTACTGAGTTAACTTCATTTTATAATGTAGGTGTTGTCTCAGCTCATATTTTTACCTTTAGCAAGAAGATGCGTATAGGAAGAAGAAACCTCAGGAGAAGAAGGAAGGAAATGTACCAAATATGAATTGGAATAGAAATAGAACATCTAGAAAAAATAAGAAGAAGAATGTTAATATATCTGCAAGGTATGTATTGCCTCACCAAATCATGAAGAAATCCAGAGTTGCTGTAATGTTTCTGCAGGTTTTGCATAGTACATTAGGCAGGATTGCTTTATCTGTTTAAACAAACACACTTTAATCCTGGCCAGAGCCTTTATTTTTAAGAATGTGCAGTACTAAGTAACACCAGCAAAAAAAAAAAATATGTTTTTCCATTTGTAAATCTGCATGTGTATAGGCACACCCCATTCTGCATAGCAGTGGTTGCTCTCAGTTATAGTCTGGAATTTGCTCTCTGAAGTTTGGATGGTTAGCTTCCTTTCCATTGTGTATTGTGTGGATAAAATCCAGTCATGTATTCTCTTCAGTGAAAAAAGGAAAACAAAGTTATTGAAATGATTCCACCTTCAGGAGAGTCATCTGCTTTATTAAGTAATTGAGAGAATGTTGTCTTCTAGTAGTTTTGGAAGACGAAGAGAAATATGTAGAAAAGGTACAGTGGCTTGCATTTTTTGCTGCAATGATTGAAAAGGTTAGAGCAGCACTAGGCTCTTAATTATTTTTTTCATGTATTTTAAATTTAAGTTATTTTAGTGGTTGTTAAAAAATACCAGTTATAAACTGCTGCTAGAATAGAAACACTTAAGAGAAGAAAATCCTCCTCCTTCCCTTCCCCCAGCCCTTTGAATTAAGGTCATGATCCTAAAAAGCCTTCACAGATTTAATCTTTATTGCCAGTGGTCCTATTGAGGTCAGTGGACTTAACAAGGAGATTGTAAATCTGGAGGGGCTGTTCTAACTCCTAATAAGCAAATTACTATTTGTTGCATGGGAAGTCAGCACATGTGTAAATCTTTGCAGGATGCACACCTTTGTAGGTAGGAAGGATAAAAAAATGGAAATGAAATACTGAAATTTGGTGTCTGTTGCTGGAACTGATTCAGCAGTTGCTGCTTTCTGAGTTAAGATGTAACTGTTTCCTTCCTGCAGAAACTTGACAGCTGGATTTTATTCATTTTCCCTTAATACTCTCCGATTATGATATTGGATCCAGATATTTCTGTTTTACTAGCAAAAACTTAAGATTACTTTGGATGATGGTTTTATTCTAGTTATAATTATGCCAATGAAATAGACATAGGACACATTTTTCTGTGTATCTAGATCTTTGTACAGTGCTAGACTGTGCTTATCACTATAACATCTGATTGCCTCCTGCAAGTGCATTAGAGAATGAAGTTAAACATAAACATGTTGTTTTGCTTCTCCCCCTGAGAAACAGTCGTCAGTGTGGTGGGATATAGCATTTTGGGAGAGGTTTTTTAGGTTTCTGTAAAGTTCGGGTATAAGACTCCTGAACCTACTCCTTGCCCCACATCCTGCCACGATAGCTGTGTGAGTTGAAGCGTTTAATGCCTGAAAAGGAAAAATGCAGCTGAAATGTAAAATGCAAACATGTTTCTTTGGGTGTGGTTGTATCAGAGTCCCTGAGCAGAGCGAGTTGAAGCATATGTGCAGTGAATTCGAAAGGCCAGATCTGAGAGCGAATATTGGAATAAGAGCCTGGTGTCCTCAGGGTAACGGAGAAAATTGTAAAGCAGACCAAAAAGCTGGGAGCTTGTCTATACAAGGAGAAACAGGTATGAAGTCTTAATTCTCTTAAACAGGGGAAGAAATGTACTGTGGTTTTTGTGGCAGTAGAGCTGTATTCCATCCTTGAAAGAGCTGTGCTTCTCTCCCTTTTGAACCTTGATGTGAAGATGGCGGGACTGGCATGGTGCAGTGCCTGAAATAATACCTGCTCACTTCTGAAGTGCTCTGCATGCTTTCTCCATGGGGTTGGTTGGTGGTGCAAATCAGAAGATGAATCAATCTGAAGCCATAATCCATCAGTCCAGGGTGAAGGACTGACAGTCTGCTTGTGTGTTCAAATTAAAGCTGGTATTAACTGAAGCAGCTGTATTGTGAAGGCCACCTTTAGAACAGGCAGGTCATTTTTAAATAACACCACTAGCTTGGGTTCCTGTTTCCTGCCTTTCTGTCAGAATTTTAATCAGCTGTTTGCCCTGGCTTTTGGGAAAAGGAGGGCTGAAGAAGGTATCAATGTTTATAGTATTGTCCTTTGCTTCCCTGATGAGATAATAAGAAAGGAAAATTTATCACTTATGAATTCATTGCTTGCAACATTTGTCATTGCTTTTAGTATGCATGTTCCTACAGCCAGGCTATGTTTCATGTTTAGAATATTAACTATGTATTTCAAAGAGCAGTATGGGCTTCCTATTTCAAATTATTGCCTCTAATTGCACTGTATCCTCACTTGCATTCATTGTACTGGGGATGTTGTGTAGGTCATAAGCTCCTCATGGTAAGGGCTGGTGCATTTATCTGGAGGCTATGAGTAAATATTATTTTCCGTCCTATTATCAGTAAATTCAGAGAATCCATGTAAATTCATATTCCAGATGACTTTTCACTGAATCTTCAGCTGAAACACTTTCTTAAATGTTTTGTGTTGGGGTTTGTTTGTTGGGTTTTGGTTTTTTTTTTTAACTTCTTTAGACAGCTTTTATCAACGGACCAAAAAGAAGTGTTTGGAGAAGTTTTGTTCTGATTCAAGCTCAGATTGTGGAAGTTCATCGGGAAGCGTTCGTGCCAGTCGTGGGAGCTGGGGTAGCTGGAGCAGTACTAGCAGTTCAGACGGAGATAAAAAGCCCATGATTACTGCCAGGCATTTTCTTCCATCCAGTAAGTTCTGCAAATACCACCTCTGCGCAGTAGTGGGCAGAGTTTCAGCCTTCCTTCTGAATGGAAAGGGGTACTGTGGCATGGGGCACGTAACTTGCCTTTTATAGGACACCTCTCAGAAACACAAGGAGAGATTTAAAGAACTTGGTACTTGGGAAAAAAAGTACCACAACTTTTGTGGGGATGAAGATGAGCTGTCAGGCTACAGAGAAAGTGTCAGGCTCCTCACCGAGGAAGGTGCACAATTATTTTTCATGGAAAGATGGAAGAACTGGGAGTCACCAGTCAAAGCGATTTTTGCCTTTGAATTTATGTTACATCACATTATTCTCTCAAAAATGTTATAGCTGTTTCAGAGATCCACAAATGAGGAATGTGTGAAACCAGTTCAGATCTGAGGATGCTGGGATTGGATAGCTGTATTTGAGGCATAAGTAGGCAGGAGACCTGAGCCACTTGCCTAGTATGAGAAATGGGACCTGTGGTTCATTACTGCAGTTTTTTGAATGCCTGAATATCATTACAATAGTTGAAAGCCTAAGCCTTGTCACTGCCATCACTATCCAGATTGATGTAGCACTAGACATAAATTTTAAAGAAGAGTAAAGAAAAGTAAACCCAGCTTTGAGTACCTGAAAAAAGCTGTTTTGAGTAATTTAAAAATATGCATGCACTTACATACACATACATGTATTTGTGTATGTATAAAACTTTGCATTACCAAAAGTATATTATATCTGAACCTGCGATTCAATAGATAACGAATTGTGTGTACATGACTTTTCTGTTTGTTCAAATTGTAATGCCTCAAAAAAAAAAGAAAAGAAGTAATTTCAAATTCAAAATGAATTTGGTAGTAACAAGGAACCTCTCCATTAAGTGTGGTAATCACTTATAAGTCATAAAATACATTTAAGACCATGTGGATATAAATAGCACGCTTTGAAATTAATGCAGTTAGTGATACTCTGGTCTGAGAAAAAATTTTATTAACATCGATTCTGTTTATGTGTATGGATATTCTGTGCATACTTCTTTTTTTAGGATCTTTGATTTTCACAGTCATTCTTTTCTTTAGGAGAGAATATTTCACAAAATGATTTTCCATCTGAAACTCCTATCACTTTAAATCTGTCTCATAACATCTGCAATACCAGGTAAAAAATTTGAATCTACACCTGTAAGACATTAAAGAAACACCACCAACTTGAAATTTTGTCTCAGTTAGTTAAATTATACCTACCTATTGTCTTGCCATTTTTTGTGATAAACTAATTGTACTTACTAGTTGGAAGAAGAATAATCTTCTTCAGTACATGAAAAGATATATGCAAAATGGATTATGCTGGGGAAATATGATAAATGCTTCCAAATGTAAAATAAATTTGGGGAAAAAAGGAAATTGTTCTTCCCCTCTCATTTCTTCCAGACCTTAGCAACTTACTACATTTCCATTACCACTTAGTTATATTAAAATAATAATGGTTTAAAAAAAAAAAAAGGTGGGAGTGAGACTTTCAAGTTGATGTTATTCTTTTAGTGGGAATAACGTTCTCCTAGGATATACAGCATGAAAATTGATTCCCCCTCCCCCACATTCTTTTCTACCTCTTTACTGTAGTAGAGATAGCATTTCCAATTTTTATTACTATGAGTCCTCATTTCACTTCTCATTCATGACTGTCTGTTTTCACTAGCAGAAGTAATTGAATCCTTTTCCTCTGGTATTCTGGTGCTTGAAAATGTTCCCTTTCCATTCATATTGACTAGTTTTTTTCATGGGATTCGATGAATATGAAATTGATGTTCAGGTGTGCCTATGTGTTTTCAGGCACATAAAAGTAAACTTGCCTGAAAGTTGTTTGGAGCATTGAAATGTTGTGAGAGATCCAACTCATCTTTATGGACTACAGCTTGTTTTCCAGTTTTAGAGAAGAGCTGTTGAATTAATTTGCAATAGGGTGACACTTTGATAATAGAAGTGGGGTAATTAAGATGTATTAATTTTATTCATTTTGCATATGTATAAAGTAGCTGGCTTTTAATTGGAGGAAAAAAACTTTTTAAAAATTGCACAGTGGTTAATAGGAAAAACCAGAAAAGAGTGGGAAAGCAATAGCAATCATGATGTTGATTAGAATATTTTTTACATCTCTGTATATTTCCTTTGAAATAGCTTGCATTATGAAACATTACAGTGTCTAGACTTAAGAAATCAAATTTTCTTTTCATTCAGCAGAGACATGAACAGCATCCCCCAATATCCTGAAACCTTATGTCCGAATTTCACTGACATAGCTGCAGATCCTGACAAAAACAAAGGTCAGTTATTTCATTAACAACTGAAGCTTTATTTTGCACACTTTGTCAAGCAGTTTCAGTGATGTTGCTAGTAACACTTGTGTACTCCACCTTGGTAGGACATGTTGTTGCTAGAACTTGGATTACTTCTAAACAAGTTAAGAGCAAAGTTAGCAAATGAAGGCTTATAATCCTGACATTTTTTGCTGCACCTTCTCTGTGTGAAGACAGCATTTATCTTTCAACTCACATGTTAGGTATTCTTTGTTTTTTCCTCCTCTTGCTTTGCACAGATTTATGTCCAAAAGTAATGTGGTTGGGAAATCAAGAGCACTGGTTGCTGTGTTAAAATGAAGCTCGGCATCAAATCAGACATGACCATTTTTCTCGCTAAATTTCCACAATGGGGACTTGCTCTCTTTGAAAGCAATAATGAATGAGGTTGGGTTGGGCTGTTAAGTCTTGAGTTTTCATTGTTTGTATCTCCAAGGGAAGTAATATTACCTTGTTGAGTGGGATTCATAAAAACAACAGGCTACATGGTGAGTTTGAAAGCTGGTTAGGACACATGGTTCTTTGGGTAGCAGAACTGCCTGCCCATGGCTGTCCCTTCTGCTGTAGGTTTAACCTGTGTCTGGTAGGATACAAATGCTGATTAAACTTTTTCTGTGGTGGCAGTATTCATAATATCTATTGTGTGAAATAATGAAATAGAGCTAACTTTGCAACTGTTGTCTCATGGAGACTGCTCCTTTGGATTTTCTCCTTTCTCCAGCTTGCCTGTTCTCACAGAGTTGATAGGAACCAAGTATCTGTGGGTAATCAGGGGACTCAGTCCATAGAGAGCAACACAATGAATATCTGCCCTAGGGGCTAAATACAGCCGTAACAAGTTCATGTATTGTTTGGTTGTGAATGGCTCTTGTCTATTAAAAACCCATCCCTGTTTCTGGTGCATTCGTGCAGTTGGACTTCAGAGATGGTTACCGACTGATGGGTGGGGGTGAAGGGGGAGGCTAGTGGGGATCCACCTCCCTGCTGTCCATCCTGCTGTGAGGAAGGGTGCTGCCTTGGCACTGGCGGCTGATGACTTAAGGACTTGCTATAGGAATTTTTTGCCCTGTTTTGTTGGATTTCAGCTTCTTCGTTCAAGTTCTTTTTATATATATATTTAAAAAAAAAATAGAAATTTTGAGGTTTACTTAAAGATGGATGTTCATCACAAAAAGTATAATTGGTTAGTAATACTGGATTTTTTATCTAGCATAAGAATAAAGTGTCATTGTGATATTCAGAGTTTGTGGACCCTCCTTCCTGTTCTGCATTTCATTCCCTTTTCCCTTTTTAGGTCTTTACCCAACAGGAGACTTGTGGCCTGCCCAGCCAGTCTGCCTGACAAACAGTTTAAACTACAACCTTGAGAATAATATACCGTGCATGATCCAAGAAACCCCCTCTGTCCACAACAGGCAAGTTATGTTTTATGTAAATAGTATGGATAACGCTTTGTTCAGGTCTCTGTGATGCAGAGGACTGTACTTGAGCTTATCTTATAATGTAAGGCAGGTGATAGTTAAAGTAAAATTCTTGCTGTCACTTCAATCTTAGTTCTAGTTGTTTGTGCTCTTCCATTAGTACATCATGATTAATTTTGCTAAGACAAATACACTGGTGTTCCTGCTTATATATAAATATTCCAGAACTTCTTTCAAAATTAATTGAATACTTTTTGGAAAGCTTTTAATTTCTTCCACTTCTTTTGCATAAGGCCTGGCTTCTAGGTTCGTTGCCCTCTTGCTAAATACATAGCTTCTATATATCATGGGGTGTGTTCTGCAGTGTGTACTCATGTTAAATGGCATGAACAGACATTGTTAAATAAAGGCAAATAGTCCAGTTTGAAGGTGGTGTAAGGATAGAAGTTGGTCCGACTGTATAAGGCTCTCTGTTGGTTTGACCTTCTTGTAGTAATGAACTTGAATAATTCTTGTACTTTAGACTCTCCACGCCGCAAATTTTACTAACGAAATATGCACCACTAACTAGTAAGAAGAAATACTCTGCCACCACATAGCAGTGAAATATGGCCAGTTCTTCAAATCATATCCTGTCATTCAAAGTGACAGAGTGGTAATGCAGAAATCCCCAACGGATGGTCTTGTGATCCCAACCAGCCTGCTAACCTCAATTCTAACTGTCATGTCAACAAACTGCAGCCCTAACGATTAGGAGCAATGGCGAGCAGTCTGCCTGACTCTCAAGTCAGATGAAATAGGTGGTGATTTGTGGCAGAGTCTGTATTATGCTACTTTGCTTTCATACGCCTATCTCAATTTGGACTTCATATGCAAAACTACATGTAATTATTTATTCATATCTAGTAGTGATAACTTAGAGTAACTTCTTGCCTGAAGAGTAAAACTGAATTAGCACAATGTGAAATCCTTTTGTATGCCTACCTTGGCCAGACTAGGTCCAAAATTGGACTTCAGGCTCACTGCATAGCGGGACTTGTTACCCTTCCGACATATCTTTAAGAATTACTTTTGAAAAGTTGTCTTGAAATTCTGAAATTATTTTAATTAAAACAAATCCCTACAAATTAATGTGTAGTTTAGAAACATAATTGTTTAACAGGACTTTAACACATGGTAGGGAAAGTAGAAATCCCCATTTTAATTGCTATTCTCAAGCATCCAAATGCTTGAGAATGCATTATATTTTCTTCTATTTAAAGACACATTATTTCACTTTGTATCTACCATTAATGTGGTTGTGGGAAAGAAGTACAATTATCTTCTTTTTACACAGGAATAAGTTGAGTCCGGTTAGGTGTTGCAGGACTCTGGTAGCTGTCATTACAAGTTGTTTATCCTCCCAGAGAAAAAATTGCTCAGTGAGAGAATTGCTGTGATTACATAGTGGCACAGAGTAGGTACTGGTGGAACTGGCAAGCAGAATGTGAAAAGCCTCATTGTCAGTTACAGGCATTTTGCATCCAACAGCTTTACATTAAATAAGTATTTCTAAATAATTGTCAGAAGTTCTGCAAACTGTTTCTGACAGCAGATTTTTCTTTTTCTTGGGACAGCTTCATCGACTGGAATGCAGCTTGCGACAGCCAGTTTTCCAACATGTATTGTCCACTAGAGATGAATGAATATGGTGCTTTCCCAGAAGGTAGGATGAAATAAAGCTTATGAATTATCACTGAGCATGGGGTTTTATTCTCACCTTTCGTAGAATAAAAGGCTGAGCTTGTCTATACACATCTGGGCATTCATTGCTTAAGCGGACTTTACGGTTTCCAGCTGACTGGGTGCTTTGTAGTAATAAACAATGTCTGCATGTGATGGATGAGAAGACTGATCTTCGTATGGAGTCATTAAGCCTGGAAAGCCAGTATACAGGACTCTGTCTGAGAGGGAATAGAGAGAAATGCTTGTGACCACAGTATTACACAAATCTTTTTGCACAATTTTCTTTGTTTCCCCTCTGGCAGACTTCTGCTTTCCAGTGTGTGAAACAGAATGCCTCTTGTGACCAATTACCTTTCCAGGCTAGAGTTTCTTGGCTTGGGAAGCACACTGGCAGCAACCTAGAATTCTTTAGCATTACCTAAGCAATAATTAAAGGTCAGGCTACAGTATCACAGGCAGCACGGTGATCCCTTGGGTGCTTAGAGCTGAGGCATGTTGGCAGTGAAGCCTGGGTAGGCTCTGCCACGCACGTTCCGTGGCTAATAAAGAGTCTATTCTCCTTTAGAGAGGTTGCCAACTCTTCATCCAGTCCTCCTGATAGCAATTTGTTAGTGGGTCCCTAATACAGAGTGGTAGTCTTGTTAACAGAAATTGTTACACTTTGCTGCTGTGCTGCCCTGAAGCTGCCTGAAGTCACTTAAGGCTTAGGTTGGTTCCAGCCTGGCTCACTCCGAGAAGATCCAATGTTCTCCACAGAAATGTTGGTAGTGTTTGTATTGCAAAACCTTATTTTGTCTTCCTACTTTTGTAAACCGCAGAAAACATGAACTACCCCAGTGGCTTCCCGGGTACTGCGGCGGTGCAGAATACAGCCTTCATTGACCAGAACTGTCCCTCCACCTGGAACGCACCTCCCAACATGCCACCTACTTGGGAGCCTGCCAGTTACGTCAGCTCCACAGTGAGTATTGTCACTGCAAGGTGCTGCCTTTGTGTGCCTCTTCAAAGCCTTTCCAGTGAATTCCTGTCTTTCCCCTACCTGTTGCTCACACGTTCTTCATGAATCCTTCAAGTAGCCTGATGTATGTATTTGATGCTGGCATTTGTAGTGTGGCTTTCTCCCAGCTGTTGGTCAAGGTTGTTACTGGACTTCGTCTGTGAAATTTTAAGACGGATCCTTTTGCCTGAAAATTGACTAAAATCAACTTGCATATGGAAAAGCATTTTAGACTTAGGTAGTCTACTGAGACCTTTTCCTATCAAAATAAACCTTTCCAGATGAGAGTAAAACAGAAGAAGTGCTGACAGCAAAACCCAAAGAGGTTTGGAAATTGTAGAACTGAATGGACAGCTGCTGTCATTGACTTTGACAGTTTTTTTTTTTTTTTGCTAGGAAATCCAAGTGATTTAAGCTGGATTTGTGCAGATTTCTGAATGCTGACTTTGACCTGTTACACTCCAGACTAGCCATGTTTATGTCATCCCATAGTGCAGTGTAGTGACTTCAGTTCAAGGTGGTCTTTCTGCTCATATTTCAAAATATTCTGGTTTAGATTTTATTTTTTTTTTATTTACAGTAGGTTTATTTTGAATAAAACTAATCAAATAAAGCAAGAAATATTTCCAACTTCAAAAGTGAAAATTCTGCTGTGTTAAAAAGTGGCAAAACTGGTAGAAGACTGTTTCCTAAAATAAACATGGCTTTATTTCATATTTTATTCAGGAATGCCAGGAAACACAGAAGGTAGAGATTGGAAAATACATTAGATAATTCAGTTCATTTCCCTGGCGAGCTTTTCCTCACAATACATTTCAGTGTTTCATTCAGTTTTAAAAGTCCCAAGACTTCCATGACCTTCTCTGAGAGACTTCCTCACAGACTAACACATCTTGCCCTCCAGGAGGTTCTTTATAAGCTTTCGAAATTTTTTAACTAAATTCCCTAGCTCCCAATTATAGCCTCTCTTCCATACTGAATATCCCTCTCTGCTCCTGGCGTGCATATTCTTTCAGTACTGATACATACTTCAACCATTTTCTTGTAATTTCTTAGAGGTCCTTATCTTCTAATTTTAACTCTCAAAACACGCATGGTGCTCTTCATGTGTCACCATTTCTCCCTTATTTTTCTTAACAGCCTGACCAGAACTGAATATTGTACTCCTGTTACAGTAATACCAATGCCATGCAGGGAGGAGCTCATATGGCTTCATTTAGCGAAGTGCCTTTGCGCACACATGCACACTAATGCTGCTGTAATATTTTCTGCAACCATATTGCTTTCTAAACTCATGTGCAGTTTTCTACTTGTGTGTTTCCTAAATTCTCTGCATAAATGCTGCTTCCTCCCATTCAGTACTACGCTTCCACGTTTTCTTTGGCAAATGGTTCACTTTGCAGTTTCACATGCTGATTTTATCTTGCCCTACAGCCCTACCTCTCAAGCACCCGAAGCTTGTCTCCAATGTCTGGACTTTTTGGTTCCATCTGGGCACCTCAGAGTGATGTTTATGAAAGCTGCTGCCCCATCAGTGCCACGACCCAACACTCAACCCATGTGGAGAACCAGGCAGTTATGTGTAAGCAGGAATACTATCCGAGGTTTAACCCCTTCCGTGCCTACATGAACTTGGACATATGGACTACAGCAGCCAATCGAAATGCAAATTTCCCACTTTCGAGGGACTCGGGTTACTGTGGAAATGTGTGAAAGGCATTTGATTTAAAAATGTGAATAAAGATGCTTGCAATTTTGATTACTAGAGTAAGCTGGTTGTTGAATAGATTACAATGTTGGTGGATATTTTGGCACTTTTATATTGAAAATAAATTTTTTTTACTGAAGTCTGAGCATTCAGTGCATTTTAAAAGCAAAGCATATTCAGGATGCTGTTATTGTCAGGTGAAGGCTATAAATTTAAAACTCAAATTTTTTCAAGAATAAGGATAGTATTAGATTCTTAAAAGCATTCACGAACCTGTACTGCACATGTTTCTTCTGAAGTTTACATTCTGTGGTATAAACTAGGAGTGGTTTAGCATTTGTAGGTACAAACTTACACCTGTAAGTAATCGCATCTGTACCAAACAGTAACACTGGGGACCTGCCTGGTGATGCAGATCAGAGATTTTCCAAGTGGTGCCACTTCTACTGCTGACATAGTTATTTGTGGGTGTAAACTCCTGTCAGTAGAAAAAAAGGCTGAATTGTGGCTTGTTTATCTGGCTTCAAAATGCAGGCTGTCACTTGGACGATGTTATGCTTGTGCAGTGTGGGTAAGTGGGTATTTCTTCCAGGAGCTTTTCTTGCGAGTGACTCCTGACATTTTGCATTTATATTTTTAGCCTTCATGTTGCAATAGCATTTTCAGTGCATTTAATTGACCTTGTTTAAAATGCCAGAGCTTGAACTGGAACAAATATTTCTTTGAGAGCAGAGTTCACACTCTCCAAAACAGAACAGCATTGTGTTAGCTCATGTTATGAGACTGCATCTTTGTAGTGGGAAAGGCAACCAGGGAAGCGCTGCCACCCATGTCAGGGCTGAATCCATCATGCAAGCTGTCTCTGCTTACTGTTCCTGTAGAGGCTTTTCTTCTGGCATGGCAGAGCGTGTCTGGGCATCTTCACTTTTAGGTGTCAAAGAGGGGAAGGCATCCCTTAGATTCAGACGTGTCTTCATCAAGGGGACTTGTTAAGCCTGGAGAGAGAGTGAAGGGGGATCCGGTAGCAGCCTTGTCCAGCTGCTTGAAGGAGAGCCATAAAGATGGCAGAAGCAAAGCCTGTGTGGTGGCTGCAGGTGTTATGGCAAATGACAGCAGTCATAGGTTGCCACATGGGAGCTTCAGGTTAAACATGAGGAAGAGAGACTTCTCTTGGAGGGTGTAGCTGCAGAACAGGTTGCCCCGAGGGGTGAACAGATCTCTGTGTTTGGAGGTGTTCACAGCATGGCTGAACGAAGCCGCACATGACCTGTTGTAGTGGTGGTGGCAGTCTGACCTCATGCGAGGTTGGACTAGAGACCACCAGGGTCCAGTCACCATTTTGAGGATTCTGTGAACTTGAGCAAGTTCCTTACTTTTTGCTACTTCAGTTGTGTTCCTCTTGTCCTTTGAACACAGACTGACTGGAAGACAAGAACTCTATTTGATGACTAGATGTTGAGGCTTTCGCATTTGTTTTTATTCAAAGGCTGAGCAGGAAAGGTGCTGCAAAATAGCTGACCACCTGCATGCAAGGCTACTCCACAGTCTGGGCTCCCAGACCTAAGTTCTCACCATGTTGCTGAGCTATCGGACCAGCTCCTCCAACTTGCCGATTTCAGCCAGAAATGCCACCCCGGGTCTTGAAATGTTTCACTGGAGACAGTGCGTTTCCGCAAAAAGTTTGCTTCAGTAAATCAACAGTTCCTGCAAAGAAAGCTTTGCTGAAAGATATTCTGCCAGCTATGCTTTCACGTGCGTTTGAGTTAGCTCAGAAGAAGGTAGCGACTGGGTGGGATACTCAAAAGCTGCTATGTTTACCTGCTTTAGCTGCTCATGCAGAAGGTGCTCCTAAGCCTTCCTTTGGTTTCAATGTCAGAAAAGTGGGATCGTCACTGAATGCTTTTCCAAACCGTGGTGTTTTAATTGCTTGATCAGGATCTAGCGCCTGGAGTCTTTGGCTGCTTTCTATGATGCATCATGCTGGGCAGGAATCTGTTTGACTCTGGAGTTTGATCATAATTGCTTGTCATTCTGAAGGAAATTTCACATGTTCGTATGAACTTTGATGCTCCTGAAATCAGTACTAAGCCATGAGAAGTAGTCATAACCACTGACATGCTTTCTGTGCACCTCTTGCCTGTGGCAGGAGACTTCAGGAGGAATAGGCTGGGAGTGCGAACAAAATAAATACGGATTAAAAAAAAAAGTGATCATTTGGTTTGAAATGCGATGAAGTTCTTTATTCTCTGGATAATGCTCCTTGTTGTATAGCATGTTCATTGAATTTTGGATGTGCAAAGGCACAGGAGAGGAGAGAGTATGTGCAAAGCTGCGCTTAGTTAGGTTACTCAGCTCATTCTGTTAATTCTGTTAATTGTTTTAAGGAAATCTGTATTTTTTGAGCACTGAAGTGGAGGTTTTCCTCGATTACCAGTGTAAGGAGATGCTTTTCTTATATCTGCAACAAACTGTAACAACAACAAAACCCCACAGAGTTCTGATCGGCACCAAGTCCCTGTTGTAAGTAACGTGTATGTTCCAGACAGAATAAATCACTGGGAAAGAGAGAAAAAACTCATGCAATAAACCAAGCAAAGACACTGGAGAGTTCAGGGAGAGCAAAAAAAGTTAGAAATGTTTGGAAAAGATGACCTCTGTGAAAAAGTTGGTTGGAGTTGTTAAAGTGCCAGCAAAAGACAAGGGAAATTAGCTGCAAACAACTTGAGAAATACTGCTAAGAAAGAAAACGATCATTCTCTTTAATCAAACCAGAACAGATCAAGAAGTAATTCCCCCGGGAGCTGTGTAGTATTAGGCAAAGTATTTCATATAACTTTTTGTAACAATAACTAAGGAATGTAACAAGCTCATTAAGATTACCAGGAATAATTGCTGCCATCAGGAGACATCTGTAGCTTAATTAGCAAACCACTGAATGCAAGTGGATTTGGGCTCAGTTGAAAATCATTCCTCCTACAGTAAAGGGGAAGATGAAATAAATAATTCCACTACAAATCTCATTCTACCAAAATTATTGTAATGCTACTGGAGTGAAACTGAAGAGGTTGCTCTAAAGACATCTCATTGTCATGAGCAAAATAATTCCTAATTTCTTGCCTTGTGCTGGGAATTCCTTATAGCAGGATTGGGAGCTTCACTGATCTCTCTGAAACTGGTAGCTTTTTTTTGTTGGGTTTTTGGTTTTTTTTTTTTTCTGAGAAACTTCAGCAAATTAAGTTCTCGGTTAACCTGAGAAATGCTTAAGAATGCTAAGGGAAGAACAAAAATACCAGTATAAAAGAGGAATAGCTTGCACAGTTCACTAGTAGGGCTAGGGATGGAGCGGGGTGAAAATTATGGGCAGTTCCAAGCATTTGGTGTTGATTTCTATCACGGTGTGAATGCTACATAAACTCAGGACATTCAGTGTTTTCCCAGAAGAGACGTGGGAGAAGCAACAGCCACCCCTGCTCCCCACTCCCAACAGGTTTGTGGCTTCTTATACATGCATCGGGAACTGGGGGTACCAAGTTAGTGCTGTCCTTCATTTGCACAGGGCGTCTTGGCTAAGCCTGCCTGGTTGGTCCAGCATTTCCATCCTGGAGCGAGAGAATATTCTTGGCACATTTCATGAAGATTTATAGGTACTATGAGAGACAGCATTTGTACAAAGCCAGCATCTACTACAGGGGTGTTCAGCTGCCCTAGCCTTGCCGGGCTGCGGCAAGGCCCTCCTGCAGCTGAGATTCGCAAGCCCCTCATAGCATTGAGCTGGAGAGCTGAGGGAAGAGGAGCATCCAACGCAGCTTCCCTGTAGGAGAGGGCAGTGCTCCACTGGGACCCTGTTTCTTGGTAAGTGGGGCTGGTACGGTGTTGAGCTTGCTTCTGCAGGGAGGTATTTGGACTACCCAGCAGCCGAGCTGCCTCTGGTCCAGCCTGGGAGCCGGGTTTGGACTGCTGGGGAACAACAGACTGGCCAGACTGAGCTGTGGATATGGCCTGTGGGGTTCAAAGCACGTGAAGGACGGTACGAGTCCCCGAAGGTAGGCTCAGCCGGGGAGCGCGGTTGCTGCTTGCTCTCATGACTTTGTCAGGAGCACGGTGGCAATTGGCAGGTCCGTCCTACAGCTCCTGCAGCAGGACCGAGGGCATCCACCCCCTCGAAGGAGCAATGACCAGCAAGCAGCTTCATGTTGCGCTTGCAGAAACAAGCCTGAAAGCTCTGAGAGATCTGATGGCCGGAGGGCGAATGTGCTCATTTAAGAGAGTTGTTAACTATCTTAATCTGCTAAAGAGGGTGGAACGGGAGGAAGCAGGGGAGGTGCTCACCACCTGCGCTTGGGGCTGGCAGTGCCTTCAGCTCCAGCACTCGCCTTCTCTCTGCCTCCGGAGGAGCCCCGCTGCCGCCTGGGAAGCTGCAGCCTTGGCAGCACCGCAGGTTTCCGCAGAGCTGGCACGGCTGTCCTTCCAGGTGAGTTCTTCATGGTGGTAGGTTGGGCGTTGCTTTCCGGCATTTGCTTTCTTCCCTTCCAGCCTCAGGGAACACCTGTTGTTCGTTTTTCTTAGTCATCAAGTCACCTCCATCTTCTTTTGCATTCTCCACGTACTTGCCCTGCTTTCAGCAATTTGTGGAAAAGGTGCATGTTGGCACCTCCCCATCACCATGGGCGCGTTTTACTTGTACCTTTGTCCCGTCCCGTTGTTCAGTCTGCCTGTCCACTTCTACAGGGGAAATGCCTCAGGGCAGGGCATATTACATCTTCTTTTGCAGCACCCTTGGGTGGGCCAAGGCCTCACTGTCCCCCCAGGACTGCTGTGCTGCTGTGGCCGTCCTTTGTCCCGGTGGTAATGCAACACTCACCCGGCCTTTCGGACAGGCGGGAGGTTGGCAGAGGTAGGTGTCCCAGCCGGAGAAGGAGGTCACTGGCGTTGGTTGGGGCGGTTGGCCAGTCCTGCACTGGAGGAGGCTCTGCTGGACAAGACCCGGCAAGGCTCCCTGTCTCTGCGAGCTGGGGGACGTGGAGGAGCGGGAGGCAGTGGACGAGCTGTGCTCTGCCCCATTGTGGGTGAGTGACAAGAGCAGAGTAGGGGGAGGATTTATTGTCCCAGCCCTATGAGGTGGTGTTGCAACTGAGGTCCTAGGAGCTTGCACCCGCCTCTGCAGCTCATCACTAATGCACGGACACAGGGGCTCCCCCGCTGCTGTAAGCTGAATATTGCTGCTTCTCCCTCCATTTCTGGAGTGGTTTTCCCTGTAAAAGCTGTCTGTCCATGCCTGCCTGACAAAAATGCCTCCTTTGTCACTGTGGGTTGCACACCATGCGACTCGCTTTTCCTCTGATCTGCTGTATTTTGTTTCTTGCTGCTTTCTTCAACAACGACAGCAGCAGCATGACCCCTCAAATCTTTTCTAACTCGGGTTGCTCTGAAGGGCGGCTGTTCCTGGTTGCTCCCCTGGTTGTGTGTGGGAGCTGCTCCCTGGGTTGTTTGGGGTTTTAGCAGCCTTGTTCAGAGGCGGCGGTGGTGGTTTGGTGTTTCCACGCAGCCCCATGCACCTCTCTGGAGGCTTTTGTTGCTTGGAGGCTGCCAGCAACCCGCACAAGCAGGGACCACACTGGTGTGGAACGAGGGGCCTCCCCAGTGTATGAACCGGTGCCAGGTGAGCTTCTCTAACTGTGGACAAGCATCTCATCTAGCATAAACCAGTTATTTAATCATTGTCAGCTACACTACCAGCAGCCTGGCTTGGCTTGCAACCCAGTGCGTACGTATACATCTCTTGGAAGGAGCATGTCGCCTCCATGAGTGACCAAAAAGCCCCTGTCCTCTTCAGTAAAACCAACTCGCGTGCAGTGATTTCGAGAAGGTGACAGGCCATACCCTTGACCATCCCCGCCACACTGTGGGGTATGGCTGCCGTACCCATGGGGTGAGAGGCTCCACCAGACCTCCTTTCTCCAGCCACGCTGGCAAAACGCTCAGTTTGCTGGGAGCCATTTGTTTGGTTTTAATTTTGACTGAATGTACAGTTTGCGAAGTGAAGCTAATGCTTTCGCACGTCTTCGTTAGCACAGATGTGTGGGAAGCCAGCGCACCGGACCTGCTCTGGCTCTCGGAGACGGTGACGTGGAAGGCGGGCTGCCTTCACTGGGCTGGGGGTCAGCGGATGCTGTGGTGCGGGGGTGTCTCAAAACTAGAAATAACCTCCTTCTCACGCAACGCTGAGGTGCTGCAGCAATGTGCTTGGCCATCAACGCCCTACAAGAACCTGCTACGATTGCTGGTTCTGATTTAGGGAGAGAAATGTTTCACTTCATTTGCTTGACACAGCCTTGTTAGATCAAAGGTGTTTTGCAGCGCGGTGTAGGAAATGCTGAAGAGCACAAACCAGATGTTGAAGCTGATAAGAGAACCTTGCAGAAACGGCAGAAAATGCCATAACCTTCCCACCGCTCTCCTCAGACCTGTGAGACGGTGGTGTGGCTGTGGGAGCTCATTGCTCTCTTCTCAGTGGTGCTCGCATGAGAAAGGCAGTATCTTGGCGGCGTTCCTCCAGTCGCTTGCACGCAGGCTGGTTCACCCTCCTCCAGCCCGGCTCCTGACAGCGCACATACCTCCAGGATGGGGCACGTGGCGCTCATGAGGGAATGGAAAATGACCTCGTTGCTGCCCTGTTTCTGGAGCAGCGTGGGAAGCCCTCGCTCCCCCTCAGCTCCCCTCATGCTTTTCAGCTGCACGACCCATGGTTTGCGGCGTAAATTGTTTCTGGAGCTCAGCAGTGGTTACGTAGCGATCTGTTCTTTCCATAGCTGTCTGCAGGTCGATCGGTCTCTCTGTGGACAGCAAGCAGTTGTTAACTGGAGGAGATGCCAGCCCTACTTCTGTTGATGAAAGCCTCTGCTTAATCACAGCTTGTGTTCCTCCTTTGGTTAACAGCTTTTAATTAGGCACCAACCACCCCTTCCTGCTGTTAGTACTGCTCACCAAACGGCTTTGAGTACTGAGTTTCAGTTTTTCCTGTCTTTATGTCCTTGGCATGTAATGCTCTTGCCAGGGCAGCAGGAAATCTGACTATAGGTATCTTCTGCTTAATCAAGGCTCATTTGTACAATTTTCCCATGCCATCTCTCTGGTGAACACAGATGCTGCTGAGCAATTTTCTCCTGGCACTTTGCTATCACTTTCACCACCGCTGCATCACAGCAAGCACAGCCGGTCTCCCTCTCTCCCGGCTTGCAGGGTTTGCTTACACTTTTGGTTGCAGTCTTGAACGTTGTGGCTCTGCGTGATCTGGCCTGAGCTGTCTGTGGCTTGCAAGGTGGGATGCTCCTGATCGCAAGCAGAAACCTGGGACACAAATTAAAGACCTGATGGAGATGCCAGGGCTGGACAGCCTGTGGGGTCTGGGCTCACGGTGACACAAGCTTTTTACTGTCCGTAAGTCCTTCTGCCTTCTGGTTGAGGTTCACAGGCAAGATTATGAGTTTCTCTTGCAGTAGCTGAACTTCATGACCCAGGTCGATACCCTACAGCAATGTGCAACTTTTGGAAGCCCTCAACTCACAGTGTCATTAAGGAGATATCTTTGTGCCTTTTATAGATGGCCTGCACATTGACTGGTTGGTGAAGGGTTTGTTTTTTCCTAAGAAAGGAAGCTTTCTGTTCATTTGAAAGGTTTTTAATAATTTATCAGTTTAAGGACTAAAATTTGTCACACAGTTTGTTGAGGACCGAATAATGGCTTACAGAAATGCTTCAAAATCCTTAAGTGAGGTATAAAGTGTCTGTTAAGTCTTACTTATTAGTTTCCTTAGTGAAACATAAGCCTGTGAGCACCATCCAGAAAAACTTACATGACTGAAGATCAGTAAGCTGCAGGTTTGCTTTTGGTTGCAAGAACCTCCTATGCCAGTTGCTGTAATAGAGAAACCTGAAGCCTAACCAAGGCAGGATTCTTCTTTCTCAAGAGCTGACTTGAGGGATGAATGAAAGGCTCCTAAGTGGCATTCCTTCCATCCTTCTCCTTGCTTCTTCTTGTCTGAAGAGTCCTTTGTCAGTTGACCAGCCCCATCCATAGACCTGTCAAGCAGGAGTTCAGCTGTCTTGGCCAAAGCATCACTGATATTTCGTATAGAGAGAATTAGTTAGAGAAGTCCTCAAGAGACTGAATATTGAGTTCTATAAATAAAAATAGGAAACAGATTGCACTGGTTTCAAAAGTTAAGTGGTTTTTAACTAGTCCAGTAACTAATGTTCTCATATACCTACAAAAATATTATAGTTTTATCTTTGCAAAGATCAAAAGAACAACTTTGAAGCACTTGCCACGTGCACGCAGCCATGCATTTTAATAGATGATGTATCCTTATAGTAATGGGACTGACTTGCAGATTTCAAATTCCCCCATGTATTCCTGCAGTGAATAAAGCCTAATGGCTGCTCTGGTTTGGGGTTTTTTTGTTGTTGTTTTTTGGGGTTTTTTAATTACTACTACTGTGGACCCAGTGTTGCCTCAAACGTACTTCAGATATTAAGCCTGCAAGTCTGGGGCCTGAGAGAGAGCCCGGTGAGGAAGCGTTTCATGAGAGGAAGAAGTAGGAAGCTTCTGGAGCTGCCCAGGTCTCCTCAAGGGGCTCAGTATGTCAGCATCCACCCATTTAGATCAATCCACTTACTCATGGGGATCTGTTTTAACTTCCAGAAAAAGATGGGAAGAAGACAGACTGTAGCGTGCCTGCCTCAGGTTGGTACAAGCTGGCCTGTGCTGCAGTGTGGTCTCTCGGACCGGCTGTACGTATGATGTCCAACATGATCGAACCCAGGGGAACTGCAGTGCTGCCTAGCAGCAGGTGGAAATGTTGTGTGCCAGCTGCTGTACACTCAGAAAACTGGCTTCCAGTTGTACAATTTATTCTAAAAACTCCTTTCCGGTTGTACAATTTATTCTGAGGGCAGAGGAGGCCATTTCTCCCAAGCTAGAATAAACCTTTTGGAGTCCAGACTTTTTTAGAGTTACAGTTGAGCTAAAGCTTGCTGTTATGCAAGATGCCGACTTTATTAGTTTGTCTGCAAAACAGCTGCTTCCACTTTCCGCAAGCACTGAACACTGGTTTATAAGGTCTGTCTCCCTCCTGTGCCTCGCTGCTCTGCTCTGCAAGCCAGACCCCGTGCTACCAAAGGGGAATGCAGCTGCCTGCGCCCTGACTCTTAGCTCCTTTCACCTTACTGAAACCTGGCCTCCCAGGACATAGGCTTCTCTTTCATTTGCCCTGTTTGTTTGTTACATGCATGTTTGTTTAGTTTTAAGGAGTCTACCCTTTTTCTTAGCTTGACTGAAACACGTATTTTTGGCAGTGGAAATAGCAATATAGAGTACAGTTAAGAAACCCCTAGATCTGGTAATGGTGCCCTTCCTCTGCCTTCCCCATCAAAATGGCCTGGAGCTGAGTTTCCAGAACGCCTGTGCAAGAAGCTGCAGGTCACTGTCACCTCCACAATCTGTGCATAAATTTGTGGCAAGGATGTTTTCTTAAATTCGGTTTTATCCATTAGACCTTAATGTATCTCCTACAATAACGACAGAAGGAAAGAGAGTCAGCTTTCTTTTTGGTAGGTAGATCATCAGTAGGTCACATTTAGTGACGTTTCTAATATGCTTTAAGAACTAGACAACACAGTCTAACCTCAGTGATAACAGAGGGACAGACTTGGGCAGAATTTGGGACCCCGCTGCCCTTTTAGACATGGAAGAGTTTAGCATTTAGTTCTCGGGTGTCCCATATTCAGCTGGCACCTTGTATCTGGGGGTCCTGGGATTTTGATACCGCAGTTCTTGTTGGGTCTCTGGCTCTGCTTCTGAGGATGCTCAGGATGTCTCAGCACAGCTGGTGCTGACCACCCCTGCCCATGTCCTGTGGTTAAGCTCTCACTCTTATCTCCTCTGCCCACCTTTTCTGCAAGGCTTAATCTAGTTCCTAATCACCTGGCTCCTTCAGAAAACAAGTCCAGAAGAGGAGAAAGTACCTCCTCCTTTTCTTTTGTATCTTAGTTGTAGGAGCTTTTACAGAGGTTTGGGGGTTCCAGAAAAAAAATCCCCTTTGCCACAGAACTGGAGCAGCCGTGGGGTGTCTGCCGTGAATTTCTGTATGTATTCTGCTTATTGTAGGAGAAGGAGCAATCGTGACAGCTTGTCTCGGTGATTTCCCCCTGCCACAGCCTCTCGGACAGAAGATTTTGGCTTTCTGGAGCCAGGCAAAGCCAGTGCCTCTGCGTGCAGCAGCAGTCTTGTCCTGCTGTGTGCCAAATGCAGGCCAAATTAAATGTACGTGCTTGTGGCGACCCAGCTCTCAGCTGCTTCCCCACCGGAGGGGACAGGGAGCTGGGGGATCTCGTTTTCCCTGGTCTGTCCCATCTTCTGGCTTTCCACACTGGATGAGGGGGATCGGAGCAAGGAGGAATGGATGCAAGCCCCCCTCTAGACAGACGGCCCTGCAGCACCTCAGCGCCTTCACTATCTGATTTTCTCTTTAAAATGCGGTAGGGCTCCATCTAATTAGAGAGTAAATACACTGTTAAAGGCACTGCTTTATCTACAAAGTTGTTCTCTTTCATACAAAAGCGATAGGGAAAAGCAAGGGTGGGAGGGGCAGGAAAACCCCCGGCTGAACTCTGGAGCGGGATGTGCGACCCTTTCAGGACAACACGGGGCAGAGGAACCTCGGAGGCACGGCGGTGAGCCTCTTGTCTACCCGTGCCTCAGGGGCAGCTGGGGTGAGGCCCTCGCTCAGCGCGCGATTTCCACAGGCTTGTGCAGGCAGGCGTGCTGGTGGTTGCGTAAGGCCGGCAGCCCCAAGGCCGGCAGCGCCAAGGCTGGCAGCCCCCCGTGCTGGGGTGTCCTTCACCCTCGATGTGCCCCTGGGAGGTTTTGGCAGGGTCTGTCCTGAGTAAGGCTGATCCTGGGGGAGACAAAGGAAGACCTATTAGCAATCACCACTTCTTTGTTTATTTTCAGGTATTTCCTGGTTTCAGTGTTTACCAAAGACGGCCGGCCAAAGTAAACCACCCGAATGAAAAATTGCAAATGAAAAAGCCAGCCGCATGGCAAAGCTGGTCCCTTGTCCTCGAGCTCTTCAGTCATTTCAGATTAGGTGCTCGCTTGCCGTGCTCCTGCAGACAGGCTTACAAGGGATCGCCCTGAGAGAAACCTGCCCCCATACGCAGCCACCAGCAAAAAGCTTAGGAAGGTCTGGAAAGACTCTCTAGCAAGAGGAGGGATTAACATGCCTGCTTGTTAACTTTGGCAGCGTGTGTAGTCATCGTCGTGCCAGCGGAGCTAGGGAAAGCAAATAGGGAGGGATTATTTTATGATCGGTGGCGTTCCTGGGGGATGGGGGAGTTTCTTTTGGGGACTTCACAGCAGGAGTAAAACGCAGAGTGGAGCACAAAGCAGTTCCTTCACAGCTGGGAGGCTGTTTCGGCAGGAGGAGCGGTACGGAGCCAAAACGGATGGAAACACTCCCTCCGCCCTTAATCCAGTTGCAGACCTGACTTACCCAGGGTGAGTCAGTGGTATCAATGTTGTCCTGTTACTTGGTGACAAGTTACGAGCTCACAGGTTTTTTTGTCCAGCAAACCAGCTTGCTAGTTCCTTGCTGAGTTCCCCATGAAAGAGAAGGGTCTGCCCAGCCTGGAGACGGGATTTCTCCACCTGCAGAAACAGGGAACAAGTCAAACCCACTCACAGGCTGTTTTTCATCATGACAAGTTGTGAGGAAAACTTATTTTACAGAAAAAATTAGCTCTCTCAACAGTAGGAGGGAAGAGTCCAGCCAGCCTTCACCTTATCCATCCCTCCTCCCATTACTCCCTGCATTTTTGTTAGTGACTTTCGAAAGATACTATTCAACTGGAAGGTTTTCCAAACATCAGAGAGGACACTATGAGAAGGAAACATGGAGACACCAGAGAAATGACTGAGAAGGAGTTCTCTGAACAGAGGGGGTCATGCGTCTCAGTATGCTTTGCTTGGCCTTTTGGTCCCAGGTGTGAGCTGGGAACAAAGAGTTCAAGGAACCATCACCAGCGGAATAAAGTACTCCGAAGGACTGATTTTAAAGGAAATTTGTTGAACCTATTAATCATGGAACATACAGGAAATTAATTTAAAATGATGTCATAAAAATAGCACATGAAAGAAGTGCAAATGTAACATAATTTCTATAAATAGAAAAGAATCTTTATACCAACACTTGTGTAAGTTATAAGCTGAGAACAAACCAGGTGGCCAATCTATTGGGTAAGAGTTGTTAAATGTTGGATGCTGAGACCCTAAGAAACAAAGATCTTCTTGTGTCCACAGGTGTAAACCTCATGGTGAGTTGGAAGAGTATCACCTGAATTGATACAAGGTAAGAGAGCGCACCTAATTTGATGCTTTTTCCCACAGTAGAGCAGATGTAAGGTAGACAAATTTTATTAGCCTATGGTTATCTCTGAACCAGCTTATTCTTGTCCTGTAGTTCCAGTTGTTGAGATGAAAATTGGTTGGTTTTACGGCTTTTTTGCCTGATATTTCCTTTGATTCCTCTTCCTTTGATAACTCTTCTGTCCCAAAACTGCAAACTACAGAGCAAATTACTTGAAAGCATGAGTTACCATGCATCCTACACTTATTAGAGATCTACAAGAAGTCTTTTTACTGTTACTACAACTCCCTATTGCAATCTTTGTATAAGTTCCCTACTTGCTTTCAAGTGAAGAGCAGGGTTATTTTGTTTTGTTTTCTGTCACCCTGTGCTTGCAATCACTTATTACACTGGGGTTTTGATCACTGCTGGAGTTCCTAAGCCCTGCTAAAAGGTCTACAGAGTTGCCAATGCTTCTGGACCATCACTATTGGAGTAATGGGGCATTGCTAAGAAAGGACTATTCCCTCTCAAGTCCATGCCATTGCTGCCTGGCCTGTGTTCCCTTTCTTCAAATGGACACCATGACCTGGCAGAAACCACTGGGTTGAAACAAAACCTGAAGAAAGAAAAAGAAAAAGAAAAAGAAAAAGAAAGAAAAAGAGAGCTCTCCATTCTGGGAGAGCGTGGTTGGCTGCGGCAGTGCTTGCTGCAAGCGTCTTCAGACCATCCTGGACATACCTGTGTTACCAAGGCACAGCTGTGCCTTATGTGCCATGTCCAGGTAACTTTGAATGTTAGAGGGGAATTCAACTCAAAGTTTGTAAATGTGGGTATTTCACAGTAGTAGAAAGTACCTTGTTTTGGGGGTTGATCCCCTAGTATGGGGTGTTTCTGTAGATACTGTGATAAAGACAAAAAGTCATCTTGCAGTACAGGCACAAGAGTTACACGGTCCATTCTGAATCTATCATTACTAAGCTGGTACTGCTACACTCAAGAAGAATTATGGAAGAGCAAGAAATGCAATCTGAGGATAATTTAGGAGGAATGATTAAAACAGCTAAGTGCGTACTTGAAAATCAGCTTGGGATGTCTGTTTACAATCATGTTCAAGTCTGGAGAGTCGGAGAATGGTCAGATATTGGAAATATGTAATTATTTGAAGCTGTTCTGGTGGCTCTGTCAGATTCAACACACACTTTTCAAATACTTACTGACATCATTTTATGATCAGGGTTTTCATTTTTAGTAAAAATGATTTTTTCATGGGTGTTTACAACTCTGCTGTATTCAAGCATCTAAAAAGTTGGTTTAAAAAAATTATACAAATGAGAAAGTACACAATAGAAATAATCCCTGCAAGAAACTCACAAAACATGTCATTTTTCCAATGCAGAAAAACTTGGAAATAGCTCATTAGATTTTTCCTAATTTTTTAAAATATGGAGCTTTGATAGGAGATAAATCAAGAAAAATACCTCACTGAAGAAAGAGCTTCTGAGGTCTTGAGTAACTGAAAATAAGGATTTGGAATGGACTGGTTTTCTCTTTCTGAAATGCACTGTCATGTCTGATATATTTCGTGGCATCAGGTACAGAGGGAGGCAGCAGTTGAATGCAAAGCCTGAACCACCTGTGCAAAATATATCCTGGCATTGTCTTTTTTGGAACGAATACAAAAATCTTGATATTTTTATGGCATATGATAATGATCTGATTCATTTCCTGCTAAGATTCTTGCCCAACTGTTAAGCACAAAGTTTTGGGGGTTTTTTTTGTATAACAAGCAGTTAAATATGTATCTCTGCATCCCAGCACAGTGTTTTCTGTCTCTGTAGAAGAAACAAACTCTAGCTGGTTCTGCAATGACTCAGTCCCATTCCCAGGAATGTTTCCCTTCCATTAAAAAAATAAAAAGAGGGAAAAAAAAAAGAAAAAAAGAAAGTGCTTTTTCAGTGTATTAGCACTAGGTAGACCTAGGCACAAGACATGTGTCCATGCATTCCTCTCAACGAGGAAAGACAAGGTTTGTTGGACCTTTCCTGCACTGAAGCGCACCAACACACACGTCCCTTTGCCCAGCCTCTCTCGAAGGAGCTTTTCCTCAGAGCTGAGTGAAGCCATTTTTCCTCCTTGCAGGAAATTCCAGTGCCGGGATGTTAAACCCTAACTTCCTCACAACAGCCTGCTGGTGATGGCTTGCACCCGGTGGGCTGAGACAGGGTATTTTCTCTGCCAGTGAGCTAAAATGAAGCAGAAGCCATCCAACAGCGAGCATAAGTCATCCCATTCCTCTCTCACCGCGACCCCCCTGTAGTGCAGCTTGTGCCTTGTAGGGTCCATGAGGGTACCTTGGGGTACCTGCGGTGGCCCCGATGGCTGGGGATGTGCTGGGGGGATGGTGCCATCTCAGCACAGGGAGGTTTGGTGCCTCCTGGGAGGCCAGAGCCAAGGGGGGTTGCGGCTCTGTCCGGAAACCTGCAAAATCCCTGTTTTGAAATAAGCTTGGCACCTCATTTTCTTAAAAACTAGAAATATGTTTTACATCTCCAAATACCTCTCTGGGCAGCCCGTAACAGATGAGCTCTCTCATATGGTTTGGGATACAGCAAAGCAAGCTGATTGACACAGCAAGAGTGCGATATATGTAGAGGTAGGAAAAAAAGTCCTTAAAAATACTAAGCAAGTGGTACTTTGGAAAGCTACAGAGAGGTATTTCCTGAAGGTGTCTAAAAAACTGAAGAAGTAGCTTTGTGTGTTGATAATGTTGAACCAATTTACAGTATGAAAATTGCAGTAAATATATTAAAAGAAAATGTGATTTCCAGATGACGCCCATTTCAGGGGATGGATCCTCAGCAGGAGCAAGCTGGGAACCTGTTTGCCCAGGTGGTGTGAGGTACATTTGGGCTGACCTCCAAGGTCCTGGTACCGTGATGTTTGTGTTTCAGGTTCCCGAGTTCTACAGCCTGTATAGGCTCCCTGTGGAGTGCCAGTGGGCATTCAGGATTATGAACATGGTAAACATAAGTGCGGATACAGCCAAACTAGCCTGTAAGAAAAGCTGAGATCAAGCTTTTTACAGGTCTCGGGCACCTACTTCCATGTTTGGTTCTCATCCCTGCATCTTCTCTGGGAGCTGGACCCCGTCCACAGGGATGCAGGGAGCCCTGGGTGGCTGTCAGAGGAAGTTACGCTTAACCAGATGTATTTCCAGACAGGCGTCCCCCCAACACACACTGAGGGAGTTTCATTAGTTGTTGGTATCGGTTTATATCTTGCCTTACTCCCTGCAGCATGCCAGGAAGTCCGGTGGCAGGCACGCTCGTAAGCCGGTGCCTTTGATCCCGCTGTGTGCCCGGCGTTTGTGTGCGGCTGAGCTGCCCGCCAGCGTGCTTGACTGGCATCCAGCCCCACGCAAGTCTGGGGAGCAAGCAGCGATGGCTGGGGGGACCCATTCTGGGTGTGTCGTCCCTGAGTTTGCATTTTTGGAGTAACAAATTGGCGTGATGCTGGTAATGGGGTTTTGTGTTTGTCATAGAGGTCTTCAGAACAGGCTGCCAAGACTTGCTATAGTATTTACTGTTTGAGACCTGTGTATTAATGGAAAATACCGACATTCCTGTCAGAAACAAATTGTTTTCACCCCACCTAAGAAAGAGCAAAGTAGGAGAGGAACTGTGTTCTCCAGCCTCACCTGCAGGCTGCTTTCTGTTGATGCAATTTCCTTGGGAATCAAATACTCAACAGGACTATTTTGGGAGAAATTAGGGCTTTTCTCCTGTTGAGTCATGCTGATGCAACTGTTCTAGAAAGACAAAACTTTTCATATTATTAGAATAAACTTCGGTGTCTTAGCCTGCAAACTTCCCTGCTATGTCCTCTGTTAAGGCAGCAAATCAGCATCATGATATTCTGATTGAATGCTTTTAGAAAGGATGTGATATAAAAAACCCCACAACCCTGCTTCCTTGGCAGAGGCAGTCCCGAAGGCTGGCTGTTAAATAAGTAACCATTTACCCAGTACTATCACACTCTGCCACAACGGCAGGGCAAGGATTGCCCAGAAGAAAAATAAAGGGAATCTGCTCCTTTGCATTTAAACTTTCAGTCTGAAGATCTAACCAGGGGATTGAGCTGCTGGCAGGACAGGCCTGATACAGAACACAACAAAGTTAAAATTGTTTCTTGTTCATTATAATATTCCTTTTTGTTGTAGTTTGAAGATGAATACCCAAAGCCCTGCAAGTCAGATTAAAGTGTAGGCACCAGCGGTGAATGCCAAGGCTCTGCTTCCAGGATCATTTAAGGATGACAAGCCGTTCTGCTTTCAATTACACGAGTATTATACCTCCCGCTCCAAAGACTGCAAGCATAGCTTTGACTGCTCTTCCTTGCCAGCCGTTTCCAGGGCGGGGTGGAAGAAGAGTGCCCCCAGCTCAGCCCAGCTGGCATCGCTGCAGCCCAGCCGATGCACTGGTGTATCCTGCTTACCAGGGGTGAGTATCAGGAAGCAGTTTTGTGCTGCTTGCGAAGATTTGGAAAGTGTTGCTGCTCATATTGCAAGCTGGCCAGCAGATTCGTGAGTTCCTTCCCTTTTCTACTGCTTCTGCCTTTTTTCGAGGTGGGGGTGCGGGGCAGGGTGTCATTTGGGTTGGGCCCCTTCTGCACTGCTCACTTGTCCTTTCTCAGCAGAAAAGCAAAAAGGAGCTGTGAGTGTGGATGCTGACATAGAGGAAGAAAAAGAGGAAGAGAGGAGACGGGCTGCAGGATCCTGTCATGTGGGACTGGGAAGGGGAAGTGCTTTAAAGAGCATGACATGCCCAGGTACTGCAGGAGATGAAGGAGTCAGTACCTCTGGCTGGTGGAGGGGAGGCAGCTGCAAGGCTCTAGCAACTGGAGCCTGATCCTAAAGCCACATTCCCCTGAGTAACACAACACAGATGCAGAAAGAGGAGGTAGTGGGGATATAACGGTGAAAACCCCCTTGTAACTCTGATGGCAGACTGACTGAGGACTCGTGTTGCCACTTGGTTTGTGTTTTTTGATCAGCAAGTCCACTCCCTTGGGGTTCTGTCCCACATAAATACATTTCTGTTTCTACATCTATTTTGGTCAACACCCACCTGATACAGCCCCCCATCGCTGGTCGCTGCCTTGTCTAGCAGCAGCGGTTTACTAGGGGAGGAGGGTTGTGGCAGGAGCCTGTCCCTCTGCCAGCAGAGGCAATGCAGGGACCCGGCACTGAGCTGCAGGAGGCAGGGATGCTGAGCAGGCTGTACCAGGGGGTCAAGGAAGAGCTGGCCAAGGGGAATGCGCGCTTCTTGTGCTGCTGTCAGATAAACAGTAAAATTTAAAGCAAGAGAGCTTCAAACATGATGACCAAGCTCTGTTTCAGCCCCATCTATCTGCTTGTGTGGTGCCTCGGTTCAGAACCAGTTACAGTCTGCTGTTACAAAAGCACAAGCTTGTTGTAGATCTGTGCCCTTCTGCTGAGAAAAAGTAATGTACTGGCACAGCTGGAGGTATGTGCCTTTTTTAAACACTATAAAAGAGGAAGAATAATCATAGCTTAAGCTTGGAAGAGGAGAGAAAGCACCCACTAGGTGCAACCTTGTTCAATGCTAAACATGGGCTTACTCTGGAGAAAAAAACAAATGAACAGTATTCTCACCTTAAAAGACAGAAGTTTTCTCCTACTTTAGACTCTTTGATTTCAAAAGAAGTTTTGAGTCCAGGCTGCAGCGCAGTTTGGAAGCTGATGCTCTGGAAGGCAGCCAGCTGGTACCTCACCTCTGTGTGTGGGGCAGCCTGTGGAGGGCATTTCTGGCCACTGTGAGCATCCTTAGACCTTCCTGACTCCAGATAACCTGATAAATCCTGATAAATTGACCTGGAATGAGAGAGAGAGAAGTTGTGCTTGTAGACTTTTTTCCCTACTGATGGAAACAAGCAGAAGGCCCGCCCTGATTTCTTGGATTTTTACGCAGTTTGCTGAACTGAACTGCTTGGTTTGTGAACTGCAGCATGGGAAGGTGGACAGGGTCACGCTGGTCTTCTCTTTCTGAGAGAAACCAGAAACCTGGCCCAGTTTAGAAGTAGGATGAGAGTGGGCTGAGCTTGGATGTTAGGAGAAAGTCAGTACTTCTGAAAAAATAGCTAGCATTTACCTCGAGTCTGCACGAATGTGCGGTGGTGAAGCTGTAACACACAAAAAAGTGTGCCTGCTATGCATTCAGTGAAGTATGTGGCCTCGTATGTGGTTGTCTTCTTCAAAGCTCTTCACAAATTTAACTATATTTAACTTTACCAGGGAATTGCAAATTTAATGATAAAAACATATAGGAATGAGTCACACCAAACTCAGAACTAACATTTTAAAACATTTTGAAAACTGAAAGTCTTCTCTTTTTAAGAACGAGAACTGTTCCAGCTGAGAGGTGCCAGAGGGAAGAGGCAGCTTTTGGGAAGTTGATGACATCCCTTCACTAAAACACCATTTCCCCTCTATGCTGTGTCCCACGCCCTGCTCTGTCTCTATCCCCGCCCCCCCCCGGGTAAAACTGCTTTGAAAACGTTGTTAGGCTTATCATCTATCCTGTGTAACAGACAGAAAATACAAGGGTATCTCAGTCTTTCAATTCCTTTTTTTTGGAAGCCACCAAGTTCTTAACCTAATGTGCAGCTCTAATTTTAATGTAGCAGGACTGAAGGTCATTACGAGACACATTCGGGCTTCTGCCTGGGCTTTGCCACCCTTGAGCACACAGAAGCCACCGCGGGCCCTCTGACACATGGCCAAGCAGCTGGCAGGAATTGGTCTGTCTGTCTGCTCCCGGGCAGGTACCTCTCGGTGCAAGTAGGCAGCAGACCGTGACATTTTCTGTGCACATAAAAAAAAAATGGAAAATGCAGTAGAAAGGTTTGGCATTTGGATTTAATGGGTTTCCCTTTCAGAGCTGGTAGGAAGTCTCCCTAGCCCTTTATGCATGCAGTATCCCTGGCCATTTGACCAGCCGTGTGTTTCCATTCAATCAGGCTAAAATAAAAATCATCAAACCTCCCCTCTCAAAATTGTCTTGGATGTTTACAGAGGGATACTTTCCTACAAACTGTGGCTTCTTTTTCAGACAGAATATCATTCCCATTCTTAGGCATTTTCTATTTGTTGATAACATATGACTGCAATGTCCTAGGAAACAAAATGATACTGCGTGTTTCTATAGTGCTCTCTTTGACTAAACAATTTGACTCCAGCATTTATGTCAATATAATTTATTTATCAATCTATATACTGATAACATTTTACAGAACATACACAACAAAATAACTTGGGTATGCCGAGATGTTCTGTTGCTCAGTACAATTAACATCCCCCCAGTGCATACTGAACAGTAAGTGTCGAACGCAGAGATACGGGGAGGTGAATGCAGTTCCACCTGGGAACTATTTTTGCACTTAATACTGGAAGAAGCGATTGTGAAAGAATGACTTGCGCAAAATGGTTGCATCAGCGTTTCCAGTGAAGGGCAATGACTGACAAAAGGAGAGAGATCTGCCACTGAATTTCAGCTTGCAAAGAAGAGAGTGCAAACATGATCTATGATTGTTTTTGTGTCCCCAGTCAGCAGCAGCAATAGAAGTAGTTGAAATGTGAGTTTGAAGGGCATGTTGTGCAGGCCAGACAATGCTGAACTCTTCAGAAGCCATGGTTTCCTTAGGGAAGCAGCACTAAAGAAAAGCTGGGCAAACTGATGTGCTTCACTGACTGAGTAGTTAGAGGACGTTGGGAAACTGTCAACATAAAATTTTGTTTGAGGAGCATGGGCTGAAATATTTTCTCACTCCAGGACTGTTGTCGCATCAGACCTGCCAAAGGGTTTCCAGCTTTTGTTGTACTTGAAGTTATGAGGTGACTACTTGGATCCCGGAGTACATGATCAGCACACAAGGAGACTGAAACACAGCATGCAGTAGACAGGGTAAGTATTTACTCTTTGCATATTCAGGATTTGGGGATACTGTTTGTCTGCAGTACTGTAGCTGTTTACAGCAGCTTGTGAGCTTTAATAAGTGACATTTTCTGGTGTAGCCAATGGTGAAATGTTCTTTGGTACCCATGGCAGGAAACACAGCCCTTCTGTAAATTAAAATCAGTAATGCTCTAATTACAGCCGCTGTTTACAGGGTGACAGTAACATCCAGTTCCCGTCTATTACCAGTGTTGATTTACAGAAAAGGGCGATAGACTTGTTTGGTTGCATATCAGCTTGTTCTGCCTTTCCCGTAAAGAATGTAAATTGCTTACATGATATGTAAAAGGGTGTGCCAGGAGCCTATGCAGCTCTGCTTTTCAGAAGCCCCGAGGCTGGTGAGACTCCACATGGGGGACCCCAAAATCTCTTCTGGAAAAGCCTGCAGTGTCAGAAGCCACAGCCCACTCAAAGGGCCAAGAGGGAGGACACGGTCTGTTCAGGCTTCTCTCTCACGGGTGGCCATGCTAGAAGGACAGGCTAATGCTGTGAAGGCTGTGAGCATTTAGAGTCATAGAATCATTTAGGTTAAGATCGTTGACTCCAACCATTAACCTAACACTGCCAAGTCCACCGCTAAACCATGTCCCTAAGCATCATGTCTACATGTCTTTTAAGTGCCTCCAGGGATACTGACTCCACCACTTCCCTGGGCAGTCTGTTCCAGTGCTTGATAACCCTTTCAGTGAAGAAATTTTTCCTAATATTCAATCTAAACCTTCCCTGGAGCAACTTGAGGCTGTTTTCTCTTATCCTATTGCTTGTGACTTGGGAAAAGAGGCTGACACCCACCTCACTACAACCTCCTTTCAGGCAGTTGCAGAGAGTTATGAGGTCTCCCCACAGCCTCCTTTTCTGCAGGCTAAACCACCCCAGTTCCCTCAGCTGTTCCTCACAAGACTTGTGCTCCAGGCCCTTCACCGGCTTCATTGCTCTTTGGACACGCTCCAGCACCTCAATGTCTTTCTTGTAGTGAGGGGCCCAAAACTGAACACAGGACTCGAGGTGCGGCCTCACTAGTGCCAAATACAGGGGAACAATCACCTCCCTGCTCCTGCTGGCCACACTATTTCTGATACAGGCCAGGATGCCGTTGGCCTTCTTGGCCACCTGGGCACACTGCTGGCTCACATTCAGCCGGCTGTCAACCAGCACCCCCAGGTCCTTTTCTGCCAGGCAGCTTTCTAGCCACTCTTCCCCAAGCCTGTAGCGCTGCATGGGGTTGTTGGGACCCACGTGCAGATCCCAGCACTTGGCCTTGTTGAACTTCATACAATTGGCCTCAGCCCATTGATCTAGCCTGTCCAGATCCCTCTGTAGAGCCTCCCTACCCTCAAGGAGATCAACGCTCCCTTCCAACCTGGTGTCGTCTGTGAACTTACTGAGGGTGCATTCGGTCCCCTCATCCGGATGATTGATAAAGCTACTAAACAGAACTGGCCCCAATACTGAGCCCTGGGGATAACACTTGTGACCAGCTGCCAGCTGGATTTAATTCCATTCACTGCCACTTTTTGAACTCAGCCATCCAGACAGTTTTTTACCCAGCAAAGGCTATACCTGTCCATACTATGAGCAGCCAGTTTCTCCAGGAGAATGCTGTACCTGCAGATCTTCCTTCCCTTGGTTTCAGGTGACATATTTAGAAACATTTTTATTACATAAACAAATAGGTTTTTCAGGCTAGTCTATACACAACTTTTGTACCATGAAACAAGTATAGTTAGTTCTGGCTTTTCCTTGTTTGAGTTAGTTATAGCAATATAACCTTGTGTAAATGCAGTAAATGCAGGAAAAAAAGTGCCTTATATTAGCAAAGTTTATTTTCCTTTTCATATGGGAATAAGCCATAGTGACATAGCTTTTATATCTAAAGCCACAGTAATAGATTGGCTTTAGATATGTACAGTCATAGTGCATACTTGTATAACAGAAGCAGTACAGTGAGTACAAAATGCCTAAGAATTAAACCTGTTGTGCAAATAATACTTGGAACAAAACTACAAGCTCAGTCTATGAAGTCTGTCAGCAGTAATGCCTTAGACATGCCTGGGCAAAACCAGACTTCTTTGCAAATATGTGTTTGGAGACCAGTGGATAGAACAGCTCTGTTGTTCCAAATTCAAATTCTCAGCTTTCTGCCTTGGCTAGGGTTGGGTATCCATGTCCACTGCAATTTCTCCATGTTTACCAGTGCAGAAATATTTTTAAAGCATGTGAATTTCGGTGAAATTTTCTCCCAAAGATTCAACATTTCAAAATACTGAAGAAGAGGAAGAATAACAGAATTTCTCAAAGGATCGTGACCAGGGTTTGTGGTATCCATGATGTTAAGTGATGTAAGAAAGCACAGCCACCTCCTCCAGCTGCTCTGGCCCAGGACCCACCTGCCCGGCTGCTGGAGCCCGGCTGGGTGCCCAGGGACCCGAGGCCTCTGCTCAGGGATGTGGCTGACGCTTTCCTGTTTGCAGGCTCAACCCATAGCAAAGCTGAGCACGTGTCCCAGAGACACACACACACACAGACACAGAGACAGAGGACACTGACACAGCCGGTTACACAGACTGCCACAGAGAAGCCACTGCCTTCAGCAGCACCTACATACAGGACTCACATAACCCACAAGGACAGACAGCCAAGCCCCCTCCTCTGCTTTGGCTGGGGAGGCAGAAGGTCGCAGGTGCAGGCACGCGCACACACACACATATGACACTCTCCAGGTTCACAATCACACACACGCTCATGGATCCCTTCAGTACCTGCACGAACCCTCTGTCCGCCTGGCACCCTTGACCAGATCCCAGGTCCTCTTATGTGCTTTGTGGGTGCCCAGCTCCCCAGCTAGTCCATGCTCAATGCTCACTGGCAAACCCACAGCACTCACACGCTCGTCCCTTATGCACCCCATATTTGCAAGTCCCCTCTGAGTGTAACAGCATGGACCCCCTGAGTGCCTGGCCTGGACCCAAGAACTGCCTTCTCATTGTTGAGTCCAGCTTAAAGTTTGCTAGCGAAAACACCCCCCCCCCCCCGCACACCCAGTTTGAGAAAGATACAGTCGTCCACTGCATCCCCCACTCACTCCAGTAGCTGTGACCCTGGGCCAAGGGTGCTCACTCCCTGTCCGACTCCAGTAGCTGGCACCAATTTTCACTCCCACATACACAAGTCTCACCAATGGCTGGTACTTAGTCCCTGCAGCACACCTACGCATGCAACAATAGTCAGATTATGCAAAGCAATAGCAAAGAAAAGATTTAATAAGAAGATATAACATGATAGGACTGGCGATCAGGCGCAGGACTCAGCCAGACAAGTGTTCTGACTGGCCCCTTTTACACCCTTTTCTCTCTGCCCCCTCTTTGTTCCTCCCTGCATGTCCCCCATGGGTCTGTAGAGCTCCAGTGATTCCCGCACCCCTCCAGGTCTGGGGTCTATCTAGTTTACAGTCCTATCAGTTGCAAAGTCCAGGTTGATCTACCTGGAATTGTTGCCCCATGGTTTCTGGATAACCCATCAATTATTGTGAAGTTCATTCCTTGTCATTGTCTCCATGTTTGCTTTGTCAGGTCTGTGTCTTGGCACATTTTGTTCCTGTTTTCCTCTTTTTTTTCCCTTGGTTTCCCAATTGTCAAGGTCCCCGATCTGATAACCTTGCAGGAATAAACTTTCTCACACTCTTCCGTGCCCCCATCAATTAGTGTCTCTGACCAGGTTTGGTTCTCATCACCCCTTCCATGTTATTTGTCCCTCAGGTTTGCGACCCTGTATGTTCTTGTTTGCGGCTTTCTCCTTTTCTTATTAACTCTTGTTGCACTGAATAAGGTTCTTGACCAGATACCCTTAGAGGAGCAGGCACTCTCCTTCCACATACCATTACATGACTAGCGCAGTAAATTGTTCTGCATGAACAAAAACTCATTTAATTTCTCCAGATCAGATTTTATTTTTTACATTTAAATCAGTTTCTGACTTGGTAAATGAAAGAGTGAACAAATCCAAACTTTTACTTGAAATATCCTTATCTATTTCAAGATATACTATTATAACTTAACATGACGGAGTGGTGAAAAAAAACCCAAAACAACAAGTAAACAAATCCCAACCCTTTTTTACACCTTTTTTAAACAGAACCCCAGCAAAGAAAGTAAATGTCATTTTCTATATGTACAGGATATATTTGAACTCATTAAAATGATTTAGTATAAAATCTGTCTGTAGGTCTCAGTGACTATTCTCTGCAGAATATAAGTAAAATTTTCTAATGCCTACATTAGTTTAAAATACGTAGTAGATCGTAGCTTTTGATTTCTGTCTTTTTTTAACCATTAGGAAATGCCGAAAAAATTTCAGAAGCAAACGTGTATATCCAAGTTCTCGATGTTAATGATCACGCACCAGAATTCCCTAAATATTATGAAACGTTTGTTTGTGAAAATGCAGTTTCTGGCCAGGTAAGTGTGAAGGAGTTAGCCATCAGTTTTCTTATTGCAATGAAGATTTGGTCTGAGATGTTACTATTTCCTTTAACACTGATTATTTCAGTACTGTGAGTACAAGCTGTATTTTGTCTATTTCCAAAATTAGTTCTGTTGATATATGCATAGTTTGAAATTCAGATTTCAGAAAACTGTTGCGCATTTTTCCCCCTTTAAAACAAAATCAATACATCTCCTTATATTTCTACCAAAACAGGTAATAGAGAAATAGAGACAGAAACTTCTGAAAAAAAAAAAAAACCCAGCATAAACCACAGATTTGATTCATGTTCATGTCACAGAAGTTAAAACTAGAGCTGTTATTGACAGCAGTAGCATAACATAGTGCAGAACAAACAGGCTTAGACCAGATTCAAACCAGATCCATGTGTTCTTTGGTCAGAAACTATTTATTGTGAACTGAATTTAACCCCTATCTAGTTCAGTGGAAATCTGAAGATCTTTAAGTCACGGCCCCTGCAACACGTTCCTAGCTGGCAGCTTATGGGATTGCCGTATTAAGCATCCTTCCCTGGAGGTTTTTTTTCATTTCCTACTCCCTCCCCAGGTGAATGGGGTCACATCAGTCAGCTGCCCTAACCCCCCAGCTACACCACTGTCTCTCCATTTTCCTCCTGCCACCGTCCTCTACTCCTTTAATTTTTTTAAGTGATCCAGTTTTACAGCCTAAGCCCTAAGCCGTGCAGGAAGTGTGCCTCCAGGCTCCACACAGGAGTCTAAAAGAAAACTGCAAAAAGAAAAACAGGATATGCAAAGTTAAAAAAAAAAAAAAAAAAGGGTGCAAAATAAGCAACAAAAAAAGCAACAACAAAAAGCTATAGACAGAAAAATCTTGATTTTTTATTCACCACTTTAAAGCATTCTTTGGACATACGAAAGAGACCTTTGGGATATTTGTGTTGGTTCCATTCAAACATTTTGCTATGTTTTCGTTTCTGAATCACAGAGCCTTTCTTTTTACACTAGCTTGTTTTGCTTTGACCTTGATTAGTCTGCAGTTACATAAAGCTTTCTTTGTAGCAAGAGTAATTTCTTTATAGTTTTTGCATCCATTTATATATTTGTCTATCAGAAGTTGGTTTGTTTATTCTGTATTCGGAAATTTTCCACTCTGGAAAGTCTACCTCTGGTTCAGAGGTACTTGGAGCAAGCCATTTCTTTTGGTCTTTGGGTAACTCATTGACAGATCAAAGTACAGGCATTAAAGCAAATGTCACTTCATGTTCCTTGTTTTCAAGACACCATGAATTAAATATGGAAGCTTATAAAATGGATATTTGCAATCCATGTTTTGGACTTGCTTACAATATAAAAACCCAGGTGATTTATTTCCCAAGGTTTTTATTATTCCATAGTTGCCTACTGATAAATAACATCTGTATGCTAGCCTATTAATGACTACTTTTCAATAACAAATTAAGTATATATATATTAAGTATTTTGAGAATCACTGGAGAAAAAGACACTGTAAAGAATAGTGGTAGTAACAATAAGAATAAATGCTTTGAGCACAGGATATAGAATTATTCCTGTTTAACATTGTAATACCTGAATGAGGAATGAGCAGGATATTTTTCCCATTTTACAGACAGGCAAAATGTTACTCTAGATATTCCTTTTTATTTTGTTTGTTTGGTTGTTTGTTTGTTTTGGTTTTGGTTTGGTTTTGGTTTTGAGAGACACAGGCATCTTTAGTTTAGCCTTTGGAGACAATGACAGTAATGTTACATAATCTTCTCATTAACAAACGTTATTAGGAAGAACAACAGTAAATTGCAACTGAAGTGCATAATTATCACAGTCAAAGTTTATGACATTTTATTCAACGTTTATGATTTAAAACAGAATTTATAGCTGATGTATCTCCTTTACTGCTATTATTCTTTTTTTACCTTTTACTCACAGAAAAAAAAAAGGTTCTTTATTTTCATCAGCAAGAAGCCAAAATGTTCAAAAGCAATTTTATAGATGCCCTGGTTGTCCACTGAATAGCACAATTTACATTTCAGAAGAATCAGTTTAAGCAATTGAAGGGCTTAATCAGGACATTACATACCTTTTTATCCTAGCCATATTTCTGCAATCAATTCCAAATGGCTCACGAATCTGCTTACATGTTATGAGTTGAGATCAAAGCTTGTATAGATTCTACATTCTAGGCTATTATAAAGAATGTGAAACACATCATGAACAAAACTAATTGTTGTCCTAATTATCCAAACTCTGAGGCAGTTAACAGTAACTTCAATCTAGAGAAGAATGCTTGTTTTGAAGTTTTGGGTTTTCTGAAAGATTATAAAAAATTCTTTATCTGTTTATATTCCATGAGCGTTGACCTTCATGTCCCTGTATGGTGGGTTTGTTAAAGTTACAGGCATGTTTAGCTTAGCCTCTGAATGAAAGACATTCAAACAAAAGGATTACATTTCGGCCTGTAGGACTATAGTTTGAAATTTGACAATAAAAATGGGAGTAAAGAAGACAGATATGTGGGTTTTGACATCATTATAAATCCATTCATTATGTTTGTTAGACATTTTGAATGGATTTTTTCACTATCCATTTCATGTTATAGTTCTGTACTCTCCTATAATCCAAGTCAGCTGTATACTAACCACAACTAAAGTTTTCTCTTGCACATTGAAAAGCCACTTTCACTGCACCACCAGTATTAAACACATTCTTTTCAAAATAACTTGAACATGAAAGTTGCTGTGTAAAATAGACTTCTATCCCACTACAGCTGTAACTAGTATCAGATCAAATAGAACAATATTAGTAAGACATCCAAAACCAGGATTCCCTTTTGATTATATCTCTTGACTTTATAACTGTATGTAGACATGGTAAATAATGACCACAATGTGGTATTAATTCTTTAGAGTTACCCTTTATGTGTGTATACAGTAATTAGAAACTGTTGAATTCTAGAGGCAATATTCTGTAAAAATAATCAGGACACAAAATGGTCCAAATCTGTCCCACATGTAACACTAGAGGCATCCCAGCAAGAATTGATTTGACCCAGAAAGCATAATTCCCAAGGCATTAATAAATTAACTCAGCCTGAAACTGAAGCTTGAAAGTTTAAAGTTATAACAATTGTCTTACATCACATATAGGCAAACTGAACAGAATATATCTATTTTTATGTATGGTAATTTGAGTCCTTTGTGTGGATATTGGTCTTTATTCATATCATGCAGGAAACAGATTTCAGCTGAAGACAAGCTGTTCTGGATACACCTACATTCTGAATTAATGCTGTCTTCTCTATTGCATATGTATTCTGGCAATTCTGAGTTCCTGTAATTTGGGGATCACATATGAAGTGACTTTGATGTTGTAGCTTGCTTAGTAATTTTTATTAGATCCAATGAATTGACTATGTATGCAGAGCACTTTGTATTAGAGATAAGAAAAAAAACAGATTTATTTAGTCAGTACTTAGTATATAATAAAATAATGATATTTTTCAGTGAAAGTGAAGAGTACTCATTTGATACTACTTCTCTACATAATAAAATGTTGACAGAAAAGGGGAAATCTTCAACCAAATTCTAGGGGTATACAATTACTGCTAACAATGAGCAGTTTGCTAAAACAGGTCCTAACAAATCATGATGTAAAATGATTTTCGATAGCAGAGAAGTGAAAGTGATGGGGTAGTAAGCCAATGTTTATTATTTCACGTTGCTATGTTCTCTTCATCATTTACAAAAAGCATCTGAGCAGTAGTGATAAGAAAATAAAAAGTTAAAAAGAAAAAAAAAAAAAGAATGAGGGCATCCCTTAGAGTATAAAAACCTGGTGAAGCTGTGAAAGCACCATCTATTCTAGCAGGCCCTTACTCTAACCTACACCTGAAGGTGCACTGAGTGTAACTTGTGACATTTTGAAATAGTGGGCACAGTGGCCCATGGAAAATTCCTTTTTCTATTTTATACAGATCGTGAATCAACAACATTATCTCGTAGCAGAATGAAAAAGGTAAGAAGAGTTTATCAGCATAAACAAACAAACATTAAAAGGCACCTAAGTGTCATGGCATGAACTTTGTAATCATTATTCCTTTGCTGAGATGTATACCATTTTATTTATAGCTGAGCAGAAACATCTTACAGGAGACCCAGAGAAATCAGATCAATATTGTGCCAATTGGCTTTTCAAAAAAGAAATAGAAGCAGTCAAAAGGAGAACCTTGGTCTTGAGATAGAAGTTCTACCTGGAAAATACATGTACTGTCTATAGTAATGAACATTTTAATCTGTTACCTGCAATAAACCCTCACTGTCATCAAAAATTATTAAGAAATGAGAAAAATCCTGCTACTTGTAAGACCTCTGTCAATTTGAACAAAACATGTTCTGTACTCCCAAAACAGGTGAGTGATCAGATCTTTGATATCCTATAAAACACAGCAGAGCTCCTATTGAAGGATGTTGGGTGGAAAACAAAACAAACAAAACTAAAGCAGAAAGAGAAAGATGGCAAATCTGTTCCTACTTCTTTCCATCTGTCTAATGGGAATGGTAAAACTATAGTTAGGTATGGGAGCACACACAAAGGACTCCAAATTACACACTCTGAGTACTCAGCATCAAAATTAATGGTGCTGGTGGTTGTTCAGATGGACAGTTTATGCTTTATGCTGAACTTGTTAGAGAGAAAGAGCTTTCTGCTTAGAAGCAGAAAGGACTGTAACAGAGAAGCTTTATTCTTCCTTTTGGACATCTCTATAACTTCAATTCAGTGAAACTACTTGGAGTTGAGGAAATAAATTATCAATGAATTTTCATTATGAATACCAGGCAGTCAACTACTCCATAGTCCATAACTTCATAGTCCATAACTCCATAAGATCAGAGCTGTTACTGATAACTTAGACTCCCTCACTGATGATATTTATCAGTTGAAAGTGACCTCTAATCAGATGGGTGGGGAATTTGAGTATAGCAGGCCACATCTATTTTTGTGACCTTTGATCGAAGGAGCCCCTGCTGTTCCCAGCAGTGATCTCAGTCTGTTTGGAAAGAAACAGTGAAAGAGGCCCACTCACCATGAACTAAAATCAGGTTTCAAGAAAAATCAAGTGAATTAATCTCAGTTTTAAAGAAATGCACATTTTCAAATGGACTGCTGGATTATTAAAGCTTCTAGATTAATGAGACTTGAAATAAGAAATTTTATAGCAATTAAATTTCAGCCTAGTCAGTACAACAACTGTTATGACCTTGCAGAAGCAACACATCATTCACTCTATTTTCTTTGTTTACACACTAAAATGTAAGGGGTTTTTAAGCCTTGACTCACAAACAATAAGTGCAGTTTTTCAGTCTGTGATGCCACTTTCCCTGGTGAAAGGCTAGAATCTACTAGGTTAGATGTACAAATATGTAGGAAACCAGAAAAAAAAATTAAAAATTAAAAAAAAAAAAAAAAAAGAAACAGTTTCCTTCTCTCTGGGTGATTTTTCCTTTAGAGTCAGCAAAATCAGAGCTGCCTATCCCTCTCTGAATATTTTATAGACTTATCTGGGTTTTGCTGAATCTTAGTGAAAGTGATACAGTAAGAAATAAACAATAAGGGTTTACCCTGTCCTTATGTTCCAAATATTCCCCTCGTTCTAGGGTGAATCCTTAAAGGCATGTGAATATGCCAAGAATAACCATAGGGGTCTTAGGTTTGTGTAGAAGAGCACAGTACAGATCAAAACAAGGGAAGGTGTTTTGGTTTTTTTTTTTTTCAGCCAGACACATACTCCTCAGAGTTGTTTTGATAGGATCAGATATAGATAAATTTTATATGGGTAAATACATTTTGTATGTAAAATAATGGAAGTTCATAATGAAATAGCAGAACAGTATCTGATTCACAACTGAAATAACTTTATAATTTTCAAACATGATAAACTCCTACAAATATACTCTCCAAAGACATTGCTAATACCTGGTTAAGTAAGTATTTATCAGGATGAAAACTGGAAGTATAAAAGTCACATCTATAATTAATGTGGAGGTTTTTTTCTTGCTAGATAAATAGGTAGGTAATTCTTCTCTGCCAAGTAACTAAACTAAAAAATAGAAAAATAAAAAAACTAGATGTGGCTAAGATGTCTTTGTAAATTACTATATTACTCTGTATATTCAGTCTAGCTTGACAGACCCTGAATTGTATGGAGAGACATACATCCATACAAAGCTTTTTCTCAGCTGCGGCCTTGAAGGAGGCTTTACTAGCAAATCATCAGCAAAGGCCAGCAGAGTCTTTTTTTATTTTTTCAGGTATATGTTAGAATATTATCATGAAAATGTACCATTGTTCATGTTTTAGACTGGTTATATAGTTTTGTTCTCTGTTGCTGTTCATATTGAGCATACTCTGAGAACCATATTCCTTTATAAAAATGAAGTCTATGATTTATTATCAGATAGTATTAGGGATCAGTTATTTCTTTTCACTGATTTCTTGACCTGCATACCTATACCTGTATTTGCATCACCTTAGCTATTTTGATTGCTCTGAGGAAAGGGAAAAAAATTTCCTCAAGAAACTTCATCCTTTGTACACTGTCACCAGGTATATCACTGAACAATCACTCCTCTCATTAGTGGCAATAAAAAAATCTCAAGGGTCCTCATTTTTCCATAGAGTGAAAATATAGATTTGAAATAAATATCACATAAAAAGGGCAGAGTGCTAAGAATACAAAGCTTCTGGGGTATAAGCCACATTTCGCACTCTGCTGTGATGATTTCATCAAACTTAGCTTGCTTGAAAAGAATAAGAATGTGTGCTGAAGTCTTAGATCTTTGAAAAATGGTTTAATCGGGACAGAGTTTTCAAAGGCACAGATGGAAGTCTGTAGTCACTTCCACTGACTTACTGCTTTTCTTTTAAAGCACCACTTGTAACACTCAGATGCTTTCTGGTTTGGGGAAATTTGAGGCTTCAAGGATTTTGGGTACAAATATCTACAAGGCATGGGATGACTGATAAAACAGAGACCAGATTCAAATTGGACACTTTTCTGAAAGCTGGTGGGCTTGCAGCAGTTTGCTTTCCTCCTGGTTGCCAAGGATACCCACCAATATATGCTGATGCCCAAGTCTTTACATTTTTACTGATAAATGTAACAAATATAAGCTCTTTTTAAGTAGAACTATTTCTAATTATATTAACTGTAGTGTGGTTGTTTATTTACAGAGATGAAAGATACTCTTTTGAATTATAACTGTTATTTTTTATCTTGCAATGACTATCTGGTTTAACATATTTGTAAATGAATGCTATTCTGCTTTTTTGAGAAAAAGCAGCCAAAAAGTTCCATAATCAATATGTTATAATATCCAGAAACAACAATTCAGCACATGAACTTGTCACCATATACTCATTTACTGGAGCTACAAAATATCAGCTGAATGATGTCAATGTGTTTGTGGGCTGGAAGGAAATGGATTTTGTATAGAAGGATTTGCTCAAATGTGGAATGATATACTTTTCACCTTGAAAAAAAAGGACAAAACGCTATACATACGATTACTTTTTTCATTTATGGAAACTTCACTTACCCCTTGTCTTTTGATCCGGAAAATCTTTTACATTTTCTCAAGATTTTAATGCCTGCCTCTCTCAAACAGATGAAAAATCAAAGCAGAGTATTTGCAGAATATGAGTCTCGATGAGACATTTTGAGTATAGGAGGTTATATTCGTGACTGCGGAACATGCACTCAATGTGTATTCACAGATCACATCTCTAACATCAACAATTTAACATACTTGATATGTCCTTTTATTGTTTTAAAGGACAAATAAATAGTTTTATTCTTAAACAATTCTGTTTATCTGTGTTCCAGCTAATTCAAAGCATCAGTGCAGTGGATCAAGACGACTCAGCAGAAGGTCACCATTTTTACTTCTCATTGGCTCAGGAGGCCACAAACAACTCACGCTTTACTGTCAAAGATAATCAAGGTGGTGTCATTCATGAAGCTCTTTAAGACCTTCTTAATAAAAGATGCATGCATTTAATGGGCCTCACATCACCAATTTTGTAAAAATTTCCACTTAAATAGAAATTGTTGTTATAAGATATGACCATGCCATGAGGTACATTTCAAAACAATAATTCAGTAATACTAAACAGTTTATTTCTTTTTTTCAGCTAAGTAATATAAACAGCAAAAGACAGCTTTATTTCAAAGAAAGAAAAAATGCTGAGATGAAAAATACACTGGTATTCCTTAAAATTTATTTTCTTAATGTATGATACAGTGGGAGATACCAACTTTCTTGCTAAAACTATCTATTTGTCTAAGAAAAAAGATCACCAGAAAGAGAAGATTGCTGTTAATACAAGTCTGCTACCTCATGACTTCAGCAAGACCAAAATGATAAACATTGATAAATACAAATATAATCTTATTTCCCAATATATTTTAAACTGTGTATGCTGATTAATAATGACATCATAAAGTGTCTTCTATATGTATTTTAATGTTATTCAGAATTGATATCGTTTGAGACTCTTACAAAGAGTGATACAGAGTGATATCAAGCAAAACCAGTCTGAAGTAAAAAAGTAAGTGCATTACTGGTTGGAATTGCAGGGAGGATGACCACTTAGCTTCAGCCTGCTGAGACTACAAAGATGAGCTTCTTCAGACTCAGCTAAAGTACACATCACTCGTATTGACTTTGCTAATTATTTGAATGTTCTGGCTAGGTGAATAAATCAATGCAAATAAGTTTTGGAAAGTTCAGACGATGTTAAACGGCAAACTACTTCTCTCAATATCTGTGAAGTTAAAGTTAATGTATTAATGTGCGTTTCAGTTCCCAGCTTCATTAATCTCTCACTCAGTGCCAGGAAGAGATGTTACATTAAGGTCCAACTGTGTACCAGCCGAGAGCCTTTCCCACCTTTGCTCATTCTCCACAAAGTCCGAGCAGAGCCACACACAAGGCAATGCATCCCGTTCCTTTTGGTAGCTATTGATGGGGAACAAAAACAACCCACCTTTTACAACATGGTAGGGTCAGCCCTCACTCTCTCCCTTTCTGCTGCATTTCAGAGAAATGGTTGGGTGAATTGGGATAGTCCTAGGCAAAAAGAAAAAGTGAGCCTACAGATCTGGAGCATTTTATCTCAGAGTTATCTTCTGAATTATGAGAGAAACCTAGAAGAGCTTAAATGTGAGGGAGTTAACTTCAGTAGACTGTTTGGATAGATGTGTCATACAGATAACGGTAGAAATACTTTCTTTTTTTTTTCTATGTACATGTACGCACATATGCAGTAATTCACCCTGCCATGATAAAAAATTCTGACATGTCAACATTTATAGATGTTTCTCCTTTCCCTTATACACAGATTTTGACAGGGCTAATTTGTTTTGTGGCAAGCTAAGTTTCAGATTTGAATTAGTTGATATGCAGCAGGAGCTGAATTTAAGCTGCTTACTGGGTTTTGTACAGAACTGATTTCTAAACCCTAATAGCTAAATACAAAGCAAGGGGAGAGCCTCTAGCAACTTTTCCCTAATTTAGATAGCAGAGGCTCAGCTAGCTCCAGGTTTTTTGAGTCAGGGAAAGAAATAAAAGACTGTTCTAGTGGACTTTTTTCTTGCTTTGTCGTCTTTCCCTTGCCACCTGCTTTCTCTGTGTGCTGCCAGATACACTTTTGAAGCCTTTTGATTGGTAAACTGTCTATATTTCATCTGTGAACTACTGGATTGGTAGCAGCTGGTTACATGGAACCATTTTAAGAACCAATTAGTTAGTCTGAGCAGGTGTCAGGTACTGAACACAGTGTGATTTTTTTTAGCTCTGAACACTAAAAACAGAGCTCCTAGGTAAAATTTTATTATTGCGCCTGGAATACATATGTCAAAAATAAATGCAATTATTCACAATTGAAACAAAACCCACACCACAATCCAGTTCCTGGTTTTACTTCTTTAACTTTATTAATATGTAGCTTTGTGCAGTACCATTGTTTTTAAATAGGTCAGATTCCACTGGAGTTTTATTGTTGTTGTTAAAAAGTGAGAAATGGGTATCATGCATAATAATTTATCTTCTAGATAACACAGCTGGAATTTTCACAGCAAAAAGCGGCTTCAGGAGGCAAGAGCAATTTTCTTTCTACTTGCCAATCTTAATTCTGGATAATGGAACACCACCGCTGACGAGCACAAATACTCTCACTATCACTGTCTGCGACTGTGACACCGAAGTTAACACCTTCTACTGTCGATATGGAGCTTTCATGTATGCCATGGGTCTCAGCACAGAAGCTTTAGTTGCTGTTTTGGCTTGCATACTAATACTCCTAGGTAAGTATGAGTAAGAGAAATGACTTTGTTTCCTTTTACAGTAGGCTTGATTAAGTGACAAAGATGTGGTCCCTTGACTGCAAGCCTGGAAGCACTGTGCTATTGAGAAAAAATGCAATAAGGCAAATGTTTCATTTCTTTTCTGTTTTCCTAACTATAATTCCTCCCCACCCCCACCAGTTTTCAGTAAAATCTGACATTTAGCACAATGACCTAAAAGCTGGCTTTAGTTGAGCCATGGTCCTACTTGTCTGTACTGGTTGAAAGTCTGTATTGAGCCCAGGTAAAGCTGAAGACAGCATTACACAAGGAAATTGGCTAGTATAAGAATATATTAGAAGGAGCAGTACCTTACTTATTCTGCCTTAGGTATGCCAAATGTAGAGATACAATCAATACAAAGTAATAAAAGAAAAAGAGAATTCAATACTCTCAGAAAGCAGCTCCAGAAACAAGCAGGAATTTTCTCTGTTGATTAATAAGGTTGCATTTCCAGACAGCCTTTTCTCCAAACGTTGGGCATCTCCTTTTTCCTCTCACGGGACACCAAATTAACCTCCATTGCACTCAGGAGCCCGTGACTATAAAAAGTGGGTTTGAGAGTGTTTTAAATGCACGGGAGCTGTGCTTGTACCTCTGCAAAGGGTCATGCATAGTCTGGTCGAAACCAGACCTACCACCCAAGACTGGCTGCTCCTGCACTGCGTGGGGCTATGACTGCTGCAGGACGTATTGGAGTGACAGCACTCAGGGAAACAACTTCTTCACCTAGTGAAGCATGCAGCTATTGCAGCTAAAACGCATTTCCTTTTTTTTCAGCAGAAGGGTATTCCTGCAGTGTTCAATGAGTGCTTTGATGACACTGACACATTGTGACGGCAGGAGCACTGTACTAATCATTCCCCAAAGGCTAAATATCCATCCTGAAACTCCGTACCTGCCTGAGTTAGTGAGGTTAAGGTATGGTAGCTTCCAAGGCCAGAAAAGAAAGAGAAGTGGTGGAACCAGGTAGGTTTGTTTTCCAAGGCAAAATGACTGACCTTAGAGCTTGGTCATTCATGGTGGTCATCAGCCTCAAGAACAAATTCAGGCTGATGCCAACAAAGCAACAGAGAAAGACTTCCAAATCCCTGTTGCCTGTGGAATAGTACGACACATCCATATTATGCCATAGAGCAGTATATTTCATAAAACGTCATATCTAGAAATGCCACAAAACAATTGACAGATTATGTTAGTAAAACCATTTTTGCACTAATGAAGCTACAAATAACTCCAAAGTGAGAAAACGAAGATAGAATCAGGATTTCACTAAGCTGTGTGATATCAGATCATCATTATAAATTGTGAAAAATCAGCATAAATTGTTTTTCAACAAAATTCTAAAGAAAAATAAGGAAAACTATAATCAGAATCAAAACAAAAAAACTGCAGCATAATATCTAGCTACACAAATATAATGTCCAGAAAGAAAGAAGTAATAATAACAGAAATTACATTGCCTTAAGAAACAAAAACTTTCCTTGAAAAATATTCTCTCACTGTATTTGTTAATGAGAGCAAATACAATAGTAATATTTTTAAAATCCTCTTCTGAAAAACATACAAAACAATTTTATATAAACCATTCTTTTTTGCTATATGAAGAATATCTAGGTAAAGAACATTATTTTTTCTATCCTCATTATACAACATGACCTCTACCAGCCCATGAATAACAGCATATAACACTAAGCATATCATCATTAACTACAAGAAAGCTGATGCTTGAAAATAAAGGCTTGCAGCTCTATTCTCATGCTATATTTTGATCCATCACAGTAGCAACAGAACACAAGAAAAACAAGTCCAATAAAGCTAATGGAATTACTCTGACTTTACATCAGTGAAAAAAGAAATTTGACAAGTTAAAAAATCACCCATACTCTGCATTCTATCCACAAGGTTATGGTATATTTTCCTTAGTGCAAGGAAGAGAAACTGGTTCTAATTATTTCCTGTTGTACCTTTGACCTCCTGACTGAATCTCTTGGTGAGAACTCATTGAGATTTCTCCTTAAATGGAACCCTATAATTTAGTCCCATGTAGTTAAATGAGATGACCAGAAGCAGCACGTGTACCTGTTAATTATAAGTCAGCATCTTCAAATGGCTTTGGGCTCTTAAAATTAGGTGACATGCAGGAAACAGAATGGCTTACAAAAAAATACACGTGTTTTTGTTTATCCCTGTGAACACACTGAATAAATAGGGCAAGGATGAAAACAATAGAAGGGTACCTCATAATTATTGTGTCTAGATGGGAGTACTCTTGGCCAGACACTAACCATTTCTTGACTCCATAGTGAAGTCCAAGGATTGCACCAGTTCCCCTACTTCCATCTCCTGGTTTCCAATAGAGAAAACAGGAACATGCAGCTGAATTTGTGGTTTCTAGACTTGCCTGCACTCCCAGAATCACCTTATTTATATTTGAGTCTTCGTTGCCCCAGGCAATCTTCAGCAGTGGTACGGGAAAGCAGCCCCCTTGACTGAAGTCCCTGCCTTAGACCTGGTAGTCAGTGTGAGCTTACAGGAAGGCCAGTGTGCATTTCACATTTTCTGTGATCGTTGCAGGCTATCGGAACCTGGTCACTTTGTGGTATGCACTTAAGGGACTGAGGATCAGGCAAACTATATCACTGCATTATCCAGGCCATCAGTGGGATTATTCATTAAGGTCCTCTCTGCAGATGGAATAAACCCTTGGTGACCCCTGGGCCTATGCATATCGCAAAAGTCAAAGCAGGGATACAGATAAATATATTAATGAGAAAGAAAAGGAAACTAATCTACCACGCTCTTTAAAGACACACGTATTTTAAATACATTAAATCTTCAAATGTATTTTTGTGATTATTTAAAATGAAATAATAAAAGGTTCTATACATAATATGTTTGCCACATATCTGAAACCATAATTTTGATTTTTTCCCATTTTCCTGGATCATCATGTGCACCATTAGAAGGGTTCACCATGCAAAGGGTTTGGAGAGTTGAAACTATCCAGGGTTTGTAAACATATAATAACATTGTAGAATGTTTCCAGTGCTTTCAGGTTTGGGGTTGGTATTTCCCAATCAAATGAGATTGTATACAGTAAATATGTAGAAACAGAGAAATACTTCAGGTCCCTTATATCCCTAAGTGAGGTAAAATCCTGTCATTGTTGGTAGTTGTATCATGTTATATCCTGAGTAAAAAATTTCAGTCCACGAACTGCTTATTAGATAGAACTTCAGTAAGATTTAGTTAAAAACTGAAATCATTAATCTCTGTGAAAGTCATAGACTATTTCAAAGGGATCATTCAGCTAAAAATGAAATGAGGTGGGATCAAAAAATAATGCTTTAAAAATAAAATTTTAAAAAGTTTTCGTGTGAGAGAGAAACAAGCTGCTATGATTCATAGACCTTGCTAGTAAGTACTGCTACAAGATCACACAAAATTTAGTGATAGTGTTCAAATTTCCAAACCAGCATCACAGAAATAATTGAACCACACCCTGCACAGTCTATGGAACTGAACGGTTCAACAAACTGAGGAGGATATCTTGCTCATTGCCTCATTTTCCATTTGATCTTCCTGGAGCTTTGATCTGAGAGAGACTGAGAGATTAAGTATTTAAATTCTGAATGTGAAATTGATATACTATGTGATAAACCAAAGCAGTTTCAAAAAGCATAACTTGTGTTTCCATCAGTTTCAAACTCCCATCTACCAAAAGAACTGCTCCATTTCATTCACCTATTTTATAAGTCCCTTTGTAGCCATTTTCCCACCACACACTATGCTCATCTGAAACCCGTAAAATCCATAAAAATTACAGCTCTATAAATTTGTTAAGATAGCTTGACATTGCAATAGCATCGATATTAAGAAATGTTACCATTTTTTTTAAGTCTTTCCAAGCACATTCAAAGTCTCTGGTTCTGTTTATTTTTTCCCTTGTTCTTCCCTTCCCTTCCCTTCCCTTCCCTTCCCTTCCCTTC
>JAVJGG010000007.1:597026-632218 GCA_035590195.1 Aviceda cuculoides | reverse complement strand
AAAAGACCCTCGGGGGGGCGGGGAATATAGCTGATTAAATAAAATACTTCAGCAGAATAAAGCTTAAAAGTGTTGGTAACACAAGACTGTTAAGTTTCTGCCAAGAGTTTTCCATCAGAGCTACGTACTTTTGGGTTGATCAACTATACAACGTACGGGCAATAAATCTGACACTTAAAGGAACAGCTGATTTATGTATGTGCAGTATCTCCAATACCTCCAAGAAGTGTTGGACTCAACAGCAGATGCGTTATGTCATTGTTCTACACGCCCTTGAGGAATCCCTGGAATTTCTGGTCAGATGGTGCCTCAAACAGTCCAGCATAGTAGCTCTGGGCTGCTAGTCAGACAGAAATCCTGGACAAATCCAGGCAAAAATTCTAGCTGGATTAAGAGGTTAGGTCAAGAGTCATCTGGTCATATGGTATTGTCTTTAGCAATAATCAAAATAAAAAGAGGAGAACCTCCTAGCAACAATATAGCCTGGTAGAGTGGTAAATCATAATTATCAGAAAGAATTATAATGTGGTTTTGATATAAATGTGCTTATCTATTTTTATCCTTTGTGTCAAGCCTTTTTATGTCTCTTCTCCTTCAGGTACATAAACTCAGCAGTTAAATCAGGGGATTAAATGAGTGAACACAGTGGCTGTATGAAGTTTAAGTTTTTTCCCCTTCTCTCTTCACACTACAAACACAAGTTTTAAAATGACTAAATAGGAAACTTCAGACTAAATATGCAATAATAAAATCAAGAAGTAAGAGAACCTACAGCTACATAACGTAAAAGGGATTTCATACGTTGAGGTGGGTGGTGAAGAGAGCAGCCTGGAGCAATTTCACTGCAAACAAAGTAAAATCTATCAAATAGGAAATCGTAACAGTTGCCAGTCCCAATTTTACCTGAAGATACCTACCTAAAGAATAGATTAAATCCAAACATGGTAAACATTATGGCTAGATAACCCACAATCCCAATTGCTTAACTCAGTTTACAGATCAGGAGGAACCATTTGTAGACCAACCTATGGATAAGTAAGAGAAAAGAAAGACTGCTCAAGACCTTGCATATTTTGCAGAGTGCCACATACATAGCTTCTACTGAAGTATTCATGTAAATTCAGTAGAAGTTTTACACTTCTGTATTTCTCCCTTACTTAAAGGTGAATAAAAATGTATAATACAAGAAAAAGTACAGGGAAAAAAAAATACCAAACCCTTTTTGTTTTGTTTCAATCTTCACAAGAAATGGTAATTGTTAACAGTGTGCTAACATAATTAAAACTAACGTTTGGGAATTTTGAAGCAGGGAACATAGACCAGAACAGGGCAAGAACAGGTAAAAACCAACTGAGGTAAGTTAGATATAGTCAAGTCAGTATACCACCAATGAAATTTATTTAAAATACTTAAAAGTTAGCAGAAGCAATCTCTGAACTATTAACAATTGTCTTTGCAAGCCCAGGATGAAGAGGCAGAGTTTCAGAAGACTGGAGAAGAAAGAATACAGACATCTCTTTGGGGAGGCAGAGGGGGCTCTGAGGAATAAATTCATAGACTATTAGGTATATATACCAAATTGAGGTCTTCAGGCTCAGTAATAACTAGGATGACAGCTGATGGTAAAAGTCTGCAGAATGAAAAACCAAGATGGAACTGATGGAATGAATTTAATTATAATTCTTGTTTAATTCTTTTTCATTTGAATGTCATGTTTGATAAAACAAACAGAAGGATGTACTGTGGTGTTCTTCCCAAGAGAGGCTTGCAGGTTGCTCTGAAATTGCTGTAACTGGTAATAACTGAGAGCATTCCCCACGTGGACAGTGATCTCCACCAGTAAAATCTGACAGTGAAATAAAGACGAACAACCCACATCTGCAGCAGTGTGACTAACTGCTGGCAAAATTGAGACAGTCATTTCAAACTAAAGACATTCTATGGTTTCATTTTGCATGGTTGTTTAACAAATTGCCGAACTGTAAAACGCATACAAAAAAATGTGACTTGTACAGCATCTGACACAGGAGGGCCTTTGACCCTGGAATAACAATGTTAGTCTGCCTTGCACCCTGTAAATAATTAGTAATCCCAGTGGAGTAAATGGTTATAACACTGAGATACAAGTCATCAGACCCTCACATCCTGTCCTCAGAAAACTAAACTACTGATAGAATTAATGCTACTGAAAAAAACATTAAAGTTTGTTTTCTAACTCAAGTTATACATGGTGACCACAGGGCTAAAGTTTTGGAGCAAGTTTTCTGAAATCGGTGGAGGCAGTTTGGCCTTTAATCCTTGGAACTGCTCTTACAAACCTTCAGAAAGGCACATTTGGCTGCATTAATTTGGGATGCCACTCAGTTACATAACCACACTACTGAAGGTTTTTCTAAAAAACTCTTTCTACAGTACAGCAAAATGCTGTGGCTTAAACTTTTAAGCCTTTTTTTCTAAATGAAATTATATTAAACTTAATATGTATATTTGCTTGAATTGCCCACAGTGATGAAATATTCTACTTCTTTTCCAATAACCAAATATTTGAAACCCACTGAAGAGTCAAAAGCCCTGTAATGTCTGTTCATTCCACAATCACATTAACAAACCATGGATTTGGGATTGTGGAAGCCTGATGATGACAAAGATAAAGCAAGCCTGACTTCAATATGTGTTTGTAGAGTTAGTTCCTGCATCTTTACAGAAAGGTTACTGAAAATAAAAGAAAATCTGAGGGGCCTTGGTTTTCAAATTTATATTTGGTTTGGGGAGGGGAGATTTTTGAAAAGTGAACAAAAAACCACAATCTGTGTAGAGTAAAAAGCTATTTCTATGGAGGATGAATCTCCTTCCTTAACCCAGAAAGTAGAATTCTGAAGGAATGTGTGTTACTCCCTGTGAAATGTAACACAGTTTTGCCACAGATTTCAGCTGAAGCAGGACTGGATACTTCTTCTTCTCCTAAGAAAAAGAAGAAACTCTTAAAAAAAATCCCCCCAAACCCTAGAAAGCATACAACTATTGAGCAAACTGGTATTTCGCAAAATGAATTTAAATAAATTAACAGATAGAAACACGTGTAAAAGGTAATGACACAGGATCATTAGATTACATCACTGTTACGCATTTCTCCACCTTGCAGCCCTGGCTTTACAGGACCGCAGCCTGCTGCTTGTGACCATGAAAGTGCCCGAGCTCCTGCTGTGCCACGCAGCCCTTCTGGCACGCCACAGGTCGGTGGTCCCTACGCATCCCTGACTGGGGAGCCTGAGGTCTCCTCGCCTTCACCTGAGGTCACCAAAGGCTACCCACTGCCTGCCTGCCTCGGCTACGGTCCAACGTGACCCCTCTCCAATTGCTTACGTGCTCTGGGTTGCCTTTTTTTTTTTCAGTCGACTGAAAGTAAAGTCTGAACGTAAGTGGCAAAGCCAAAACTGAACGGGCGCACATCGTCAGTAAAGTAGCTACTTTCTAATACGAATCTGTAACAGAACTTTGTTATCATGTTAACTGCAAAATGAAATGCTAATTAATTAAAAAATGGTATCGCAACCTTCTCTTGGGCGATGCTGTTATCAGATCAATTGGTATATATAGCTTGCAGTAATTATTTCAAATTTCCTTATTGATTTTTGTGTCTTCCAGATCATTAATTTTAATAGTATTACCTCTACATGAAAAGCATGAGTATTTTGTCATGTAAATGAGGACGAAGATAGGAATCAAGTCACACAGATGAAAACCCCAGTATTGATTTATTATTAATACTGGAAGGTCACCATCTGGACAGTTCCATAAAATAATACATCTGCATTGCTGCTAAATGGGAGCTTTAACATCTGGATTGTATTATTCCAAATTTTCCTCATCCACCCATCATAGCAAGAGGAATTTCCTGACAAATCAGATTGCTGCCCAAAGGTAAAATGTTTTTCTCATTACCGTACTTTAAATGAGCTCAAAAAGACCTAGAAGTGAAGTCAGCATCAGCATCATAGACAACTTTTGCATTTTCTAATTATGCAGATTAATTAGGTCATACAAACACCAACTGAAAAATGTCTATCTGTCCTCTGCTTTGCTCACAACAGTCCCCCCACTCTGAGCGAGTAAGAATGCCTATCACCAGCAAATTAAACAGAAGAGCATTACTCCACTATCCTTTCCATCTTATAGCATATGGTGAAAACTGCATACATAAAGAAAATAACTGTGTAATAATTAGATTTATTGTGAGAGACTGCCCTTACCAGAACTTGTTAACTTGGCAATGCAAGCTAACTGGCTCTCTAAAAATCTAGTTTCTTTTGATGTAGACATATTCAAATACTCAAAAACATATGCATGGAAGAAATAATAAATCAGCTGTTTGGATGTTTTTAAGGTTTAAATTAGTATGCTTATACTTGATAGTACATTGGAAATTGGCAGGTATTTCTATATTAAGTAAATCAACCAACCTTATTTTCAAGATTTGCCTCGTTACTTAGGTATATAAATCAATGCTGCCATAACGATACTGCTTCATTTTTCAACTATATTCCAAAATAAGTTCTCATATATATATACACACACACAAGATATATAATCAGTAAAACGGGCAACCACCTACAGGACCAGAAGTAAGGCTTTTGTGTTTGAGATCATTCTGAGACCATGACAAATCTGCCTTTCCATCTGTCAGATATGTTAAGATTTCTATTATGCCAGGGGAGAAAAACTTTGTCCACATATATCATATTTCTTTAATTTTCATCAATGGGAAGCTTCCAACGGCAAACAAATTGCATTACAAGAATCAGCTGAGTACCTGATAGTCAGAATTTCCTTTGGGAAAATATGGGGTCAGAACACTAATAAGATTTTTCCTTCCTTCCCCATTTGATATGCTAGACTGATGGCTTTGTGTTGGGAAAAATGGATAGGATAGGATAGGATAGGATAGGATAGGATAGGATAGGATAGGATAGGATAGGATAGGACAGGAAAGGAATGGCTTTTCGAGGACAGTAATTCTCTGACTAGCATTCTTGCACCCCACAGTTAAAGGAGTGCAAAATTTGTGAGTGACATGGAGAAATGAGAGCAGTATCTGAACACAGATGCAAACAAATTGAAAACTGGGTTTTTACAATGTAAATTAGCAGAACACAGGCTCCACATTCATTTTTTAAAATCTCAAGTGATGGTAACAAAATTCTCAAAAGTATCTGAGAAACAATAATTTTCTATAATCTCCTTCCTCATCATCTGAAAGCTAACCCCAAACTGTCAGCTACCATCTAGAAGAAAAATACACAATTGTCAGAGTGGCCTACGTTTTATTTCAGGCCAAGACATACTAGAACCTCTTCCTTACTTTTCTCTCTCTCTCTCTTTTTTTTCCTCTTTCTTTCTTTCTTTCTTTTTTTTTTTTTTTTTTTCCCCCTCCTCTGTGCTGGTATCACACCCATGTTATTTTATATGTAGCCATCTGGTAAAGGGCAATCTCTTCCCTCTTGCCAAAATGAACCACAGCTGAGCCTTGGCTGCTTTGCTGCAACTTCTTTGCTGTTGCCTCTTTGAAATAGGAGCCTTCCCCAACGTGCCTTTTTTTTTTTTTTTTTCCTTCAGGAGACATTTTACATTCTTGATAAGCCTGGATAAGGCTCTTTTGGAGTGTACAGGCTGTTGCATCTAGTAAGTAGTCACTGCTTTTTATTTTTTTGTTCTTTTTGAGCAAGCTAATGAATGTGCTTTCCATTTAGGGCTGATTTTGTGCTCCCTTTGACCTTTGTTTCCTTTTTCTTTCAAAAAGAAACAAAACCTTTCTTTTTTACATGTTTGCAAAGCACTTTGAAAGGGAGGGTGGGAGTCAATCACTGCAATCCTTTGCTTTATTTCTACTAACAGGACTGTGCAATTCTCTCTGAGCTCTTGCTATGTTTGAGAATAGCATGAGTATCCAGAGCAGGGATGTATACATGCCAACACCCACCATGACCTCAGAGAATCAGACAGAAAGGTTTGTCACCTGACACTGCCTTCCAAGCCATGATATGCAATGGAGGGCTGGCTACTTGTTTCATTGATCTCTTGGGATGGGAAATAGAAAAGAAGGCAGGTTTTGATCAGAGAAAAGGAGCTTTAGGTTTACCCCTCCCATTGAAAATAATGTGAGCTACCTATTTGATTTATCTTCTCTAAAGGTGCAAGCATGTTGTTACAGGCAGGAGAAAGTGTTCGGTTTCTTCTCTTCAGTATTAGACACTCTTGCGCATAACCTATAGGTGAAGCCTACAGGCATAAACAAAGCGGTCACAAGCTGGATGGCAAGTAAGAGAAATGCGTAAGCAAGCAAAATCAGGGGGCTGTTTTCTCTTCAGTGAGCATGTGGTTATTTTTCAAATTTTGACTTATTTAAATGTTTCCTACCAAATCAAACATGAACGCAAGCATAATAACTGCCACCTGGAAGAACTGTAATGCAGAAGTCTAGACCTGCCTGTACTTAGGGGAGCAGTAGATTTTTTCATCGTCGTTGTTTATTTTTATGTCACATAGACCATTTCCTGTATGCATTAACTAAGTTGTTTAAATCCTAAATGTGACCATCTTTACAGCTTCTGCTCCTCAATCAGAAGGTTTCCTTATCTGATGCAACAATGTATACTAGTTATTTTTCATCTATTGTGTGTAAGGATCTCATTAATCATTCAGATTTGTATCTTAACGTTTGTCCTACTTGTTAGTCTTCAAAGTACAGTGGATCAGATTTTGGCAGTTACTATACTGGTAGAAATTTGTAATTTTAATTTTGCTGCATGATGTGCTTTTAAAGAAAGCAAGCTAATGCAATGAGATTGACACTGTGTTGGAAAACTGTAGAAAAGTATCTGGACATGAAGCAGGAGGGCGGTCGTATCTTAATACACAAACTTGTAAGTTGTTTTGGTGACAAACACTCTTAAGCTACCTAACGTGGAATAAATGAGGTAAACCATCTACAGGCAAGAGACCCTCTGTGAGTAGTGTTCACTATTACGAAGTAACTTCATACATAGATAGATTGTAGGTGTGAGAATATATTACTCTCCCAACTAAACAGAGCGTGAAGCGGAACTGCCAAAACTCAGTGCAAAGTGAACTTCAGCTTCTGGTGCTACTATTTTTACTGAAAGAGGCTATGCTTCAGTTCCTCTTTTACTGGAGAAGAAGGCCTTGCTGCAGCCACGTAGCTATGCACTGAAAATTGAGGCTCCAACATGTTTCTGGTGCAGATATTTTGTTTATTTTAAAATGCACTGCAAAAACACAAAGACCATCACAGTCTTATTAGAGTCTTGTGATGTTTGTAGTTGTACTGGAGCCTCCCTAAATTAGACTAAATGCATTTAAAAGTGTATTTTTTCCATATTGGCTATGTCACTTTGTAGGTGTGACTGGCTCTTGTAAACTAATAGTTGGGAAGGAAGCTTCAGTTGCTGAGGACTAAGTTACACAAGTAATGGGACTGTAACAACTGTAGACTATTGGCATTTTTGACAGAGGTTAAGTCTATGTAGCACACATTAACTAACTTTAAGTACTGCTAAGGAGAATAATGCCAAAGCAACAGAGTGCATGCTTCTTAGACTCCCACAGGCTTTCCCAGGCAGACAGGGACTTTCCCAGCTGCTCATCATTGTATGCATACTTAGGTTCAAGTGTGTTTCGGCACTGATTCAATACCAGTCTCATGCAAAATATTTTCAATCGGAAACAAAGACATGGACAGTCTGAGTGACTTCAGTCACTTCAGTGTTGTATTCTTTATTCTAAAAGTCTGTTGAAATCAGTGAGGCAAAAATTAATAGGAAAGAAATACCTGAAAAGCTCTGAACTGCGATGAACATAAAATAATAGAATCATACAGCAGAACTGGTCTAGAAGAGAAGTTAAAGAGAACATAATGGTAAAGTAGTATTGTATGTGATTATACTATACGTACTCAGGTATTGTGTGTGCTCAGGGTTAGGAGTGTGTGTGTAAAGGTAGAGAGTTAGTGATGTGAAGTTAAAATCCTCAATGAGCTGTTCTACCTGTAACTTCATTAGACACTTCACCTGTATATATGTTGCCATGATGAACATTTCATCACTGTTCCTAACTGTGTAAGTATAGCTGAAGAGCCTGCTTCACAATGTCTGTATTGCAATTTTGTGCCACTGTGAAAGTCCACCAACAGTAAAGCTGTCTGTCATGGTTTAACCCCAGCCAACAACTGAGCACCACGCAGCCGCTCGCTCACTTCCCCCCCTTGCAGTGGGATAGGAGAGAAAATTGGGGAAAGAAAAAAGTAAAACTCCTGGGTTGAGATAAGAACAATTCAATAGAACAGAAAAGAAGAAACTAATAATGATAATGGTAACACTAATAAAATGACAATAGTAATAACAAAAGGATTGGAATTTGCAAGTGATGCACAATGCTATTACTCACCATCCACCAACTGATATCCAGTTAGTCCCCCCACCCCCACTCCCCCCAGTTTATATATTAGACATGACATCACATGGTATGGAATACCCCCTTGGCCACTTTGGGTCAGCTGCCCTGGCTGTGTCCCCTCCCAACTTCTTGTGTCCCTCCAGCTTTCTCACTGGCTGGGCATCAGAAGCTGAAAACCCCTTGACTTTAGACGAAACATTACTTAGCAACAACTGAAAACATCAGTTATCAACATTCTTCTCATACCAAACTTAAAAACATAGCATTATACCGGATACTAGGAAGAGAATTAACTCTATCCCAGCTGAAACCAGGACACTGTCACAGACCAAGCTGATTTTATATCCTTTACTAAAACAGTTTCTGTAAATTTTATCAAGGTTTCATCCTTTAGTGTTTAACAGACCTGTCAAATCAGGGGGTATGATCCTTCGGAGTTTGAGGAGCAATTGTCAAGAGATAAAGTATTGGTCATGACAGTTATTCTTGATATCACTGCTATTAAGAAGCTCAGTTACCAAAAACTGGATTTCAATCTACATGTGGCTTAGAACACTCATCAGCTGATGAAGATGGAAAAGCTGACATACATGTGTAATCCCCATTATTTGTTTAACATTTCCTTAAAACTCACATTGCTTTTTAAGGACTGGCCCTTTCTGAAATGCTTAACATTATAAAAAATATTGAATAGGGAGGTCAGGGGTGGAAATCATGTCACATTAGTTTTCTTAGGTTTGCAGGGAAGCCTGTGGTAGGGGAAAGGAAGTGAGCTGAAGCACCATAAGGCCCAGTTTTAGCACCTTAACCACAAGGCAAGCTTTCTCTCTAATTAGGCACGTGCGTGAGTAACTTGATGAATAGGGGCCTTGGATTCCCTCAGTAAACCCTCTGTATCATTACTTTAGCTAGGTAAGGGGAGTGACTTTGTTCTCCTACCTAGTCCATTATTAGACAGTTGTTTGAAAACTAAAAGCCTTTTCCTTAAAAGCTTTAACCTGCTAAAAACTGACCACAGCATCAGTATGCATACACAGAAAATAAAATATAAATTGTTTTTTCTTCCTACATAAAAGCTGTTCTCCACCTGACCAAAAGCCATGGCTCACTGCTCTCCACAGAGGCTCAGTTGTTTTGCTAGATGTAAACTCATAAGAGTATGTCATGACTCCCAACTGTTACCTGAGAAAGATGATGTCTTAACCACTACAGTTCCAAACCTGCTGTCTTTCTGACAAGCTATTCACATTGTATGTTTGACAGCATCTTTGCTTCCACTGAACAAGCACAATCTGGGCAACAACCAAGGTTGCAATGAGAACAAGAGTCGTCTCCCCATGCATTGCTTCACAGCCATGGTGCTTTGCATGCATCTTCCAATGTTGCAACCTGAAAAGAAAATATGCATGCTATTTAAAAAAAAAAAAATCGAGATTGATTTGATATAGTGACAGTATACCCATGTATGAGAGATACTTTATGAGGAAATAGGTTAATGTTGCTATGCATGAAGATATAATGTAACAAACTAGATGAGAATACTTGGTCTTTGTAACTGGAACTATTATCCTGAAAAAGGAAATGTAAAGTAATGGGTGGAGAGTTGTCCTTCTTTCTTTTTCTAGTAACTCAGTCCTGAATGTAAATATAGCCACAAACACATAGTGCCTATGAATTTTAAGCAGACATTTCATAGTCACAGATCTGAGTCCCACATAATCTTTTAGCCCAAGGTAAATGCAGAATCAGAAGAGGGCTTAAAACCCTGTTTCACCTTCCTTCTCTATAAAGTGAGAACTGTAGCTGGTATTTATCTTCCTTCTAGAGTTAATGAAAGTTTCCTTGAGCCCCTAAGAAATGAGGGGATTGTTTTAGAGCTATAAATCAGCCTCCTTCATAACTAAAGCTGAGTGAGCTTCTGTGTTAGATCGGAGCCTCATACCCCTGTAGTAAGAATCTTGATCTTCATCTGAGCTTGACTCAAATCAACCTGGATGTTAGTTTTCCTCTGACCTGGAGCTTTCTGGGCCTACATTTCAGGACTCAACAGCACCTCCTGGCTTCTAGATCGGTGTATGCACCGAGTGCACCCCAGCTGCACCCTGAAATGAAGCTAAAGAGACAGACACTCACTGTCTCCCTTCACCTCCCATGCTGTGGTCCCTGTGGGGAGAAACATCGTGCATATGGGCTGGAAGAGAGCTGCAGCATGTTCTGGCTGATGCCTGCCCTGCATGATTCACGCATCAAGACCTTGTGTCACGGTAGCTGATGGGCCGCAGCTACTCTGTTCAGATACAGCCAGTGTTAAAACAGTTGGGATCCAGATTTGAGCAAGCCCAAAGCTATTCTTTGCTGCTATTACATGATATCCCATGTTAGCCAAACTTCGAATCCTACTAAAACTTTTGACTTTGCAGAAATCTAGATATAGGTTTAAAACATGTGGATCTTTCCCATTCCTTCTTCAGAAGCAAAAGTGCAACAGTAGCCATGCTTTTTTCCATTTAAAAAGAAATGGCTATGTGATGGATGCTGCGCTCATGTGCCACAGCACTGAAATGCATACGGATACCAGTTTCAGACATCTTTCTTCCCAGCTTTATGCAAGTACCACATCTCCTTTGCCAACAGCGTGCTTGCGTGAAGTACCTCAAAGCAGCTCACCGGTGCGATGCTCTTGGTGTCCTGCAGGCTGCAATCAAGGGTGCCCCTGATGGGCAGCGCATTGGTGCTGGGTGCGCTGGTGGGGCAAGCATACAGCTGGAGGTAGCGTAATTAATGTGCATCCTAAGCAAAGGGAAGGTGGCAACAGGGAGATAACAAGCTTTTCCTCTCGACCCCCACCCCTCAAGCAGGCATTAAAATGATAGTTAAAGGACCATTTCTTTATATTAGACTTGCAAGGACAGGAAGCATTGTATTTATTGTTCCTAAAGGAAAACACTGTACTACAACAGCAGTTTCTGTAATAATTGCTGTAAAGCTGTTCCCTATTTCATTTTGCTGAGGAACTGATTAAACTGACAGAATAAAAAGTTCCAGTAAAACTTTTCAAGAAAAGAAAATTCTTTACTGACTACACTTCTGTGAGCAAAATGTTAAAGGTTTCTGGTATTGCTATAAATGTACAATTCATTTAACAAAACATTTGCAAGCAGTATGTAAATTAACTTACTTCCATTGTTCCTCTGTTGATAATAAATCATTTTCCTGAAACACATTCAAAACAAGTATTATAACTTCACGGTGAACAACAGCCAGATGGTTTTTCTTCTCTTAACCCTCACCACCCCTTCCGTCCTGTGAGTTGCTGGACATGTTGGCAAGTTCTCTCTGCCCCTCTCGCCTGGAAGCTGCTAAGAAACCTGCAGCTACGCCGAGGATGGCGGTCTCAAAATTTCAATGGCTGCGATGTACAATGGGTGCAGCTGATGAATTCCCTCAGGGTGACTGACCAACAGGGACAATGGCGTACTCTGGAGGCCTACAGTTGCAGCATAACTTCAGGCGAAAGGGACCTTGGCAGTTATCTGGACCAACCTCCAGTGAAAACAGAGTGAAGGATATCAGGTTGCCTGGGGCTGAGTCCAGCTGAGTTATTAATATCTCCATGGATGGATATTTCGTTGTTTGTCTGGGCCTCCTGTGGCAGTGAATTCTCTTTTTCTTCTTCAATATATGGGGACAAAATCACTGCAACAAAATTAGCAAGCTGAGGTTTAAAGGAAATTTCTCCTATACCTAATCAAAAAGGTCTAGGTTTGATCTTTCAGCTACTCTAATTAGGCAGCTGTGCAGCTACACCATAAAGCCTGTGGAATAGCTTACACAAAAAAGGCTGAAAAGGGGAATTTGAGAGTATTCAATGAAGTGTAAAGGTAGTGCTTCTGGTTCCAAACTGGGTTCTATCAGAAAAGGTCATTATCAAAGATGGTGTTTAGTTCTTGTTTTTCCTTCAAAATCTTCCAGTTCTGTAAATAAGTCTTTAAATTTTCTATAAAAATTCTCAAACTCAAGGGGATAAATTTTTCTGATTTTTGTAAGTGTTTGCTGTTTTTCAGTTGAAATGTCCATGTTTGGTGGTGGTGGTTGTCGTTAATATAATATGAAGTGTCAAGGTGCCACTTTATATTAGGTTTTGCCATGTACATCCTAGCCTTATGGGTGATCCGTCCTTGCATTTTGCTCTGAGTACTGAGGGATTTGCTACAGTTTTACCATCTGCCTTAATGTGGCCCTTTGCACTTGTCTAAGGGAGAAACAGGGAATGCAAGTCACCATTCACTTTGAGAAAGACATACAGTTTTAGAAGAATTTAAGTACCAAAAGATGTAGTTGTAACTAGCAGAAACTTCAAACCCATCTAGAGGCCCAGCTGCCACTCTCTGCTTCCTCAGCTTCTTTTTCTGTTTCTGTCAGAAAAAGTATGAGGCAAGTGGCTCCTGATCTCTCATCTTTGGAGGTCATAAGGACTGAATTGAGGGAATAAGGGAAAAAAAAAAGAAAAAAGAAAAAAGTGTTTACCATACTTTTGCAGAGTCAAGTAAAGGCGTTGACAGCCTAGTCTTAGTCAGCAAATACCATAAAACAGAGAGTTGCTTTTGTAGTTCATATGTATGCTAATGTACCTTTACAAAAGTACTGGACTACACATCTGCAAACTCTAGTCTCGTTAGACCTGAATTAAATTGCAACAATTACATTACATAGCTCAAAGTAGAGATGTATTTCAGTTCACACTGCATCATTTATTTTTTTACCAGCTAGCAAGTAACGGAGAACTTGCAGATTCTGAAAAAGCATTCATATCTTGCTAATTGAACCTGATTTCTGTTACTATGCAATAAAACTGCAAATACACTTGGGATAGTTTAGATCCAACTTTTCTCAACAGTGTACACGGTAACATTTTGACTGTAGCAAGCTAGGGACCAGTTAAGAGGAAGGCTACTCAGCCTTAAAAATAAAATTAGTTTTATTTCAAAGAGAGTAGACCTTTTGCTAGTATTTCATCATATTCTATTAGTATAATTCTTTCCAACTTACTAAAGTGAAGAACTTGTACAAAATACTGATTATTTTTGTTGGTTTTGTTTTTTTCCCCAACACATACTGATAATAACACTTCTTCAAGTATCATCCTATCTGGGCCAGAATTTGGATGTGGCAGTGGTTGAAAAATGGAAGCAAAATTACAGTCCATGCAGTGGTTTTAACTTTATTTTGGATAACGCATAGCCAAAAGAATCCTTGCATCCCCAGGCTTCCCTTTTTAACCTCTGACTGTTCTCCTCCTCCCCTATGGTGGTGGCAATGGCTTTGTGATGAGGGCTGCCCTGTACTAGGTGGATGCGCCGCATGAGGCAAAGACCAGAGGAGCAGGTGAAGGCTTGTTACAAGGCAGCTAGGATGGGCTTTGTCCATAGGGCGAAGAACTGGACAAGGGGTTAGGACAAGAACTGGAGGGGTTAAGGAAAGTACCATGAGATGGTGCTACTTGGCTGCTGCAGTTTGTGGTGCAGGGGTTGGGAGAATGAAGAACAGAAGTAGTGTATACAAGGAAGCACAGTGGAGTGTGTTGATGGTGGCTGTGGAGAAATACAATGTGTAGAGGCAAATAACTACACAGCAGTACAGTGCTGTGTGTGCAGCAGTGGGTGTAGTAACCCTGAACAACCCTGGCTATGAAGGTTGGGTACACAATGTAGGGGAGCGCACTGGGGGCTGCTGTGTGGCATGGGAGCAAGGGAGACTATTGTGGGTGCTGGCAATGGGGAGAGGACAGCAAAGTCCTGCTTTAAGGTGTAGACAGACTAAGGTATCTGAAAGTTTTATTTGACCCCCAGGAAAAGGACAAATTAAAGGTTTTGGATGCAGCTAGGGACTGTAACATCAGTGCGTAACAGATGATCAGTGAATGTATGGCCATGGGCATGACCTTGCCCTTGCCAGTGTCCTCTCAGCAGTGGCAAACTGTGACCAGGCAAAAAAGTATTTGCTATAAATGCTAAACTCTTTTCTAAACACAGTCTCTGTCAGCAGCAGACAGGGATAAAGACTAGATGCCATTTGTGGAGTCAGGGCCTCTCTTCTGGCTGCTGGGTATAAAAAGTACTTGATAATGAGGTGTAATCTAACGTTATCCACCTAAAACTGGACAGGACAGGACAAGAAGATAATACTGGCTTTAAAGAATGGGATTTTATATGAGTAGAAGAACTATTTTCTTGTCACAGTCCAGGTGAATCCCTGTTTTTTTACACTGGGGTGAAATAAATACTTCAGTGCAGACAAGAAGATGCCCTGATGTGCACTTTAACTTCCTCAGTGGAGTGACTGAGCGTTTGGGGATTTTTTTAATCTTGAAAGAAGTAATTTCTCCAAATACACCTGCATTGCTCATTATCATTGATCTCACCTTTATTGCAGTGTTGTGCTAATTTTCCAGCGTTTATTGTGTCTTGTTTTAAACTAGATTGCAAGGTCGTTGGGGGAAAGCCCATGTGTTCTTATGTATGCTTTAGCCACTAAGCACCCAAAAATTGTGCCTGGGCTTCTTGATACTACTACAGTCCTAATGAAGAGTAATTATGGTTAATGCATAGAGTTGTACAGAGAGCTACCTTCTCACCCTGTGCCAGCTGTAGTAAAATTCTGCAAAAGCTGTACAAGGGCAGTGAAGGGTTGAAAGTTTCTTGATGGCTCCATTTTCCAAGAGGGAAGGCAAAAGGCGTAGAGGCAAACAAGGGCCTGACAGCCTTGCTCCCCAGGAGCAGGCTGGTGGAGGCATGCCCAGCCCCACTGAGCTGGGCCAGGAGAGGTGGACAATGCCAAGCTAAAGAGCTGAGAAGCACAAACGGCCCTGTATTTTGGGGCAGGAGCACTGGGTTTAGGTGTAGAGGTGCGGGTTTGTCTCTGCTCCTTCCTTTGGAGGCCTGTGGAGCGTCTGGAAAGCTCTGAGGAGTGTCACCTGCAGGGTGACGCGGCTGAAAACGTGGCTCCTCATCACACAGCCAACATGACCTCTTACACATGCACCTGTACACGCACACAGCCCCCTGTACACACACATGGCTGCAGCCAGCCACCCCTCATTGCCGCCAGCCCCTCTCCAGCTGCCTTCTTCCCTCCTCCTCCTTCTCCCTCCTACCTCGCTGGTGCATCTCCAGGACACACACTGCGGCCATGGTGGTAGCCGTGCCCCCAGACGCAGGTGGGAAGGAAGGTGCCACCGCCAGGTGCCTGCCCAAGCCCATGGCCCCTCAGCGGCGGCGCTGGCGGGCAGCCATTTGGTGGCAGTGTGGTGGGGGGTACGTGGAGCCCCAAGATGCTGGCGCTGGTGCGGAGGGGTGCTGGGGCTGGCTCAGCTTTGCCCGCCTGTCCCTGGTCCCCCAGACTGAGTCATGGAAGCGTTATGCAAAACAGCTGGGTTTTTTCTCCCTCTGAGGTTCACTGGTGTGGCTGTCGCAGTAGCACTGCTCCGGGCTGGCCTCGGGAGCGGACAAGGCAGCACCCTGCTCCATTCACCCCAACGCTCGGCTGGGCTTGTGCAGCCCAGACCACCGCCATTGGCCTCTCCCGCCTCCGCTACCCATTTAAAACACAAGAGAGGATGTATGTGTCTTTATTACTCTCCCTGTTGGGTTTGCTTTGTGCGCCTGATGAGCGGCTGTGGGGAAGTGGCCTGTTAGAGATCCCTTGAGAAGGCTGCTCAAAGCCTCCCAAGGCAGTGGCAAATCGAACTTTGTTGTTGTTTGTTGTTGCCAGATAATTACTTAATTTTGTTATCTGATACGTGAGACACCGAAATGGAGGTGGTCTGTGGTCTCCTGGCCCTTTCTGAGTCTGTTATTGAAGATTCTGAAAAGACGGCCGCCCACGGAAGTCCTGAACAGCCGTGAAGTGCTTCATTTCTAAGCAAGCAAGGTTGCTGAGGGTTTGTGCGTGCTCCTTCACGTTTTGTGTGGTGCAGGTGGAGGTTTTTAGTGTGTCTCTGTTGTATGAGGGAAGAAATACCACTAGTTAGTCAATACATGCTCACCCGTAGCAGACATCAGTCCTGCCATGAAGGGAAGCAGGGGCTGACCCTGATCGTGTGACATCCTGTGGAGTCACCCAAGGGCAGCCCGGCTCTGCACCAGTTCGGAGCAGCTTGGGCCTTGGGTTTGCAACTAAGTGCCATTCAGGTATGGCAGCTTCACAGATTGCTCCCTGCTAGCTGGCTGACTCCCCAGCTGGAGTCTCCTGCCAGCAAGGCCTGTGCAGTCTTTGCCACAAAGTTCTCCCTATGGGGCAGGGCTGTGTGTAGCTCCTAGTATGTGCCTGAATAAATGCTACAGTAATATAATTAATTAATATCAGCCACTGGTGGGAAAGAAAGGCCTTCTCTAGGAAAGATAGTGGTACCTTTCCTAGCTATTTCCCCATGAGTAGAGATATATATATATATGTATGTATGTATGTATTTTTAATATACATATTTTAATACAGTGGGTTGTATGTCATAATGTTGTGCAGTTTCATTGTATTTCTTCCATACTGGCCATTTAACCCAGAATACGCATCAAAACCTTCACAATAAGCTTAAATCACTAAACATTTTTCTGTTATAAAAGTAGTAGTTTTATATTTCTAAGTGCTCTTTAAAATGCAACAGCAGGATGTCTTTTTCTGAAAGTTGGAAGGCTAAAGGGCATTTACCTCTGACAAAGCAGGAATTTTCAAAGCAAAACTTGTATATGTTGTTATCCTACTTTTTCCCTTTCATTCTTCAGTGTTTTAATAAATAGGGCTAAGCAACCAAAATGAGACTAGGTGATAGAGGAATGTTTCTGCATAGACTAACCGTGCCTGCATTCAGTACGCGCATACTGTACCTTTATAACACTTATCAAACAAAAGTCTCAGAGCACTTTGCAGAAATCTAATGGAAGGCAAGGAGCTGTGTAAGATAGCAGTTTGAAAGATATGTGCAATTAACATTTGGGGCCCTGTTTTTCCATCTCAATCTCTTGACAACCAGGCAGCACTGTCAGTTGTTAGATTTACTCCACCATTCAACAGAACGCAACAAATAGTTTAAAATTTATTCTTTGAGCTCCCCCCTAAAGACTGCTTTACTGGATTTGTCTATGTTTTTATAAACTTGATATGCTTCAAAGGCTTGCTTTGGCCTTACAAGGGAACAACTCTTTCTGGCTGACTAGGCTGGATTCTGGGACTCCTGGGAAGCAAAAAATAATGGATTTTTTTTCTTCTTGGAACTTTTGTGGGGATGTCAGAACTGCTGAAGCTCCAGAGCAGTTCTGTCAGATAATTTTGGCAAATTCTTAGTTTGATAACTACAATACAATACTGTACTGGAAAGGAAAACCCGTTAGGAAAATAATAGTAACTAGTATACTTTTTTTACCTCATGATGCACGCAATTTACCAAGAAAGTAAAATAACATAAAATATTCATTGCATACATTTGTGATCAAAGAAAAAAGCAATACGGATAACGCAAGATGGACATCAGCTGGTTTCACTATAAGCTTAAATCACTGAAAATTGTTCCCCTATACAGGCAATAAAATTTTGTTTTTCTAACTACCCTGTAAAATGTAAAAATGGGACCTTTTCTTGCAAAAGTTGAAAGGCTATTGCTTTTAATTGTCATTTGCAGTGGTTAAAATTAAAAGTGCAAATTTCTATGCACTGAAACATGCATGCACACACTGTGCTCTGTGCATTGTCTATTTTATGTCCAGCCTCTGGATATTGTCAGATAAAAGAAGAACATTTTTATTTTGTGAAGGAGGGGCTCTTAAAAAGCACACCAGACCAGGGAGAAATAGTAAGTTAATCTGCTGTAAAGCAGGACATGAAAACGTGTTTCTCCTCATATCTGCAAAAGTTAGTGAAGCAAACCTCTTTACTTCAAATAATGAAAGTCCAACAGCCAATCACCTTGTTGCCCCAATGATGTGATTGGTTTAGGAATAGAAAATTTTCCGCAATAGCAATAGAGTTCTTCTTAGTCACTTTTAATATTTTAGCTATTAGGGTTCTCTTTTTCAATTTTCTTTTTTTTCTGAAAAAGAAAGTCTAAAAATACACATTTCATAAAATGAAAGCAGTGAGAACCTTTGTCATCCCAGGACCCCAGAATTTGGGCAGCAATAAAATGTTTCAAAAGACTGGCGGACTCATGGTAAAGGCAACACATGTGGACCTATCTTACACAACAGGCCTATCTGGCATCTGTCCCACTGTAGAAATGGGAAATAATTATCACAGAGAAGCAATGCTACTTTTGCTGCTGGTGGTGTTTATGTTGTCTAAGGCAACACGGCTTCAGAATATAGTAGCGGAGAGTGGGAGAGTGCTGGGAAGGCCTACAGACAGCATGGCCAGTGGGAGTGGGGTGCCATGCGCTTGCAAACTTAAAACCTGGCAACCGAAGTAGCATGGAGCTGCTTTTCAGGGAAGCTCAGAAAGCAGTAGGATAGCTGAGGTCTAGAAAGAAAGCTGAAGCTAGGTGATAGGGTGCTGCACTAAGTAAAGAAGATAATATGGCTGGGGAATCACAGGTGCTCCAGGTTCCAGTCAGAGTACAGCAAAGAAATGAGTGATACGCACATACCCTCGCTGGAGCTGCTATCTGGTGTAGGGAGTATGTCTGAGCGGCACAGAGTTCACCGAACCCAAGGCCTTTATGCCTGCTCAGCTTGTGGTTCAACGTACTGTGTCTTTCACCTCGGCATGTAAAGCCTTGGTCTTGCTATGGCTCGCTGAAATGCGTCGCTGCTCCGGCTGAGGTCGGCAGGGTGAGTCACGGGAGTGAAGCGATGTGGCTGCAAAAGCCTCTGTGGTGCGGGCGAGGAGCGCGCCAGCCCGCCGCGTACTGGGGAGGCAGCTGCTGAGCAGCACGGTGCATATGCAAAGCAGCTTCCCCAGCTAAAACCCGACAACCGAAGCCACCCCTGGGCCTCTGGGCCATTGCCATATGCCTTACGCCCTGGGTCACATGCTGAAAACCGTGCCACGAAGCAGTCATGTGCGTGCTTTAGTGTTACTGGAGTCAAAGGGAATTAAACACGTCTCCAAAGTTCAGCATGCGCTCCAGCACTCCTGTGTCCGGGAGGCGCACGGCCATCGTGCTGCCATGCTGCAGGGAGCTGCGTTTCTGTCTCTCAACAGCTTTGAGACAGCAGCAATCGAGTCAAAGGCTCACAATACTTGCTGCTGCGTTTTGGCGGTATTCGGAAGGGAGCACATTCCATCTGAATGTGCGTTCGGTTTTGCACCTCTGAGCAGCAACTGCCCCAAAGCTCGCGAATTTTCAAAGGGTTACATGGGGATTTATCCAGCCAAATCCCATTACAATCAATAGAAGCCGGGTGAATAATTACACTGTGGTTCTTTGTAAATAACAGTGAATGTTGCCAGTTATTGCTGATTACGATACTGACTTTTTGTAGATATAGATCCAGGCGCCTATTGGGAACTGCTCTTAGACCACCAGGTTATTTCACATATTGGTATAGTTTCCATGTTTACCGTGCATATCACTTCAAAGAACCGAGGTTGATGACTTCTGGTCCACTGTGTTAGCAGTCTGTCTCCTCTCCATCTCCTGTTGTTTCCTTTCACAATCTGAGTAACAAAAAATGGTGGTGTAAATAGAACTCCAACAAAGAGGTCTGTTGAGCCTGTAATGCTCCCCTGAAAGGAGGCTGTCTAGGGGATGAATGGAACAGCCTCAGCCTAGCAGTAGCGGGGAAATAGATGACTTGGCATTGGACAGTAGCAGCCAGCAGGGTGCATATGCCTAGTGTAGTGGCAAATAATGGTTAAGCTAGTCAGTTGAAGGGCTAAATGAGAGTACATTGTCTAACCCTGTAACCGTAACTAAATTGTAACCTGAAAAGAGTTTATAAACATCTGGCTGCTAGCCCATCTCTAAAGCTTAATAGCTAAATCTGAGGTGCAGAATTTTTAAGGCTGCCAATTATTATTTGGAAGTATTGCCATTTTAAGCAGATTAATTGCATTTCAGGATTGTAGAGTGTATTAAATTGTGGTTTGAGCATCTCTGCTGAGTTTTCCCATTAAATTAGTTTGCGCAAGATCAACATTTATGATTGACGCTATTTCCATTTGGAAATAGACACTTATTTGGAAACTCATTTTGGTTTCATGACGTCTTGCTGCAGATTTTACAGCTCTGCTCAGTATTTCATAGAGAATTCTAGTCTGCTGGTACACCTTAACTTCACTAATTGTTATATTCATGTCTTTATCCAGATGTTAATCTGTTTAAGCTCAAAAGGAGTAAGTGACACATCTGTATCTTTTGATTTCTCACAAATTTAGCAGTGCAGGAGCACGCTTCCCTGGACGGTCCTATTTTATTTAAATATTGCTATTCAGTGACAATGAAAAGCATATACTGGTTAGACTAATAAGCATGTGACCTCCTCTGCAGACTAGCTTTTCAATCTTTTTATAGCTCCCATTATTAATAGGACAGCATCTATGTGCTCCGCATTTGTGTTGCAAATACTTACAATAGTTGGAATAATTTTCTAATTACTTAAACAATGCACTGTAGCAGCACCAATTGAAATTCCTGTAGGCTACAGGCTTGCTAATTGTTTCCTTTAGTAAACCTAATTTATAGGGCTGTGCAAATAGTTGCTGGGTTTAAAGTATTTTGGCAGCTGAACTGAAAAAAGTGTTATGGACTGAATGGAAACTTCATTTCTTTAGAATTGTCAGCACAGCAACAAGGATTGATTTGAGGTTATAGAAACATTTTTTAACACCCGGCAAACTGTTTCATTTGGTTTTCAGGTACATTTAATAAAAGCAAAGGACTGGATCATAAACATGAGAGGGAAGTAGCCCCAGCTCTCCCGTTTTATCTACTGGTTGAGTGAGTAGGGCAATTTACCTGGGATGTTAACAACTTAAATTCAAGACTCCAGACTGCTTCAAGCTTTTAGTAAGGTTTGCCTAACACTCAGATGAAAGTCTTAACACTGGAAATGAAGTATTCTGGGATGGAGCTCTCTTTCTTTCCTAGGATGCCTAGATTAAAAAATAACCCCAATGGATCAAGCAAGCAAAATCAGAACTCATGGGTCAGTTTTCTTGTGCTGGGTCTTCTCAGTTTATGAGTCTGACGTGGGGCCATGGTACGTATCTACAGGGGCAAGAGAGAGTCTGAGGATCAGACATGGGCTCTGGTCCCTCTTCTTCATGTTCTCCTGCTGCTGTGCAAAGTGAGTAACCTAGTCATCAGGCTATAATAAGCCTACTCTTTCTCTGTCTGATTTATTCTATAATTTTCTACAATTTGGAAAAGCTTCAGTAGCAAAAGTTGAGAGTGAAACACCCAGCATACTCCCCATTCAAGCGCGTAGCTACCAAAATCTCTGGTTACTGGTGGAGCTCTTGATCTGAACTGGGGCACAGAGCACAGGGGGGAGAAGAGGACAGATTTAAACCTGGATCTCCCACAGCCTAGACAAGTGTTTGCCATCTTGTGTCATGTATCTGTTTGAGTGCATGTGAGTGAATATAGGTAATGCTAGTGACTGTGCAAGTTTGCTACCAAAACTGGAATGTTTAATTTCAGTAATGTCCACTCCCAACCTTGGAAATTAAAAAGAAACAACAATACGTGAATTTCCCCAATTTATTTGAGTCATGCAAACCAATAAACTATTTAATGAAAAAAAGTTCAGCCAGCTGTACTTGGTTAAAGGAACTTCTCATAGTGTGAAAACTGACAAAGACCTTGGGTTTTCCATTTATCTGAAATTGGTATCAATACTGTAACTTTTATAACACTTTGTGAAGAGGTTCTTGCTCTGGAAAATCTCTGAGCTGTATTGTCCATTCGGGGAAACTTGTTTAAAAAAAAAAAAACCAACTTGCAAAAGACTTTCTATTTTTTGTTGTTTTCTAGTATTTTTACTGGGTCTGGAGTAAACCCAGCTACTAACAAGGTCTTTTTTTTTTCAGTCTTTCTGAAGACTACGCATTTTTCATAGTCCTCAGGTTTTCTTCCTGTTCTTTAACATACTTATATTTTAGTCTCAATTAAGAACCTTTGGGTTTTTTCTCCCCTCCATTTTTTTCAGCACCAAATAGGATTTACTCAAAGACATATCTGCTATGTCTTTGTTGCTTTACTCTGAATGCCTCCAGAGGAAAGTAAAATACAAAAAGAAGGCTCTTTGCCAGGCACAGACCTGAGTGTATGCAAACTTTGGTCATTCCGGTTCTCGAGGTCAAGTCTAGCGAATCTAACTCTTCCCAAAGATGAGTATTTTCTTCTCCCCACCCCTTGCTTTCTTCCCCATCTGCAACCTCCCTGCTAGCTGTAGCATTTATACCATAACACTGAGAATGAGCATGAAATGTCAAACTAACAGTTCCCTTCTGGGTTTAAGCTAGTGGCAGATGGCTATGAGGACTCTGCCCCAAACTGGGGGTTTGCTGTGACCTGTTGTATCCCTATCTCTAAAGATAAACTTGAAGAACCAGCCCTCCTCTGCCTTCCCAGGGATCTTCACTCTTATCTCTAGTCATTGCTCACCAACACTTTTATCTGTCAAAACCCTCTCTGCTGCCCTAGCAACAAGCATCCAGGCTCTTTTCCAGCTGACATAAGCTTCCTGCCACCTCCTGATGACAAGTGCTTCCAACATTTCCAGCTGTCAGACTTTCAGCATCTGCTCCACATGTCACCAGGCTGACTTCACTGAACCTCAGGCAGCTTTGCACTCAGCCAGTTGCCTGATCCTATATGGTGAGAATGACTTCACCCTGACCACAGTCACTTGTCCACCTCTTTATGTGCTGAAACAGTGACAATCAGGGTTGCTGTGTTTTCTTCCAGATAGCTTCTGCTATTGCATTTATATACAAGTACATGTTTCATTCAGACTTAGTCAGCTATTGTATTAATACTATTTTAGAGCAGTGGCTTCAGTTAGGGCTCCTTTAAATCTATTCAGAATGCTTCTCTTCTAATTGGAGTTTGAGCAGGAGTGACTCTTCTGAATTGTTGGTGTCCTAAATTTATATATAGCATGACTTTTAGAAAATAAATATTCTTACTGTTAGAGAGTCAGACTCTTCAAAAGTAGTCAATACTGGATTTACTCTGCTTCTATTAAGGTATATAGAATTTTGCCACTGATTTCCCTAGGACCAGCTCTAGGCCGTCATTTCACACTTCATAAAATCTACCTAGAATGTGTGTTGGTACCAAATTCCCTGGCAAATCTTGTCTTTTTTCTTCTTTTTTCTTTTTTTTTCATTTTTTTTCTTTTTTATCTCTGTTTCTGCACCATCCTTTCAGTAGTGTGTCAGAAATGGAATACATCAGCCAGATGAGAATCTCCTGCTGAAGTAGATTATGCCATTACAGCGTTCACTAGCACCTTCTTCTTATCTCTTTTTCGAGTGCTGCTGTGTGTGAAGTTTTCCACAAGCTCTTCTAGATCCTTTTTCTCCTTCAGAGGATCAAAGATAGAATAAGTGTGGGAGACAGGCAAGCAGAAGAGCCCAGTTGGCAAATGCAGCAAGCCTGGGCCTTGGGTGCTCAGCCTTATCAAGATTACCTTAAGGCTGAAAAGGTGTATTTTTCATGTCCAAGCTACAAGTGTGCTGAGCCCTGCCCTGCAGATGGTCATTAGGTTGCTATCCGAAGGGATCCAGCCTGCTGCTCTCCTGCCACATGGGAGCTCAAAGGGCTGGAGCAGCACCCCAGCCCTTTCTCCTTTCCTGCTATGAGGCGCAGGTCCCTGGGGGGACTCTTTCATGTGCTGCAGGGATGGGCTATACTGAGACAAATTTGGTACTACAAGCTCTTTAATAGCCCTCACCAACTTCCCTTGGTGCTGGGCAAGCCGTAGCAGCAAATTGAAACCGAGCTTGCTGTTAACATACCTGTTTCTTTGCAAACGACTAGGCTGAGGGCCCATTTTTAGGATGTGCTTTGTGTGACCTCCCTGCCGTCTGCTCCCCATGCATCAGATGGTGCAGCTATGGGACTAGGTGGGTCTTCTGCTTGGCTGCTGAACTCACCACAAACCACTCATCGTGTTTAGTTGTTTTCATTCAGGGTTCATTTGGGGTTGAGTAAAAGAGCTGACCTGATGCACTGTCTGCCTTGTGTGATGGAGGAAGGTGGTGGGAGCACACAGCTGGCAGGGGGTGGTGGTGGTGGTGGTGCAGAAAATGGAGCCTCTATGGAGCAGCTCGCACTTAGATACTATATGCCCACATTAAGTGTAGTTATGGCTAGGTGAACTTCACCCTAAGCTAGGTTGTGTCACTCTACTAGCATAGGAGATGCGCTATGTTGTAATCCATGTTCTAGATGTCTCCAGTGATCCTTTTGAGTTTCATATGGGAGAAAATGCAGTGTCTCTTCCATCTTCCATTTTGAGAAATCTCATTAAATAATAGACCCTTTATGAACTGTAACTATATATCACTATATTGCTGACTTTTGTATTACTCCTTGCTATGTTCTAGTTAGTTGCAGCAGTTGCAAAGCAAGTCTTAACAGTTAATGTAGTTTCCTGCTGTATTGTGTTGTAGAAAACAGTATTTCATACGAATCTTCTCTTGTTCATCTACTTAATGTAGCAGTACAAAGTTGAAAAGGATACTAATCCTTCCAGCAAGCTTAGTTCTGTATTGAGAGACTGATGTCCATGCACTGTTTTTTTGTGAAGGTAGAGCTAGCTTTAAAGTTCCTGAGTTACCTTATGAATGTATAAAGTCTGTTTCCGTGGGGAAGCCAGGACGTCTTATTTCAGCTCTCCCAGTACGTATCGTTTGACTAGAATATGAGGAAACAAAAGGGTTAAGACAATTTTAACATTTCACATGTGTGGGACAGATTATGATACTACTACTTGCTAATATTTTCAACAGTCTAGATCCCATTTCCAAAATCCCTGGGTGCCAAGTACATTAAACTCTCTAAGAATATACGTGTTGCAGCCAAATTTTGAAATACATGTGGGTACCTCAAGCAACAGATAAGCATCTGTAAGCATCTAACAGGATTTTAAATATGCCTTCTTACGTTGCTTCCAACAAAATTAATTTTTTGTCTTTTTGTTGTGTAAGTTACTTAAAGATCAAAACCTAAGAATACTTTGGAAATTGATCTTATGCTTTAGTTTCATAGACTCTTTTGAAAATCCATGCTATATTTAAAAATCCACATTGTGTGAAAACCCCACCACCACCATTCATACCACTGGGATGATTGCAGTGCTACGGATCACAGGATGTAAATGAGAGTACTGAAAATTTTTCCCATATTGAAGAATCCAGCATCTGAAGGAAACAGGCTGTGTGAAGCTGTAAGATTATCTTCAAAATCATTTTCTTCCCTTGTTGAAAACAAATTCTTTAACCTCCTAATTCTTAAATTAGAGCGTATTTTCTTGTCTTGCCCGATTATTGGGGGAGGGGTTGCCCTAGTTTCTGAAACTCTACCTCTCCTAACACTTTTACCTTACCTATTACAATTAAGCTATTGTTTTGCTTAGGAAAGTGGCCTGACTTAATTCGGGTTTCTGCCTCAGAGTAAACCGAAATGATTAATAGCTCTGTGTGTGCCTAACGATGTGAGCCCTGCAGCCACCAAAGCACCTGTCTCAGTGTGTAACCAGCCAGGGTTTGCTATTGTGCATGGCTGGAGATTCACATAACAAAAAAGGCAATTAGACAATGTTAGAGATTTGAAGCAAACTAACAATACAGGGAAATTGCCAGGGAAGGATTAGTTATCTCTTGCCTGATAAAAGCAGGTATCAATGGAAAACTCCTAAATTGGCCTTCCAGAGTGGCTCCAAATGGAAAGTTTAATGTCTAGTGAAGACTGCCAGGGTTAAGCTCTGAAAACAAAGATCTGGAAGTTGTAAGTGTGCTTAAATTAGCTTTTCTGCTACTCTTTCAGATCACTCCTCGATCTGCTGCTAGTTTTGGCTGTGCCTCTAATGACAGCCTGTTGTGCCCAAACAGAAAATTCTCTGTGATTTTAGCATCACCTTTGTGAATTGAAAATTACTCCAAAAGGATGATCTGCAGCATTTGCGTGTTGAAAGAGCTGCATTAATAATATTGCCTTATCGTGGGTCTTAGGAGGTATATATGCTCTTTCTTGGGTCTGTTCTGTAAGACACTGAGCATACCTCCTAATTGGTGCTGGTCTTTCTGGCCAGACAGCTTCTCTGTGCGCGCAGTAATTGGTTTTGAAGTTTGCTCCATCAGCCGCTTCGCAGTGCAGCTTTCCGTGTTAGTTGGTTATTTTGATCAGTCGTGAGAGCGATGGGCTGGCTGGCTGATTGCTGAGGTGTTCCTCCTGGCTGGGTGACAGCCTTGCCGGCTGACCTCGGCCAACTGGCTTTAACTCCGGTGGGGGATAGCGGCTCATATTTTCCAAGGCATCTAGGTGATTTAGGAGCCCACGGCTCACCCTGAAGGGGGTTGATGCATTTGGAAAATGTTACCCTATTAAACTCACCCCAAAGGGATATAGTGTGGGCTAATTTATGTTTGTAAAACAGCTTGGGGTCTTGGATTCCTGTGATGTGAGTATCTTGCACTCTTCTCTTCGTACAGAGGCAAACAAGATCCATTCCCGTGGCTGTCTCATCAGACAGTTAGGCTGTACTGAACTACATCTGCTGATAAGAAAGCAACTTCTAGATAAATCATACAGGCATGTCTCTGAAGCCTAGAAATAAGAACTTCTGGCTCCAATAACAAAAGCCTGGGCTGCCTGACCTAAGGAAGGCCGCCTACAGCTCTGGTAGCAATCAATCCATCGCCTTTCCTCTGGTATTGCCAACTGGGGGCACATCGGGAGGGCTCACAGGGCTGGTAGGTTTGGCGAGGATGGCAGCAGGCCACAGGAGCAGCAAAAAAGGAGCTGCCCTGCTGGCTGCACGGGGGTCGCTCGTGCCCCAGCAGGCACCCGGGGGACGATGAGACCCTCCGTTCTTGAGTCACGGTGGCTCCGCTCTTGGCTGATGCCCTTGATGGCTGAAGAGAGGTAGTGAGACATCCGAGAGAAGGTTGAGCAAGGCGCACCCGTGGCCCCAGAGGGGGGAACACAGGGTTGTAACAACGGGGCTGAGACACGCGGGAGACCCGGCCATGCAGGGGAAGGTGTGCTTTATCTGCGTGTACTTCATGCCTGCTATATTCTTTAAATATCTTTATAGTCTCCTGCTGCAGAATAGGAATAGTGGCCGTCCCTGAGGCGACCGGCATGTGTCTGTGGTTCTTCTTGTGGCATCTAACTGCCCTCCTGTCCTCACAGAAAATCATTTAATTAAATTTAAATGCCTCTTGCTGAATTTCCCGCATGGGTCTTTTTATGTCTTAAGCTGGTCATTAGGATTTTTGTGGCTTGCGTGTAGTTATACTGCATGAGTTCTTTAATAAACCATACTGAGGGCAAAAGTGTCTGTATGAGAGGGGTGAGAGAGAGGCTGAGTGGCTTCTCTGTGGGTGTCTGAAGTGAATGAGAAGTGAGGGAGAAAAGAAAGGATTAAGAAGTAATTAAAGGATAGAGAGAACGCTAAATAAGGAAGAAAAGAAAAGACTGCAAGGAACATTGCTGATGGGTTTTAAATTTGAATTTGGGTAGTCATTTTTTTACACACTTGGGGAAGAAGTCGTTGGAGGGAGCTTTGGTTGCTGTTACGCTTTCATATTATAATCTAAGTGCTGCCTTGATTATACACCATTCTGATTGCCGTGGCCTAGTGATTAGAGCATAAAACTTGGAGGCAAAAAATATGCTGCTTTTCATGACTATAAAGGACTTGCTGGGTGGTTTTGAATGACTTATTTCACTTCGCTGTGCCTCATTTTCCTGATCTGCAGAACAGGGATATTAATGCCTATTTTTGTGAAGGCAGTCTGAGAAACTTAAATGGAAACTTCTGTATAAATGTCAAGTATCATTATTATTGTTCTTAAACTAATCCATTGTAGTCAACTGCTTTTATAGTTTTTATGAAAGCAAATACAATGGGAGCTACATAATTGGCTGCCTAACAATGTTGTTTCAATTAGAAGAAGACAAAAAGTGTCTGAAAAATGCAACAGTGGGTTGCCATTTTCACCAACTGCAAAAAAAAATTCTGCTAGAACTGAATCATGCCATACTGTACCAGGTAATAAAGTTACTCTGAAGTATATGTAACACACTGATCAGAAGTAACAGGCTCAGACAATTTTTTGTTACTTTGGTTCACTATTTACCTGGCACAGTTGAAGGTTTTCAGTTATTGTTGAACAAGTAACAGTAAGGGTAAAAATGTGAAAAATGTATGTGTTTACTTCTTTGCCAGCATCTGAGAGACTAAGTTTCCTCAGGCTGTGACTTTAAAATCCTAATTTTCAGTTGAATAGTTTGCAATGTCTGGCTTATACATCTTTGGAAACAGGCAGTACAAGAAACACTGATACTCCCTCTCCTTAGTGAGGTGAATATGATCCATTCTTTAATAGGATGCTGTTAGAACAAGGTAATGGAACTTAAACTGGGAAAATGTGAGTCCCATTACTCTTCACATTTGCCTAGATCCTGTTTATCTGAAAGGTAATCCTGCCTTTGCCAATTCACCCTGAGGGTGCATAGTCCCAGTTATTTAGCCCAGGGCCACATACAGAAGGCTTTATCACTAAAGGCATGCTGTATGGAAGGACGCTCTTAATCCAGGACGCTGATTATACTAATAAAATTGAATGTTTGCCAGTCTAGTTTATTCTTCTCCTGAATTTGTCCTGACAGGAACAGGATTTTGCTGGTATAACGGTGTTTATTTTGTGATGGAGGAAGGGGAATGTTTGGGGGTTTTTAAGACAGAGTGATATTGGTCATAGGTAATATGTCTTCATACATCTAAGTGATTTGGCAAAAATCTGGTATGTAGTCTTGGCCTTAACATGACCCCAGAGTGAGTAACTTGTGACCTGTCTGTCCTCATCAGCATCAGTACTGCTGCCTTCTAGAACAGCCCAATTAAAATAATTTTATGGTTGCTGTAGGAGGACTTGGTATCTGTAAGGCAGGCTGAGTGGAGCAGTCCTGGCTCTTCGTTTTCCATCCTCAGAGACTGCATTGCAACAACTGCCTCTTTGAAGGGCTTTCTGCCACCAAGCAACACAAGCCCATTTCTGCAGGCTCATCTTCAGCCAGCTCCTCTGCATCCGCGAGCTCGCTCCCTCTAAACCCAAGGCTGTTCAGGGACAGGCACTATATTATATGCTGAGTGAGATGGGTAGAGCGATGTGACGTCTGGATGCCGATGGCTCTATAAGATTGTGGACATAGTGCTGGTATTAAAATAATTACACCATCGCATGAAATGACTCAGGTCTCTTTCCTGGGAAGCCAGGTCCATTCAGAAGAAAAAGTTCCATGACATTAAAGAGCTAGTTTGGAATGGGTTTTTTGCTTAGTTGGTTTTTAATTATTATTATTTTGAGGGTATTTGTGAGGACTGATCCTTTTTTGCTTGTTCAGAGTCCTACTGTTGTTTGTACCAGGTGCAGCAAGTGTATTAAGACTTTGGGAAAGAGCAAACAATTCTTTTTTTCCTAAGACAAATTTAACATGTTGGATCTTTAGATTTTATCTTTTTATCCTGATGGTAAAAAAAAAAATCACACTAAATATGTGACATTAATACAATTTTTTTACTTAAAAAAATAATCTAATGTTGGATTTGCATTCTCTCTATTAATGGTTAGCATAAAACATTGTCCTTGGGAGTATTGGACCGCTCATCCTCTGAGTGAAGCTAAGAGGAATTTTTTTATGTGTGACAGTGCTGCGAAGCAAGACTATTTTTCAGGATAAGTACAATAAAATTCTAGCAGGTAATGCTCTTCATCAGAAAACATTAGTAAGAAAAATGCTGAAAAACATTCCTCTAGTTACACTATTAAGTAGGTTTTATTTTCTTTCTCAGTAAGAATAGTGAGTGTACATACACACAAAACATGCCTTGCTCTACCATTATTCTGAATTGCTAGTTGCAAATGAGATTTTTCTGTCTACTCTTGTACTCCTTAATATGTCTTTTTCAGGTCTAAGAAATGGATGAATGGATTTGATTTTTAAACAAATGGTCTCATTGCAGTTCCACATCAGCAAAAAGCAGAGTCTTCTGAGAAGAGGAGATGAAAATGCAGGCAGTTGAACAAAGGAGCCACAGAAAACTCCTCATCTTGAAGAGCTCAACAGACATGTATTAAAATGAGTTGACTGAACCTCAGTCCCATGTCTCGTGGATTCATCTTTGGGGAAATGATGTCCACTGTGTTTTGTCTGATTGTAGCACTAGATGCTTCCTCGTGCTTCTCTACCGGCTGCTTGGGATAGAAGGCCGAATTTTGCTTTGCTATGAAAAAGTCCAGTTGGACAGCTTTCTCCCACTTCTCCCAAAACAAATTAAAGTGAATACAGACCAAGATGATGGGTAAACTATGATGTAAAGTTTATATACAAGAATATAACATTTATCTGGAGTATTTACAAGGTTAATTAAAGCAATATTTTACAACTCTTTCAGGTTAACCACTAGGTATATTACAGTTAGGCTACAGATGGTTTAATCTGCAAAATAAGAAAAAAACCCATTGCATTCAGATCAACCAGCTCCAAAACTTGTTCATTTCTTTCTGAGAGAGAAGGGCTCAGACTTGTGGAAAATAAAATGTGAGAATGGTTAATATACTCTTACTGGTGCCTATGTATCACATGCAAGAGTCGTAACAAGACCTTTATAGTGTTAATATAGACGGCAAGCCATTTCACCTTGGTGAAAGAGTCGTACCCACTGTGACAGGCCAGTTGCATGCGTGGCTGTCTTTCTCTGCATCTCCTACTTTTGCACAACAAACATGCATGTATACAGAGAAGCAGCAATATAAATGAACCAGCATTACCAAAAATGAAGAGGCAAAAACCTCAGACCAAAGTCACATTTGCAACCATTAAAAAAAAAAAAAAGCTTTAAGCGAGATATTTTAATACTTCCCCAAAATAGTCCTTTTTTTTTTTTTTTTTTATTACATTTTAACCTATGTACAAAAATGGGGGGCTCCCTCCCCTCCTGGAGAGCGGTCACCATGTCTCATGCCCGTGGCATCTGGAGGCTCAGAGAGGCCGAAGCAAGAAGGTGCGGGAGGCCCGGAGAGCTCAGGACAGAGGTGGCTGCTGGAGGCGGCCAGAGCCAGAGCCACTAACACTGCAGTTTGCGGATGCTGCGGGAGAACCGCTTGAAAGCCCGCTGCCCTTTCTGCCACCGCTTCAGCGAGGTGATCACCAGTTCCCCAGCTTGCTTTTGCCCCATCACCAAGTAGGGCACGTTGATGTCGTTCATCTCATCGCAGGTACACTGGAGGCCACCTTTGAGCCAGAGCACGATCTTCCTCAGATCCCTTTCCGTCAGCCCATTCAGCTTGTAGATGGTTTTGCTCTTTGTTTCGGGGGTGATCTTGGTATCCCCATTGATGTAGGCAATCTCCTTCACTTTTATCTTCAAGGCTAATAGAGCGAGGAGAGGGGGCAGTGGAGAGAGGGAGAGAGATTGAGAGGTTTTTTCCCATTAGTGCACATAAAGAGGACCTGGGGAGGGAGGTGCTCTATTGCTAATTAAACTGTCAGGGCTGACAGAAGAGGCAGCAGGTGGCTCCATTTCTAAAGCCACAAAGGGCATGCAAGTCATTTCAGTTTGAATCAACCTTAGGGCTGAGGGTTTTTCGGCTTCTTTTCTCCTCTTCCCCCTCCCCCTCTTTTTCCTTCCTTTCTAAACTATTTTTTTTTTCTCCCACTTTTCTCCTGTTTGCAAACAGAGAGAGGGCAGGTTTGCTACATTAAGCAGAGCTCTGTTTTTTGCTGGGAGAGGACAGTGTTCCTGAAACTAGAGTTTGAAGGGGAGGTGGGGAGGCAAGTACCTAGACCTAATCTGAAACCTGATCTCTACCACGGCTGAAAACTTCTAAACTTAATTTATTAGGCTGGAGAGGATTTCGGTCAAACCTGTAAGGAAATGATATTTCACATGCATTGTTTTTTTGAAAGAATAGATCCCATGGAGGGCAAATTGGTTCAACAGCTGCATTCGATTTGGCAAAATAACTAGGAGGGGGATACAGGGCTCTCTAAGAATCTGTGGGGCATGTTTAACTTTAGGAGGATTTATCTGAGTGCAATTTGCCAGGCCAAAGCTATTGGTTGTTTTAGCAATTATACCCCGCAGTCATGGTTTCAGGTTTTGGGTGGTGGTGGTTTTTTGTTGGTTTTTTTTTGGGGGGGGGTTTCTTTTGTTTTTGTTTTTTTAAAAAGAAAGACTTTTGAATTGTTGTAGATATTTATACTACAAATCTGTTTCTAGGCATAAACATTGGCCTATTATAAAATGATTCCCCTCCTTATTCCCTTTTTGTCTTGAAATGCTAATGTGTGGATAGTGCGCCGTTCAGTTATCTGTGTCGAAGGGGCTTTCTTGTCCTCTTCTAACCCCAGATCTTCCCGTTAAGTTTTATATCTCCAATTGTCTGTGCATTACCTTCTCTGTCAAATGATATGTAGAGCTTCATTCTTAATCTGCGGAGAGAGTCTTTCTTACGATACGTGAGATTGGTCATGCGGCTCTCTCTCATATGTCTAAATGAAGCTTTGCTCTACTTCTCCCCAGGCAATAGATTGGATAAAATTTTTTTTTTTTTTCCCATTTTACTTTCTATTCGGCTTGCCAGCAACATCCACATAAAAGAGCGCTACTTCGAAACAGCAAACAGAAAAGGACTATAAAAAGGGCTACTTTTCATTCCGAGGTGGAATTTTGTGTTTCATGACCCAATGGTCAGACGGGTCCATCTGCAGATAAGACAAAGCCCTGCCTTTATTCAGGCGCATCTCTCACTGACTCCACTGGGAGTTTTACCTGACCCTGAACCCTCAAGTTTCAGCCAAGGGGAGCTCTGCTTCCACTTACCAAAGTCATTTTTGCAGAGGTTTTCCACGATGTCATTATCGTCTTCATTTTTGTTTTTGCAGGCATCGCAGACCTTGGGTGCTGGAAATGCAAGGGACAGTCCCCGTCAGGCTCGGGGAGAAAGGAACAGCAGGTGGCGTTGGGAACCCTTCGGGAACCGCCGGGTTTTCCAGCCCTCGAACCCTCCATCCCAGACCCTGCGCCTTCTCCCCCCCCAGCCCCAGCGCTGCCCGAGCGCTTCGACACGCCTTACCTTGCTGCAGACCCACTGGAGGGGGGCACGGCGTGCTTTTAAGGTCACACTTCAACCAAAAGTGGTTGGTTTGGGGTTTTGGGGGTTGTTTTTTTTTTTTTTTTTTTTTGACGGGGGAAAGCGTAAAGGGGGGCATACGGCACAAACCACCCGAGCCCCGCGCTTCAGCGATGATCTTTGCAGGAGGAGGTTGTCCCCCTGGGAGCCGCACGGCTCGAGTCCGGGGTCCCGGACTTTTTCTTTGGGGTGCGCGCCGGTGCCTGCGGTTTCCCCGGTCCCCTCGGCAAAGCCTCCCTGAGCCTGATCTGCGGCCCGGCCCGGGGCACCGGGGCGTGCTATAACGGGAGGGAGGCGGCTGCGCTGGCCGGCAGAAAGCTGGGCAGGGCCCCCGCTAGCGGGGTGGCTCCTCGGGGGGCGGCTGCTGCTGGGCCAGGGGCTGCCCGGAGGCTCCCTCTTACCTTCCCGGGTGACGGGGAGGATGTGGTCGCTGCTGGCCAGCGGGATGCAGAGGTCGTTGTCCTTGGGGAAGCGGCTGCAGTCCAGCATGTCGGGCCAGGGGAAGCCGAAGGCGGACATCACCGGGGCGCAGCTCTCCTTCACCTCCTCGCAGAGCGAGTGGCAGGGCTGGATGATCTCGTCCAGGTCGTCGATGCAGACGGGGGCGAAGAGGGAGCAGAGGAACTTCCTGGTGTCTGGGTGGCACTGCTTCTGCACCAGCGGGATCCAGGTGGAGGCCTGCTCCAGCACCTCCTGCACCGTCTCATGCCCCAGCAGGTTGGGCAGCCGCATGCTCTGGTACTCGATGCCCCGGCACAGCAGCATCGGGGCGGGGATGGGCTTGCAGTTGGAGCGCTTGTAGGAGAAGTCGGGCTCCCCGAAGGGGAAGAGCCCGGCGGCCGAGCCCATGCACTGGGACGCCAGCAGGAGCAGGGCGCAGAGGCGGCGCTGCATTTTGGGGCGCGGTGGAGGGAGGGGGGGGGCTGCCGAAAGGCTCGGGGGGCCGCGGTGGCGGGGCGCGGAGCGGGCGGCGCGCCGCTGCCCTCAGCCGCAGGCAGCGTCCCCCAGCCCGGGCTCCTGCCTGCCAGACGGGGACGGAGGGTCTGAGCGAGATGCGGGGGCAAACGGGAGTTTTCAGGATTTTTTTGTATGCAAATGGCAGGGGGAGCGGGGGCTGGGAGGAGCCTGGTGACAGCCATCCAGAAAGGATTGGTCACTACTTTCTCGGTCTGCTTTTGCTCAGGGGGATTGTCTTTTGGCAGGAAATCCTTGCAAGGAACGTTACCGTGCGAGCACGGGCAAGGCAAGGCAAAGGAAGGGGGAAAGATCCCCGCGAACAAAGAGCCACCAAAGCCCGAGGAGCTCCTTGCCCGGGCAGGGGCAGAGGGGCCGCTCTCAGGCCGCGGTAACTGGAGGTGAGC
>JAVJGG010000007.1:544047-596731 GCA_035590195.1 Aviceda cuculoides | reverse complement strand
CCCAGTCCCTGGCTCTCCTCTGCGAGGAGCCGGGGCTGCAGCGGCCCCTGGATGGCCCCCGACCGCCAAAGGGGTTTTTCCCCTGGTGGGAGCATCCCAGTGCGTTTGAAACGGTGGCACCTGGCACCTTTTTCCCAGGCTAAAAGCGTAGGCCTGGCTCTGCGCAGCGTAGGCACATCCCTTTCCCTTTGCTCCTGTCTTCACCTAGAAACTCCCGTCAAGAATTATGTTTGTGCTGATTTACCACAAAGGGGAAGACAACGGGCGAAGCACTGGGATCACGACGCAGCTTCAGTGCACTTTCGATATTTCTTGGATTTTTAGTAATAATATTCATGGGATTATTATTGAAAAGAGTAGGCCTGTGTAGTATCATTTTGTGGTAAACCACATTCATTAATCAGCTACTGAATATATCTCCTTATAGAGATGTTTTATGGGAAGCTAGCTAGCCTTAACCACGATGACTTCTGTAAATTGCAGGATCCCTGTATGTCTAGTTTCCAGACTGAGCTTCCCAGAGGTCTGACTCGCTGCTTGTGGCGGAGGAAAGAGATGGGACCTGCAGCATTCCCATGGGGCTGCTGTGCTGGAGTGGCTGCAGTGCTGTCCCAGGCGGGCGGTCGTCATGTGCCGAGGCCAACACCAACTCCTTCACAGGAGCTTTCAAGGTCCTTTCTAGCAGGCCACGCTGACAGATGTAATCTCCCTGTAGGCCAGCTTCTCTCTTACTTAAATTTGTTTCATACCTGGAAAATAAATGTCCTGAATGTCTAATATCACTTGTGGAGGGACTTAAAAGTAGTCTGTTTCTTACAGCTCCACATATTCTTGCCATTTATTATCTGTGTTCATCTCATTCTTTTAAACAATAAATCTGTAAGCTCTTGGCTTCAGTCGCCTTCAATGTCACTGAGCCCCACCGATGACTTATGGTCCCCATTTCAAGCCCGTTTTGCCAAGTCCTGAGGATTGCCGGAGGCTGTAGCTGTTGCCACTTGCAGATGTCCCTTCCAGCTGCTAGTGCTGGTCCCACTGGCCTCTGTCCCCAACCTCCTCTTCAGTGGAAGGGGACCTACCAGCACGTTTGCTCTTACCCTGAATGGCCAGGCTATTCACCAGGTCTTTGTAAAATGGACAAGTTTGTGGCTTCTGTTTTTCTCTCTCCTTTTTTTCACTGCTTCTCATTATTTTGGAGTCATTGACATCCCTTCAGGTAGATCTCAGCAAGATCAGAAGACAATTTGCCTGCTCCATAAATTCCCGGTAGCCGTACACCCGGTACACCTCTTTCCGCAGATCCAGCCAGCTGGGCTGCGTGGAAGCAAGGACCCAAATCTGAACAGACTCTGTTTAGACTAGAGATAATAACCATTTTCTGCAGCGGAGGATGAGACATTTCCGACAGAAGTTTGCTCGTTTTTTTTCACCAGAACTGTTTGCTTGTTTGTTTCCAGCCCACAGGAAATAAGGAAGGAAAACCATACTTTTTTCCTGAATCAAGCTTTGATTTGAAATGAGGCTTTATGAGACCTTATTATTTCCATTTTTAAACACCCTTGGCGAACTCACTTACTATAAATTTGAAACGATCTGAGATCACATAAACAAAACCAGCCCAAGCCTACAGACCTGAGCAATCAGGACTGCCCTCGGTCTGATCCCTTGCAGGGGAAAGCGCTGGAGCGCGGGGCTGCCATTGGTGCTCCTCGCTGCAAACTAGGGTACGGCATTCCCAGCCCGCGGACCCCAATGCTGTTTGCAGTTGCTGTGGTTTAGCAGGGCCCACATGCCATCGCAGGCCAGGTGCGAGCTGTGGGGACTGAGTGCTGTGGCCGGAAAACCTGCAGCATTCCCAGGGCCCGGGTGATTTTTGTGCTAAATGCTCAAAGTCAAGCAAAGCCTAAGCAGGAAGAGCAGCTTTGGGTGTCCGTGCAAGCGTGCTAAAGGGGTAGTGGGGGTGCAGGAGGAGACACCCGTGGGGCCATCGGTGTCGGGGGTCCCTGGGCTATGGGGTGGCTGCCGAGGGCAGGGAGACCCCACAGCCTTGCCTGCCGGGGCCGGCCCCGCTTCGCTGGCCTCCCTTTTGGGGAGGGATGGGGCTGGCGCTGAACGGCAGGTCTGGGCAGCCCTTGGGGAGCCGGGCGGTGTTTCGGACCGCCCCGGGTGCCGTTGCCTTCCCCGGCTGTGGGGGCACAGGTCGGGGCCGGGGGGAGCATCCCCGGGGGGGGGTGTGTCCCGCTGCACGCGCTCAGGCCAATAAACAGCCGCTGTTTCACGCTTAATTGGGAATGAAACTAATGAGCTCCTTACGGCCCTCGGCTGGTGTCGTCCCTCCGCATCCCGGAGAGGTTTAACCCCCACCCAGCGGGCAGCCCCCGGCCCGGCCCTTTAAGCGTAGGCGCGGCTGCCCAGGCCTAAAGCCGGCCGGGCAGGCAGGGCTGGGGCCCGGGACGACGCCTGCGGGGGAGGGAGGGCCCGCTCTCCCCGGAGCTTGCTGCCGCCAGGTAAGGGAGCTAAGAACACCACCACCCCACCTCCAAGGAAAGGTGGGGGCTGGAGGGTTTGGGCACCCTCCCGGAGAAAGCCCTGGGCGACCCGGTCCGACCTTGGGGGAGCCAAGCAGGACGGCACTCTTAAAATACGATGGTACGTATTTATTGTTTTAAAGGGAGCATAGGCTTTTGAGCTCCCGTAAATTCATCAAGTGGCATGGACAGTTAAGCCGCTTTAAACCCCTGAAAGTAGCATAAGCGTTTAAGCCACCTTAGATGCTTAAAGCAATATAAGCTCTTAAAATGCCTTTAATCCTTAAGTGCTTGAATCACCTTAGATCTTGGGAGTTAGGTGAGAGAATGAGCTGCCTGAAAAAAAACACCCCACCCCCCGGCCGCCAGTGGCCCCCCCCCCCCCCCCTCAACCCTCAGTAAAAGTTACCTGATGGATGGTGGTGAAAATAAAGGAACTGTGTGGAGAATGACTGGAGTCGCTGGTGCTTGCAGGGAGTTAGGTGTAGCATTGCGTTCCAAAGAGCGTGCCTGGTCTGTGCCATCTACGTTAAAACTATGGTGCTGCTTCCTCTTGCTCTCAAGCCTTGGTATCAACTTGGATCTCCTGTGCCTTTTCCTGGCCAGTCCTGGTAGCTGAGAAGTGAAAAAGGGAAAATACATTGACACTTGCCTGTCTGCTACAGAATGGGGAAGACTTGTTTCAACACAGGCAATGATAAATACTATCAATTTGTTAATCTGTCTGTTGCATATTTTTCCAAACCCGCTGCCTTGAGATGCCTTAGTCCCTTACCTGGCTATGTACCTTATGTGGGGGACTCTTTGCACCCCCCAGCCCCCTGAGAACCTCTGACCCATTGAGGTGCTTTGCTGATGTGATGAGCTTGAGGTGAAAGCTGCCATCACTGATAGCTTCCCCAGCCTGAGCCCCATATTCCTTTGTCACTGACCTGCAGGAGGCATGACCCTTTTTTGTTGCAGAATCATGGGATAACTGTGGCTGGAGGAGACCTCAGAAGACCATCAAGTCCAACCCATGCTCCAAGTTCAGCATTTAGCTAGGTGGCTTGCAGCCCTAGCTGGCTGAGCCCTCACTGGGGTGCCTGCAGGCTTACCTGGCACCTGAGAGGCTCGATTCAAGGCTGTGTTGCAACCTCGCTCCCCTTCTTGGAGAAGACTCTGAGCTTTCAGATCCTGGGCAGCCCACAGGTTGGTTTCCTGCTGTGGAAGATGGGAAGAACAGGATGGGTTATCGGCCAGACTGAGAGCAGTGATTTGCAGAGGGAGACATGCACCCCTGTAGGGCAGCCAAGCCCTACCCAGCATGAAGCACCCACCTTTCCCAAGTGGTGAGGTGCTGCTTTCACCCCTGAAGGGGGTCCAGTCCCACTGGAGTAGTGGGGGTAGCCAGGTGGAGCAGGTTAGGGAGATACTGACCTCAGGGGCTCTCTAAGCATAAACTTGGGGCCTGAGGATTTACCCTTTGGTTCGTAACGTTGTAGAGGAATGAAAAAGCTGTGGCTTATTAGCTCATTCTCTTCAACCCATAAAACGGCAGTGGTGAGGACAAAACTGGCTTTCTCCCCATGATGTAAAAAATCTGATTAAAGTGTCTGCTTACCTTTAAAAATGGGCTCCAGCATCACACTACCAAAACATTATTACTATTTGAATCTTGCAATTGCATTTGGTAGGAAAAAAATAGGATTGCACAGGTTTTGATGGGAGGCAGCTCAGCAACAGATCCCTCCTGACTCTGTTTTGGTGGCTGATAGGGTGGATTTTAACATTTTCCAGATCCAGGACTGGGCAGCGGTCTTGTTTTCTGTTACCACAACATTTAAAAGCTCTGTTGTCAAAAACTGCATGTGCTGCAGATATATCATTTTCCCCCTTCCCTGTTCTGAAAGGAACCCTAAAATTTATTTTTTTTTCCCCTTTTATTTGCAACGCTGACTGAAAATGCAGCAGCAAATGCCTGGTGAGAGTCAGTGGCTCGCTCTCGAAGGGTGCTGAGTGTGTGCCCGAGTGGCACAGGGTGCTGCTCAGGGGGAAAAATCATTAAAAATAATTTTTGGGTTGTGGAAGAAGAACCTCTTGGTGGCGCTTGTGCACACCATGTCGGTTTTTTTTCTTTTCACGGTGACACTGAGTATCGATCTTCCAACACGCTGTATTTCTGCTTGCTGCCGTTCTTTTCTCCAGAAATGCTGTGTTCAGGGACTGAAACTCGAGACCATCTTTAATCAGGGTTTGATGTCATGAAGGGGAAGCATCAAACTGGGGCTGATTACTTTCAAATGGAAACAAATCCAAGTCACAAGGAGTTTTCTAGGGTTTTTAATTTTTATTTTAGTGGTCATTCCCTCAATAGTTTCCCTGCTTTTAGTATCTTAAAATTTTCAGGCAAGTTTTTCCAATTTGCAATGTTTTCCATAGGAGCATTGTTAAATATTATTCCAAGCCTCTGTTTTTTAATGTTGCATTGTACTTTCCTCAGTTTATATTAAACGGTAAATATAGGTGTTTGGATGCTGTATATTATACACACACACACACGTAAATATATATGTATATAAATCTAGGTTTATTTGTGTGTTAGTGCTTTAGCAAGTTATGATCCTTCAAATTTATTTGACATACATCTATATCTGGCTACAGTTTTTGTCATGGTGAGCATTTTCGCTCATGTAGAATGTCTGTTTGTGATTACCGCTCCCTTTATTGTCTATCTAATCTAAGTGCTGGATGACAAAGATAGCAGAGACCATGCCCTAGAGGACTACAATTGCATGGTACCTGGTGTTCCTAGTGTATGTTATTTAAAAAGCTATAATGTAATATATCTTTCCTTTCTTCCCCCTCCAGCTGTTATATGCAGCCTGGCAGTAGCTAGCAACTTGAGCAGAGAGCGGGGCCCCACTGTGTGAGCCATACAGAACGACAGGGTGATTATACCAAAATGTTTGGGCTCTGGGTAGGGCACGGGTGCTGCAGAAGGGAAGAAAGGAGAATCGCTGCCTCCGCCCGAGCAGGGTGGCACAGGGCAGAAATTCTGCCATCATTGGCCACAGCAAGAGTTTTGTTGTTGTGGCTGATCATGAGGGGTCTAGCTCCAAATTTTACTCCCCAAATCAGGACTTAGGCAGGTTTCGGCCATTTGCGTCCGAGGTTGCCAGAGTACTTCCCCTGATGAGTAGCCAAAACTGTGGATGTTGGTGAGCTTTGGTGTGGGTCTATGTGCTGTGGGATCACATAGTTCTCCAGATGCATGGGCAAAAATTAGCCACCTCTCTGCTTCTGCAGTGCTTAACAGAGAAAATTACTATAAATGAGTGTGTGAGAGAGGCAGGTAATGAAACTCATCTTCAGAACTAATTGCTATTTGTAGAGAAATGGTCAGATTTGCAGGTAGATAGCTAGTCTAATGGCCTCAAGGTTTGGACACCTGTTACTTGTAAAGAAAAATATTTTTAAATAATAATTTGTAGTAAAACATTTAAAAAAAGTAAAATCAAGAGAACCTGTTGCCCAAAGATATACTATTTAAAATATTATTAAGCATGAATTAAAATAAAGCAATGAAGCAATCTGATCATGATGTCAGACTGACCTAATCAACAAATTAGTCTCTATATTGGATTGGAGTTAATTTACAAAGTGGTTTAAATAATCAAACTAGTAGGCATGTAATCACTAATTAAAATATATTTGCAGACTCTAAAGTTGGTATTTCCAAATATTAAAAAAATCCAGATGCTTGAAGAAGCTGACTCAGAAGCAGTTTGAGTGACATGGCTTACGATGGTATTACATCTGCAGTTTTCACTAAGTTCAGAAATGATTGAAAAAAGCAGCAGCAACCAGCACTTAACATGTATTCAACAAGGAATATATTCAAACTTTCGATCATCATCTTCAGTTTCTTCTTTCCTCTACTATTCTGCTTTCAAACTAGAAATTTGCAGTTTTGCCTTCCTGAACTTGTCACAGAAAAGTAAACCTGAAGAGGCTCGTAAGGAAACCCTTGTCTGAAATACTTTTTAAACAGTTTTCTTCTCCACATGTATTTTTAATTTCTCAGTACATTGAAATGCCTACATGTAATATAGGCTGAGGCAAGTTTTAGAACTACCCAGTACATTTATTTATTACTTTGGGTTTTTTACGCACCTTTAATTATTAATTTGTTTCTCTCAATTTCAATGTTCTCAGCTCTCCATTGTCTATGTGACTAATCCATCTCAGCCTCCCTCTGCTCAAATGCAGATTTCCTCACAATATTTTTCCAACCAGAGGCTTGGTTTGCTCAAGTTTCAACTCTACCTAGTAGCGCTCGGTCTAGTAGTTAACATTTATATTCTGCAAGCCTGTTGGGTCAGATCCATAGGGCTCATCACTTTACTAGACGTGATGACTCTGTCCAAATAGTTTGTGAGCTGAACCATGAACCATGGTGGCTGAGGCGGTAGCTGGGAAGGGGTGTGGGTAAGGCAGGCTAACAGCATGCTGAGGAGGGGTGCGATTCCTTGCCGCGAGCCAGCTTGACTTCTTTGCAAAAAAGAAGACTGCTGTCCCTCCTCAAAGCTCATTGTGGCTTTGGGGAGGAAGAAATCCTGGTCCTGACCAAAGGGGCGCTTCTGTGTGAGTTAGTGGGGCTGTTCACACGTGGCATTTATACTGTAGCAAGGGAGGCGCGATGTAAGTATCAGGAAAAAGAATTGTGCTCTTCTCCTACCTTATTATCTTAATTTCCTTCTTGAGAGATTGTGATGTGCTAGAGCAGCAGCTTTGCTAGGCAGAAATCTTGCTTGCCAGTTTTATTGTGCAGGTTTATTCAGATGCTCCTGTACTGAGTATGAAAGTGCTGCAAGCTGAAACTTGACAGTGAATTAAACCTAGCCATGGATCTGACCTTGGCATCCAAGTCGATGCTTGGTCTTCTGGTCTGGTTGAAACTGTGCTAGTTTTGAGGGAAGTGAATGTCTTGCAACCCATGTTCCCAACCAATATGTAGCTGGCTTGACTGACCCCCTGCAGGGAAGACTTAGATTCATGTTTGGGAAAAAAGGTGAGAATGTAATTCTCTGGTTTACTTGTGTAATTTTTTTTTCCCCATATGGTTTCAGGGCAAACAAGGTTTGTTTAGTCCCTGCAAGTTGTAGCAGAAAGTGTGTTAGGGTCAACTTAGAATTAATATTTACATCTGTAGGTAAATGGTGAAGTTATGTTGGTTTGGGTAGTTCTGTAAACGTTGAAAATGAAGGTACCATGATTTACAGACATGTATCCGTTGCTACTTAATGATGTATAGAGTTACACATTTAGAGCTTGGAAGTGTTCACGCTGGAAAAGATGAACAAAGCTGAAACTAAATTGTGTTGCCTTAATCTGGTTCGACACAAGTTGCATTGAAAATGCTGCCCGAAATATCAGAATAAACCCTTAAGAATGGTAGTACTAGGTCGGATCAGAGTTTCACTTTAGCCCGGTATTCTGTCACCTGTGTTTTGTTCTTTTTTTTCCTTTCTTCCCCTAAGGATGATAGGCCCCTGTGGACACTTGGATTTCACCCATCGCTGTGTTGCACAGTCAGCCTGCGTGCGCCCTTAATAAGAGTGGCTAATTCGGGGTGGTGGTGGGGGAAGCATTAGCCAGCTCAAGCCATCTTACGTGGTCACGCTTGCAAACAGCCACCGTTCCCTCCTCCCAGCCTCGAGCCTTGGTGCATGCTGAGACCTTATGTATACAGCAGTTTTCTGACAGAAGTCACTTGCTGGTTGGGATAGCCCCAAATCCACGGAGAGCCTTCCTAGGGCGTCAGACTTCCCTACCCTGGGGGAAAAGAGGGCACGTGATGTCCCCTGGGTGGTGAAGGTGTCCTGCATGCTCCTCCGCTTGACGGGGAGCTTGCAGGCGCAATCTACCGCCCTCCAAGTGCACATCCCCTCCTAATTATTTCCAGTGATGGGCTCAGCGACCTCGCCCCACCGCTACATCACCTAATCGACCATCTTAACAGGGACGTTTCTCTTCCGCCTAGTTCCAAAGGATGCCCTGACAGTTCCTGGGGAACCTCGTCCCTTCTCTTGAGGCTCCTGCCCGCCCAGGCCTCCGCGGCCTGCCTCCCTGTGCAACCTTGGGACCCCTTCTCTGCTTTGTGTCACTGGGCACAGGTGGTTTACGGCGCTGTTCACTTCCCCCTTTTACTATAGAAATACCGTCTTCCAGCCATGGCTACTAAAATCCAGACTGCTGTCGTCAAAATGGAAAAAAATTAATTCGGGCCCCAGCGAGGAGTGGCATCAGCCTTGGCTTCTGTGCTTGCACTGAGTGTGCTTCGGCCCTGAAGATGATCTGGCTGCGGTTCACCTGAGATGTAATTAGCCCACTAAGTGATCGGAAAGATGGCAGGAATGTGTGACATCTGCGTATCTGAGTCTGTAACTGCAGTTCCCGCATGAAGATGTGCCAGCCTCTGCCCAGATTCGGGGATTAAAGTGTAGCTCTACATGGAGGACAGGGAAGAGCCTAATTCACATAGAAAATTGCTTTTGTTCTTTGGCCATACACTGGTCTCTGTATCTACGGAGGACATTTGCCCAGAGTTCCTGAGGGCTTTTGCATTAGATCTGTTTTGCCTGGTATAATTGTAGTTGTACTGGTTATTTTAATATCCTTCTTACTCATGCTCTGGGTGGGACCGGCAAGACTGAAAAGAATCTGTGTAGCTCTTCTGACCACAAAGGGAAAATAATGGGGCTTTAGAAAGTAATCTCATTGGATATATTAATCTGTGCTTTTGAACTGTTTTGACAACAAATTTCCCCCCTTTGCTATCTACCAGAGTTCCAGATGCAACTAAACTCGCTCCTGCTCGCTAAAAACCAGAGCAGCTCCACAGCACATACTTCATTGAGGGGAACGCAGAGAATAGCTTTAAAAAACCAAACCACCAACTAGTAGAAATAAATACGTATTATGGTGTTCAAAGCATTCTTTTTTTTCCCCTTGAAGTATTTCTTAGACCAATTATGTGAGAAATTCATTATATGTGAGGATTTTCTAATAGCAAAGTGAATTAGCTGTTTGCAGACCTGCTTCCCTCTGTAAATGGGAACATGCCATATGACAGTGGGCCAGATTTTACTGTTCTAGGCATCACTGATATAGCTGTTTATTCTCCACGCCTGGAAGAGATCCAGCAGGATTTAGTTTTATGAGGTTTAATGTAAAGGTGTTGTATTTCATGAGATGAAATCATAACACAGTGGGTTTGCAAGAATTCTGAAAGATTTTTTTCAGAGTGTTGGCAAGCACAATTCTCCTGTGAATTACGTGTCTAAAAGAGAAATATAGATCTTCTTTCATTGGGTTGAAATGATAACTAATCCTTAATCCTTCCTAGATGGCCTATGTCATTAATGCTGGCTATGCATTTAGAATGTGTGCAGGTAACAGCTTTAATTCTGTAATGCTATGCAATGCGCAGCTGTGCCTGTAGCCATAGGAGCTAGCCACATATTTGAAACGCCTGCCGTTTTTTGGGGGATATGTCTCTGAATTTGGTTTTTTTTTTTTCTAGACGTCTTGATTTTGTGAAGAAGAGAGAAAAGCATCTGGCATCTCTGACCTATTTGTCATTGTAGAAGACCTATGAGCATTAACTGTATCTGCAATATGTCCATGTATACTTATCTTATACTTGAGCAGAAGATTTTCCTTTGGCTATTTGATTGTGGAGAATGATGACTATTGAGCAGTTTCTTGAGGTTTCCCTTCCTATGTTGCCTCATACATTAAGCAGATGAGATTGCACTGATTTAATGGTGTCAGTTCCCAGCTACTTTTCTCTGCTTTACAGCAATGTGTGTATATGTACCCTCTTTAACTTGCCTTGTTCTGGGAAAGCAGAGGGGTGGCTTTATGAAAGAGGCGCAGGGCTGGGAAAAACCTAGCTTCTGTTTTCAACTTTGCTTGATTCAGTGTGGTTTTGAACAAATTGTTGCATCTCTGTATATGTTTTGTTTCCTAGCAAAGGGCATTATGACATTGTTAGAGTTAATTCACTAATACCCCCTTATGGCACCCCAAGGCCCCAGCACTGAGCTCTGGAACTTACCTTATTATTTAGCCCAGCACATGAGGATGCTCATCCCTGTTACCAGTCTAAGTAAGGCTCGGGTATGGCTGCAAAAACATTCACAGATAAAGCAAAAACCCCTCAGTTCTGCCGTTTTAGGACAGTAAGTATGTCTTCCGCCTATGAGGGAAGCTGGCACCTTGCTGCTTGCAGTTCATTATTTTTAAACATACTCAGATTTTTGCATAGGAAGAACATATTTCATAAGGAGGGGACAAAGTAGTCAGAATTTGCACGTCTGTTTTTAAGAACTATTTTAGGAGCGCTTGCACCATAATGTGTGTTTGAACCTGGGTCACTCACTGGTAGCATCATGCTGTTGGTATTGCACATGGTGAGAAGAGGCAGTGTATCAGTTACTTCCTTGACACTCATCAGTTACTTTACTCTTACGTGCTTAAATTGGAGGTGATAGAAATGTGTAGCTATGTGTTAAATTTGGGGTTAGATTTACATAAATCAAAAAAGGGCCTGACTTCTTGTGGTGGCATTAACAAAGTACAGCTTCTTCCCATCTGCTGGTACAAAATCAGGACTGTTTTTTAAAAGTTATTCCCTTCCCTAAATTGGTAGTTCATCGTGGGTGATGCCATTCAGTATTTACAAACATATTCCTTTGGAGGAGGGGACTTTATGCACTGCAGTCCTCATGTGGTAGCTGGGAGCTTAGGAGCAAAACATCTTCAAGCCAAGCATCCATAAATCAAACACTGCTGCTGAAGGTATAAGTCTGGGTATCCCAAATTGAGACTTACTATATATTGATTTCATCACAACGTGTTCTTAATTATTGAGTGTCCTTTGCAAGTTACTAGTCCCACGGATGAAGTGACTGGGAAAAAGAGAATGGGCTTGACTACACAGAGATAAGGTATTTCCTGCATTAGGTTTTACTTCTCTCAAATTCTGGTGAAGAACCATTGTACAGAAATACTTGTGGAAATGTTAAAAGCTACAAACTAGTATGTAGTAAATAATATTTTTAACTGTGACCCCCTGATCAGGAAGTAGGTGAGGATCTCGGACAGCTGGAGGGAGCCTCATGTTCATAGGCCCTGGTCCTCACAGGAGGCTTCAGCCATCCCAATATCTGCTGAAGGGACAACACAGCAGGGCACAAGCAATGCAGAAGGTTTCTGGAGTTCATTGATGGTCATATCCTGATGCAGGTGATTGAGGAGCCAATGAGAGGAGATGCTCTGCTGGACCACATAGTTGTAAAGGAGGAGGGGTTGCCTGGGGAGGTGTAGGTCAGGTGCAACTTTGGCTGCAGTGACTATGAGATGATGGACTTCAGGATCCCGAGAGGAGGGAACAAGGCAAATAGCAGGACCGCAACCCTGGACTTCAGGAGAGAAAACTTGTGCCTGTTTAGGGACTTGCTTGGAAGAATCCCATGGGATATGACTGTGGAGAGAAGCTGGTATTTTTTTTCCAGGATCACCTCCTCCAAACTCAAGAACAGTCTGTCTTGATGAGCAGGAAATCAAGCAAAGACAGTAGGAGGCCTGCATTGAAGAACAAGTTGCTTCTAACTAAACTCAAACATAAAAGGCAGCATACAGGAGGTGGAAACAGGGACAGGTAACCCAGGAGGGACATAGAGATTCTGTCCAAGCATGCAGGGATGGGGGTTAGGAAATCCAAAGCCTGCCTGGATTTCAATCTGACAAGGGACATGAAGGGTAACAAGAAGGGCTTCTACAGGTACATCAGCAATAAGTGGAAGACAAGGGTAAATGGCTCTGCTGCTGAATGGGGCAGAGGACTTGGTGACAAAGGACACAGAAATGTGTGAGGTACTCAATGCCTTCCTCACCTTGGTCTTCAATTCTGTTTAACCTCTTAATTAATGACCTGGTAACTGAGACAGAGTGCACCCTCAGCAAGCTTGGAAGAAAGTCTATCACTGCAGGTGATACAAAACTCAGAGGCAATAAACCAGAAAGTTGTGCTGCCATTCAAGGGGACCTTGATAAGCTGGAGAAATGGGCCATAAGAATTTCATGATGTTCAGGAAAGCAAAATGCAAAGTCCTGCACCTGAGGAGGAATAACCCTAGGCACCAGTGTATACTGGGGACTGACCATCTGGAAAGAAGCTTGGCAGAGAAGGACCTGGGGGTTCTGGCAGACACCAAGCTGACTATGAGCCAGCAATGCACCCTTGTGGCGAGGAAGGCTAACAAGTACCCTGGGGTGTGTTAAGAGAGGTATTGCCAGCAGGTTGAGGGAGGTGATTGTTCCCCTCTACTCAGCACTTGTGAGGCCACACCTGGAGTACCATGTCCAATTTTGGGCTCCCCAGTACAAGAGAGCCATGGATGTACCTGAGAGAGTCCAGTTAAGGGCCATGAAGATGATGAAGGGACAGGAACATCTCTCCTGCGAGGAAAGGCTGAGAGAGCTGGGACTGTTCAACCTGGAGAAGAGAAGGCTCAGGGGGATCTCATCAGTGTTTATAAACACCTGAAGGGAGGGTGCATAGAGGATGGAGCCAGGCTCTTTCCAGTGGTGCCCAGTGACAGGACCAGAGGCAATGGGCACAAACTGAAACACAGGAGGTGCTGTCTGAACAAAAGAAGAAACTTTTTATACTGTGAGGGCTATCAAGCGCTGGTAGAGGTTGCCCAGAGAGGTTGTGGAGTCTCCATCCTTGGAGATATCAAAAACCTGGCTGGGCATGGACATGATCCTGGGCAACTGGCTCTAGGTGGCCCTGCTTGAGTAGGGGGGTTGGACAAGGTGAACCTCCAGAGGTCTCTTCCAACCACAACCATTCTGTGAGTCAGTGCATTTTTAAAGCCAGGAGGAGTATGGTTGCATGGGACAGATGGAGCCAGCAGTACCTCAGGAGAAACTGGTTGTCAGGAATCTAGAGTCACTATTCTTGAGCAGTATAATTGACTGTGGGTTTTGAGGTTTTGGAACACCATGAGTACATGGGCTCGTATTCTGAGAGCACATAAAACTTTGCACTGAGCATCCCCTGGTGAAAATAAAACAATCAAGCTAAAAGCCTGCATGTCTCATAACAACAACATGATGAAACATGAAGTGTTCTTTTCCTTGGAATTCCAGTTTTCTATGATTTATTTTACCAGTCTGTAATCAGAAATAGCTGCTCCATCAGAGTAGGGAACGCAAATAGAGATGAGGTCAGAGTTTGACACAAAAGTGATGTATGAGCTGGAGTCAAGGAAGAATTCTGAGCTCCCAGAATAGAAAATATGCTGTAAATAATATATTTTCTTCAAGGTGAGAGCAGTTGCAAATACTTCAAATTATGGGTTATAGGGGAAAGTGAAAAGATGATTTCTAGAAGGTAGCCAGTGTCAGAGCCATCATTTATCTCTACTGGCCATTTAGAACAGCAAGATGTCATTGTCTCTTGTTAGGTTTTTCAATTTTCCCTGGTCGGTATACAAGAAGATAATTAATAATGAAATTAAATTAAAATGAAAGGTATTTGTTCAGGCTTTTTTGCTAGTGGGCCTGAGAGGAGAACTTGACTCTGAAAATACTGGGAGGGTACAGTAGTTTTCAGAAATTAGAGTCCTCTCAAAAAAAATTACTTTTAAATTGTTGAAAAATACTGCAGCTTCATCTGCTCTGGGGCTGAAATATATAGGGCTTCAGAGGAGATGAAGCCTTCTGATTGTGCTGAATCCAGCCTTTACCCTAACAAATCTTCAGGCCATTTGTTCATACTGTGCACTCCAGCCAAATCCCCTGGCTCCCTTGGGTAATGGCACCCTTCGGACACAGTCTGCCATTCGTGAAGTGCTTTGCTGCAAGGAGCCCTTTTTTATTACACTGAATCACTCAAGCTTTGCAGGAAATCCCAGGTTTTGTCTATGTGCATGGATATACTTGCAATAATTCCTGTGTTTAACTGTTCCCCTGTGTGTGTGAACATATGTGTGTATGTCCATGCTGTGTGTGTATACACGTATTCTGGTTGTGTGGGTGTGTATGTATTCTGGTTGTGTGCATGCATGTGTGAGCGTACACATACAGAGGAAAGGTTGAATGCACAAGTTGTTTTCCTCCTGTTTTACACAGCCACAGGGCATGCATACTCATCTTCATCAGAGTGCATCTCCACAATTTTTCTATTCTATTTTGGGGGGTGGGGGGGAAATGCATTTTAATTTTTAGTGCAAACATGCACAGAGATCTGTTCCTGAGTGGTGTAACTGGCTTTCCTACCAAGTGTCCTACATCCCCTGCAGTAATCCCAGGTCCTTCGACTGCAAATTGCTTCCAGTCTCCCCTGCCCTCCCTCTGCCCAGGGAGGAAGAGACCAAGTGCGGAGGCTCCTGCAGCTACTCTTAACCATGTGAACACTGCTTTGGGTTTCTGTCCCCTGCTTAGCTGCCAATCTTCATATAGAAATGTAGTCTCTTGGGCTGCTACCCTTCTGTCAAATGTTAATGCAATTGGCCAGTGGGAAAAAAAAATGAGGGGGAGGAAGTGGAGACACCTTCTCTGCTACTGTGTAAGCCCCATCCCTTTCAGAAATCAGGGTAAAAACTAGGGTTTTGAGGTGGGAAGGTCAAGGGAAGTTGGTGTGCTGGCATAGAGGGAATCACTACTGCATGAAATCTAGAAATTATAGTTGCAGTACTGTTTACTTTTTTTTCATTCTTTCCTTTTTTTTTTTTCCCTTAAGATTTGTTTGCTTGTCCTAGCAATGAATCAAAGAAAATCAGAAGGTTAAATAAGTGGCATATGTTTTTCTTCTGTAATTCATCAGCTTTTCCATTGCAAGAACATCTCAGACTTTTGGAATCCATCTGTTCAGTTACTGTAAACCTAGGTTTCAGCCTCCTGTTGCCATAACAATTTTCTCTGCAGGAGCAATAGGAGCTGGAGTGATTGATGAGATCTCAACTTACTATCCTCATTCAGTCCAGGAAGAACATAGCGCTGGGATAATTGACCCATCATTTCAGAACAACATGTAGGAAGTCCGGCAGATAAAAGATACTTTGCATCTGATTATAATCTCTTACAGCAATTCTTCTCTGGTGGAGCTGTGCTGACTTGAAACTAGGTTTACAATGGGTTTGTATAGGAATTCAAAATCAGGCTCCTTTATTTTAGCTGACAGGAAGGGGAGAAGGTGCTATAGACAGGCATAACTCCTCAAGTTTTGAAGTGATATCTTGGATAGTTTCTGTGGAATAAGGGAGGAGTCATAGATGACTTAATATTGGACGGGGACCTTTTCCCCCAAGGTGTAACACAGAAATCTTTTTGACTGTAGTTGTGCGAGGCAAGTGGGAGCAGGTGCACTCAAGAAAATATTTAATTCCTATAGCAATAGTCACATCGGGCAAGAAGGGGTCCAAACATGGTGTTCTCGTTATGAGCTGTGTAACAGGAGATGATAAAGGGGCTGGAAGTCTCAGCTCCTTCTCCTGTTTGTGAATTTCTTCTTTTTCTTTTGGACTGACTTCCCTTTTCTCCAGCCCTTTGCCTTTTCCTATACCTTCCTGGCTGCATTACACAAAGTGTATTAACTACTCTATTATACCAAGAAGAGCTGTCAAGCCTTTATTAAGAGTACCAACTAGTCTGTTCCTGGTCATTCCTCCATAAGCAACAGCTAATAAAGCCCCGTCACTGAAAAGGGGTGTTACAACTCTGTGTAGAAGTTTCTGGGAGGTTTGCTTGGTTTTGATCCCCCAGATTTGCATGGTGACACAGAGGCTGCAGGGTTGTCATGTAGTCTGGGCAGTAACTGTCACAGGAGGGTTTTGGCTCCTGAGTTCCCACATGTGATTTGAGGTGGGTGTTATACAAATCGCCAGCTGGCATCATGAAAACATAATGGGAAGTAAAGCATATTCATAAGATGCCATTTTCCCCCAATCTGTTCTCCAGTAGGATGTCACCAGCTATTACTCTAGTGTACCCTAGATGATGTAAAATTAAGGATTGCAAGCCTAATCTCAAGTTCTGTGTTGCCCTTCCAAGGAGAAGTGGCCCTTCTGCATGTTCAGTCATGCTGGCCATCCGAAGCGGTGCCAGAGCTTCGTAGGAAAGGTATTATGTCTCTCCCAAACTATTCGGTGTAGATCACGTACCTCTGCAGACGTTTGGTAGAAGCCAAAGGGGCTGCCTGTATTGATTTATTCGTGGGGCTTGGAGAGGGCTGTGGAAGTCAGAGTGAACCTCTGCTCAGTAATTTCTTGGACTCTGCAGGGGACTGTGCGCAAGTATCTGCCTGGAGTGAGAGGGAAAACCAGGGTTTTAAGGAAGATCACAATCTGACTTCTCTTCAATCTGTGAAACTAATACACTTCTTGTGCAGAGCACCTCTAGCTGTGGGGTTTTCACTTCCCCCTTGCTTCCCGTGAAGATGTCTGGATGTTTTCTTTATGGTACAGCCTGTGCGAGGTTCTGTTGATGAATTAGGTAATGTTAGAATTTTGTGTGAAAATTTGTACAATTATCTCTCAGAGCTAAGGGGAAGGCCAACACGTCCATCTTTGATCAAATACACATGATTTCATTTTCCACTCTTCTGCACATGCAAACTTTAGTGCATTTTAAGTTGTACTCACATAGAAGTTGCTGTATGTGCCATGCAAGCTTTTCAATAAATGGGACTAGTACGTGATGCAGTGTTAATGAGCCACTGAAAACTTCTGCAGTTTTTGATACAGAGTCCAAGTGCAGTGCCTTTAGAAGCATGATATAGCTGCATGAGTTTAGGTTTTAATTTCCAAAATGTGCTAATGGAAGAAATTAGTTCTTCTGAATATTGGAGAATACATCTTTGGCTAGCAGAAATTCTTGAAACTGATTTCCCTTTGCAAACCACACTCTGGTGATTCAGACTGAAGAATGCTTTAAGCCTTTTGTCTGTAAGGTACACGTCTTATGCAGGCTTCTGTTTTAATTTACTGCACTTGTATGCAGGTTTTTCAAACTAGTCACAGTGGTCTCTTATAAATCACAAGAAATAGTCCACCCTCAATACCCTTTCCAGCCCTACACAATGAGTCAAGGCTTGTCAAAGACCATTTTAGAAATCTTGAATAAATCTGACATTATGTTGAGACAGCTGTTAAATATATTTCTTTTTCCCCCCCAGGTTTCCTTTCCCTCACTATGAACAATGCAATTGGTTTAGTGCTATTTTTAGCCCGACTTTTCATTTCAGTCATATGTATTCCTACCTTCCATGCACACTTAAGTTAATTTATTCTAACATGAAAAATACTACGAAAGTCACTACCCCCCACAAAAAGATTTTACAAGCCGAACTGGAGGCTAGCTGTTGCACATATACACTCCAGATGCCCAAGCCCACCATTAAAGGAGTAAAATCTGATTTCAGGGTGCAGTGTAACTCTTATGCACGTCTTCCTTGAAAACAAATGTCTCTTTGAAACAAAAATCTCAGCAGATGTGTCTAAACTGTGTGTGAGGGCAGTTTGCTTCAGTGTGGAAGTCTACTGATCATCCTACTTGTTTAATAGGCTTTTACCTAGCATGAGAGAGTAGCGGTGGTGTGTGTGGGTTTCATGTGTTTAATTTTTTTTTTTTTTTAGAAAGCTGATAGTGAAAAACAGAGGCCTCCTCCTGTTCATCACTGATAACCCAGTCTCTCTGAAGTTGGTGGGAGTGTTGGTGCTCCTCAATGACAGCACGAGCAGATCACCCTTAGGTTGGTGATAATCTTCTCCTTTCCCTTTGCAAGCGCCCCTTTGTACTCCTGGTTTTCCTTTGTAGGCTGGCCTGGAGGTGAGAATTTCAAACTAGCATGGTGGTGCATGTAGGGCGAGATACCTGCAGCCTTCCAGAGGCTTGTTTCCCAGCGCCAAACTGCTCATGTTCTTCAAGAGCGATTGGGAAAGGTGCACTTTTGTTTGAGGGTAGAGGTGCACCCGCTGAGCTCAGGTAGTTGGGCAAAGGCCCATGTTCCCAGGTGATGTACCAGTGACAGATGCATCACGAATGGTGACCGGTAGTGGGTCAGGAACAGGACAAATGTGGTGGGTCACAGTAACCCATCTGTGCTGGTAGTTAAACGTATGGTACGCTCTGGTTTCTGCTTCTAAGTGAAGGAATAACATCACTAGCTTGGAAAAAAAATGGAGAACTAACTCTTCTATTGTTGCCTTTCCAAAGAGGATTAAATAAGAAGACAATAACTAATAAATAATATACAGAGCTTATGGGTCTGTCTTCAATCGGAGTTTAAACAAAGAGGTCTGGGCTTTTTAAGTGCCTCCTCAAATGTGCAGCTCTCTGGAAATGTTTCTTGCCAGAACATCCCTGGCATTGCAACAGACGGTGCTTTCTCCTCAGGCAGTGGTGGCCAGGCCTGGCGCGCCAGGGAGGTGACGGGGTGGTGGTGACAAACCAGTGCCGCTGCACCGTCCCCACCACAGCGTCGTGGCTCTGTGTGCGGGCAGCACCCTGTGCGTGCTCGCCGGCTGCACCTGCACGCGGTGTGGCCCAGCGCCACGTTACTGGGGCACCTGCGCCCTAACCCATCCCGCCGGCTGCGGGGCAGCCCCTGCACCCCATCAAGAGGACTACCGGGGTGCCGGCGGGCTCCCACACAGGGTGAAGGAGCAGGAGCGTGTCAGGCGGTGTTGCAGAAATGCTTTCTGGACCTGGCTGCTGATCACCAGAGAGAATCACAAAGAGGTAATCAAGGCTATGCGTGACAAATTAGGTTTTACACCTAATCTGGGCATTGGGGTGTGGGGGGGTGGGTGTCCTTTTTTTGCTGTAGACCAGAGAGGGGAGCTCACCTGCTTTTTGTTCACTGCCACCCTGCTTTCTGCACTACAGTGCATGCTTTCTGTAATACATAAGGAAGGGTGGGAAATTTAGACATCCTTCGTGTTGTGTCTACGGCCCTCGCAATTATAAACTTCCTGAGAACAGACAGAATAAACTCTTGCCAATTAGGCCTTTTAGTGTCAAGTTGTGACTAATAAACATGTGAACTGCAGATGTGGTAGTGTAGGTGTACCTGTTGCCTGGATCTTTTCTAGCATTAATTACTCTGGCAATTGCTGGTCATGGTTATGCACCTTAGCTATTTCTGAGGATGAAATAATGCACCTTCTCTTTGTTCCTTGTCCATTTGTGGACTGCAGAGTTGTCAGCCCAGTAAAAAAGCAAATTTCCGTTTCAGTCACCATTTTAAGCTGTGTGTTTACAACTGCAGAACAATGTCTTTTGCCTATTGTATGCTTTTAAAGATGTGTTTCTGCAGCCACAAATACCAGAATTCAACATTTTAACTAAGGAAAACCTTAACTTCTGGTGAAAATGAAAAATGGAGCCCCAGCAATGCACAAAACCACAGCTTATACAGAACTCAGAAGTTTTTGGATGCCAGTAGGTATCAAGATCAGGCATCAGCGCTCCTGTGATAAAGTTCAAATTCATTATTCCTACTTCTAGAAATAGTTTTGGACACAAATAGAAACTCTGGATCCTAACTCTGAAATCTGAGACTGTCTGGCATCAGCTCAAACTTTAATGACTTGACATCTCTTTGTTCACACCAATATCCCAGGGCAAAACAGCCCCATATGAGGCACTTTTTACTCCGAATTCATATCTTAGTTTCATGGCTGTGGTAATGACTGAAGTAGCTGATTAGCAATGGCCGTCCCCTTTCTGTTTCCCCTGACCTTGACTGTCTCTTGAATACAGTTTATACCTTTTTTTTTTTTTTCCTCTTTTTTTCTTTCTCTTTGGCTTTAGAGTATTACTGCATCAAATGTTACCTGTAATCTTTTGCCCTGAGCATTTCAAATTTTAGCATTCCATGAAGCCAGGACCTCCATGCTGTGAAACACTGACCCCACTGTGGTCCCATGTGTAATGTGGTTTGATATCTAGCAGTCTCTTGCTCTGTGTTTCCCCATTGCACAGCTGTGTGTATGCGTTTGTGTGTTGGGGGCTGAGAGGGGAGATAGGGACCATTGCTTAAAATCTGGTCTTTTCTCACTCTCTCTTCTATCCCGATCACCCCAAAACCTGTTCACTCTGACTCCTTAACTGCAAAATTACCCAAAGCAATCCAGCACAGTATAATGCTGCTTGTGAATTAAAACCCACCTTTTATTAATGTTAAGTCTTTCTCTTACTATGCTAATGTCTGGAAAGTATTCTGTAGATAGGCCACAAATTGCTTTAGAATATTTTATTTGTATTAGTTTGCTCTCTTCCCCTGGATCAGCAAGAATATGGTTCAAATATTAATTTTATGGTGTGTCTCTCAAGAGTGGAATATAATGTTCAATTATGCATTCCATCTGCAAGGCTCTGGATGCACAATCCTGCATTAAATAAAAAACCCCAATGTGTTTTAAAGAGAAACAGAAAGAAAGGATATGGCACATAAAAGCAATGGAAGAAGAGCCTTCCATTATGTTTGACTTTGTGTAAAATCAGAGGGAGTTGTGGAAACCAGACAGAAGTCAACTGTCTTAAAAATGGCGTTGGTACATGCCTCAGATTATGTCATGCTATTAAAACCTTTCTGTAAGATACAAGTTTAGAAGTAAAGTGATGCCGGAGACCTTATGATGCATGCATTTCATATGCACATCCACACACCCATATGCATGCATATGGGTGTTTGTTCCACTTTGCTCCATAAGACCTTTAAAACTCTGCCTCTGGAAAGCGTCTTTTCACTGTGGGGTGTGGGAAGAAGTGCTTTAGGGGCTGTAATGGCATTTGGTCCTCCTTGGGGTTTTCCCCACAGTAAGAAAACCTGGACAGGACTGTGGCTTCTGTCTCTGACTAGACACATAAAAGTATGATTATTTTGAATCCTTGCCCCCTTACTCGGGATTGGTGCTTCAGGGTGACACCATCTTTGGAGCCAAATGGCTGTCTTTGTGTCATTCAGCATAGTGGAAATCTTGCTGATGATGCCGCCCAAATACTGTGTGTCTTCTCAAGAGCATCTCCAGTTTTCTCATGGTGCTTTTCCATGTGGGCTGTGAGATCTTGGTGGCTGTGGCACTCCTTACTTTGGGATCAGCTGGAGCCAGGCTTAGGGCTTTCGCTTGGGTAACGAGGAGACCTAGCGAAAGCCCTGTGTTGAGCACTGGGGCTCTGAAGCACTGCTAATCGAGGCAAGGCAAACACGGGGTATTAGTTGGCTTGAAATTCAGTGGGTGAGAATGCCTTCGAAGTGAGCCCAAGCGCAGAAAGACATGGTCGCTCTTCAACGCAGATGCCTTGAATGCCATGGAGAAGGGGAGGGCAAGCTCTGCACAGGGAGAAGCCTGGTGGAGCCCGTTCTCTGCTATCCCTTGGGATAAGAACCCAAACGCTTCTTTGCATGGGTGCTCAGCCATTCAGGTTTACTAGAAGGAGCATTTCAAGTATTCCTCCTCAGCGTGTCTGCTTTTTTCAGGAAAGTGCACTGCTTCTTTCTCTGGCACCTCACCAAGCGCTCTTGGCAAAGCTGTCAAATGTGTCATTGTAACGGGAGGCCTCTTTGCCGCGGTTTGAGCAGGGAGAGCTGGCTGGGAAGCACGGGGCCGGGCCGAGGAGGACTGGTTGCAGAGAGCTCTCAGCGGAAATCCTTTGACTCTGGAACTTGTTTGCTCTGGCAAACTCCCTGTGCCTGTCTGGACACAATGAGGGTTCAAGACACATGGCTTTTGTTTGGCTTTCCTGGAGGGAAGGCTTTGCTTTTCATTTGGCTGAATTTCTGGGTGGTAGAGAAAGAGGGGGAGAGAAACTGTGCTTTAGGCTGTATTGATCTTTGCCTTGTGTGAGGGTGTTACTGGTGCTTTTTGGTGACCTTTTGCTTTCTGAATTGGATGTCAGTACCACAGAGGCAGGCTCTTCATACGTCTTTGGCAATGAAATAGAGGTTTAGGCACTTCAGGAAAGTGCAGGTTTTCCCCACTCCTTGGCTGCTGGTGGAGATTGGATGGATGTTCTCACCCTGTAGCTCCCAGCAGCCTCTAGCTCTTTTTCTACTACCTCTGGGTCATCTGCCACAACCTTACATGGCCCTGACCCACCTGAAGAGCTCTCAAGCTGTTAGGAAAGGGAAGTCACTGGAAGATGCAGTGTGCAGAAAACCACAGGAGCTCCTGGGGGAAGAATTACCTGGGCACAGGGAAAATGACCTTAAGAAGACAACACACAGAGTCTCCAACATATTGTTAAAAAAGTGGTGGTGGGGAGGATGGCTTTGACTTCTAGAAAGTTTGATTATTTATTTGTGAAATATTCCCACATGAGGCAAGCTTGTAATTGCAGAGTAGTCCTGAGAAGATAAGGCACAACGTTTTTTTTAATTCATGGATCTTTCATTGATTTTCTTTCGTTTCGAGCAATGCTCCTCCAAATTCTCAGAAGTCGGATAACAACATGCAATAATTGCACTTTCTTTCATGTAATAGCTGGTGTGATTTCTAGCGAGTTGCACAAGTTGCTTTAAGGACACTCCTGTTTCCCTGAGCTACACTGTGGTTTTACTGGAAATTTGTATGTGAGATCACAGCCCCTTCTGAACCAAGTGGGTGATCCCAGTGTGCTAGCACTTCATCAGAAAATACAGAAATGATAGAGAAGTAGGAAGAGATCAAGTGACACCAGGGAAAAGTGTGAAGGTGCACCATGCACCCAGTAAAACCAATCCAGGGAAAAGACAACAGCCTCAGTAGTGTATGGGGAAGTCAAGTCATTAAAAGGGATTGCATGTTGGGTGGTATCATGCCTATAATAAGTCTTTGAAGGTGTGTTTAGCACAGTCCTCCTGACAGAAATGAAATGATGGGAATTAGGCCACATTTTCAAATAGGCTGCAGTTTGCTTAACTATCTCCCCACAAATACGTGCCTGGGAAGCGCATTAGGTGTCTCCCTGCTGCTGTCGTTAACTTGCTTTTCCTCTTAACATGCTACTTTGTCTTTGCAGGCTGATGTCTCTTGCAAGGGCTGAGATTCCTGATTTGGGCATGTGCAAGCATGGAGTGAGCTGCAGGTGCTGCAGAGCAGCATCCCTCCTACTGAGCAGTGGGAGTTGGTCTTATCTGGTCAAGGCTTATCTCCCAAAGGCATTTCTAATAGTTCTAACTAATTCTGGTCTCCCCAGGGTAAGGGTGGTAACCTGTGTCATGCTCCAGTATCCTGGCTCAATTCAAACTCGGGTAATTCCATTCTGCATTTCTTGCAAGGTCATCCTGCAGAAGTATATTCCTTTTCAGAAGAATATTACTTACTTCAAATGTTAAATTGATGCCTCATGTATTAGTGCAGCTGCAGTATTTCACCCTGTTGGAAGGAGAATGGTTTCGGTGCATGAAGCCTACCACAGTGATCCAAATTTGCAAAGCAAATGGAGGTAACTCATGCCAACAGCAGCATCTTTGCACAGCATCTTTTATCCAGGAACCTCACGAAGTTCAGCCAGGGAAAGTGCAAATTCCTGCACCTGGGGAGGAATAACCCTGGGCACCAGTACATGCTGAGGGCCACCCAGATGGAAAGCAGCTTGGCAGAGAAGGACCTGGGGAGCCAATAACGTGTGCTTGTGGCAAAGAAGGTGAATGCTACCCTGGGCTGCATTAGGAGAGGTATTGCAAGCAGGTCGAGGGAGGTGATCCTTCCCCTCTACTCAGCACCAGTGAGGCCACACCTGGAGTGCTGTGTCCAGTTTTGGGCTCCCCGGTACAAGAGAGACATGATCACACTGAAGAGAGTCCCGTGAAGTGCCACAAAGATGATGAAGGGACTGGAACATCTCTCCTGTGAGGAAAGGCTGAGAGACCTGCGACTATTCAGCCTGGAGAAGAGAAGGCTCGGGGGTAGATCTCATCAATGTGTGCAAATACCTGAAGGGAGGGTGTATAGAGGATGGAGCCAGGCTCTTTCCAGTGGTGCCCAGTGACAGGACCAGAGGCAATGGGCACAAACCAAAACACAGAAGGTGCCGTTTGAACATTAAAGGAAACTCTTCTACCTGGAGGGTGACTGAGCACTGGTAGAGGTTGCCTGGAGAGGTTGTGGAATCTCCACCCTTGGAGGCATTCAAAACTTGGCTGGACATGATCCTGGGCAACTGGCCCTAGGTAACCCTGCTTGAGCAGGTGGGTTGGACTAGACCTCCAGAGGTCTCTTCCAACCTCAAACATTCTGTGATCTAGGGCAAATCCCCTTTTTTAATATTTTCCTGAAGTGCTTTGAAACAAAGCTCTGTGAAGAATGGGGACCCAGCCAGGAGCGCGATTTGGCATCACATCTTTTTTGTCCCCTCTGTTTTGTCTCCCCAGCTGAGATCTGCCAGATATACTGTTCAGTCTGGACTTTAAGATCTTCAATAGCACCAGAGCAACAAGAAAGCAGGTGCCAAGCAACTGAAGTGTGGGAGTTTGGCTGGCCTCCCCCTGGTACTCATCGTAAAGGAGGTTGCAATGCTCTATTCAGCCTTTGATAGAAAACTGTAAGTGCTGCAGACTGCCTGCTCTCTTTCCATTCATCTCATCTGCCCAAGCCTGTCTGAGTGTGTCTGCTGGCTTATTCAGTCACCAAAGTGTTTACTCACTCTGTACAAAGCTGCCAGGTATGTTTGATGTTTGGTGGCCCTTTTACTGTTGAGAGTCCACTTGGACTGTGGGTAGGTCCCGATTGTTGTCTATGTTGACAGCAAGTCTGATCTTGAGACCCATCTCAGAGGATTTGTGAGGATGATCTAGACAGAGCTAATGCATCAGGCAGTCTGCAGGGCACAAATAAGGAGGCAGTCAAACCCCAGAGCCTGCTTTGGGAACCATCAGGGCTGTTACAGCCTCCTTGGGTAGGGGTGAAGGGAGTTAGACTCCACAACCTGCATGCAGCTAAGCAAGGAAAATAGCTTCCTTCCTTCCTAACTCAGTCACAGTAAAGGCAAACGCATTCTGGTGACATGATTCTTCCTTGAAGCAAAATGCTTTCAGAGCTCCACTGGCCATATGGAGCTCTGCACACGCAGTTTTCCATGAATATTGCATTAATACATATTCCAAGTTATGAATTGCAATCAATCCATTCTTGCGCTAACCAAGCTGCAGCTGCTCCCAGCTGAAAAGTCTTTTGAACTCTGCCAGATGAAATATTCCAAGTCTCATTCCAAGGTGCAGTAATTGTCATTGTGGTTCTCAGGCTCTTGTACATATTTAATTTAGAGTACATATCGAAATATGCATTCTGCTGACACTGAAGCTGGTGCCAATGCTTACAGTGATGTTGTCTGAAGACTAACGAAAGGCCAAAATTGTTTCAATACATGGTAATACGTTGATTTCAACTTTTGTAGAGTTAAGCTGTGTTGGTAGTAAATCATTCAAAACCCAAAGTGAATGTACTGCATGATAAATGAAAGGAAAGCATCAGCTGCAAAGTTTCAGACTGTATCTGGGCTTCCTCTGGGTTTGTGGTGTTCGGAGCTCGGAGACTGTTTTCTTCTCTTGCAAAGACAGGAACCATTTGTGAGTGGGCATGAGAACTGGGATCCAAGTTTTCTTATGGTTCCTATGTTGTCTAGTTTTGCCTCGGCTTGTTGTAAGGAAAGAACATCCTTGCACTTCAGGGGTAAGATCCAGTGATCTTACAGGGAGTTCAAAACAACTATTTTACTTAGAGTTCTGGGAGGTTTCATTTTTATTTTTTTTTTTAAAATTTATTTTTTTCTATCTTAATATTAGCAAATTGTATTTAAACTCTCTAAATTAATAAGTAAACATTTTGATGACGTAATGTGGGAATTCTGTTCCATTTCAGTGAATGTGGACAGTGTTATGTTATTCATCTTGAATCCTCTTTCATGTAGAAGGGGACAGAAGGACATGATTTGTTCACTTTATGAGCTCAGGACTCTCATGTTTAGTGCTGACGGCTGAGTACCCGACCTTTCCATTTTTAGGCCACTTCCTGGGATTGTTTGAGCTCTAGTTGTTTAATGTGATTTTGAAAAGAAATTATTAATATCTTATGGTTGGTTTCTACTGAAGTTGTGCAGATTGTACCAGGTTTGAAAACTATTGAGCCTCAGTCATGTTTTGCCAGTAGCTCATATTTCTTAGAATGTGGGACTGTAAAGCAGTTTTCTTCTTCTTAGTATAATACAAGTATTTAAAAAGGAGCAATTTGGGGATTTTATAGGGATTCAAACCCCAGTATTCACTCTCCTCTTCCTCCTTGTTTTTACATCTCTGTGTATGCAGAATTTTTGGTATATGTATGTAGAGACATATAAAATCAAATGGATTTCATCCAAAAATTTGCAAAATAAAAATGGCCTGACCAAGCAGTTACAGGGTAGTTTTCCTCATTCCCTGCTGGAAACCCGGGGACAAATGCTGAGCAGCTCCCTACTGTGAGCTGCTCCTGCTCCGGTGGGAGTGGGGACTGGGCATAGGGATGGTGGCGGGGCAGAGGTGCCTTTAGACCCCTATCTGGTGGAGGCTCATCGTTTGCATTGCTGGTGGGTTTAAAGGTGTCTTGGGGTTCGGATGAATCTGAGACTCTCTTAGGAGCATCTCAGGACTGTAACAGTAGGTAGGGTCTGAAACACTTACTCAGCAAAATTCCAGAGGGAAGGATAATTAGGTCGTGTCACTCCTACCCTGTTTGTGCTCCTCAAATTCCCTTGGCTGCTTCCAGGAAGGACAGTCCGTTTGATCTAAAATGCTGAGACAACAGGCATTTTATGTTTAAACATAAAATGACATTTCTAACCATATATTTGCAATTAAGCCATTGTTTTTATTAGTCACAAGGGATAATTGCATCCAGAAATTCCTGAAGAAAAAGTTATACTGGGCAAACAATATTACACTGATGTTTCAATTATATGAGTAATTTTCTAGCACAGATCAGCAATAAACTTCCCTAAAGGGCCTGTTAAACAGGAAGCAAGAAAACAGAGATGGGGCAGTTGCCAGACGTTAGTGTGTCTAGTGCTTGTGTATCAGTTTGTGCCCTTGCTCTTTTTGTGTTTAGACAAGTCAAGCAGTCAGCAAAATCCTGCATCACCTGTAGACAGCAGGCATGCACAGGAAGGCTTTCTTCTGGAGAAAGGAGATTCATGGGGCTTGGGTCTGGAAGGAAAAAGTCCCTGGTTCCTGCCTTGCTGAAGTCTATCTGCTGAACCTCCTCACGATGGAAGCAAGAACATCCCGTCTTTCGGTGAGCTTTGGTCAGTAATTGGGAGAATACCTGAAATGTCTGTGATGGGAGTGCTGCTCCTGTGGCAGAGGCTGGGATGATGGACAGCAGGGCTGTCCCTTGACTGGGGCACCAATGCTCCTACAGACCCAAACCCTTTGAAATATTATCAGAGGAAGCAGACAGGAGCCAAGAGCTGCCTTATTCACTTGTCAAGTGTAGCAAACACTGTTTTTTCCATTGTAATTCTTCTCTTAGCTGCACTGCCATACAAGCCAAAGCCCTATCATAAATTTCCCTTATCCTATCATAAGAGTGCTTTTATTGGTAATGGCTTATTTCACGCACTGACTTGTTATATGGTGTTCTGGCAAAGCAAACAACCCATTAGGAGGCTTTTCTGAGAGGGCTGTGGTGGAAAAATATATACTACCAAACATTCCCTAGTGCACAGTCAGGCAGAAAAAATGGTCCCGCATCCCCCATTTCCTGTGAAACCCAGCTCAGCTTGCGATGGTTTCTGCTGTGCCACCTGTGCCTGCAGAGCCCTCCTCTCCTCCGCAGGCTCAGAAAGTCCCTGCAGAGGCAGAAGGACTGCTCTGCAAAGGTCAGCAACAAGCTTTTCTAAGGGGTCTGTTCAACAGCAAGCAAGAATGCCAGGAGTTAGTCCCTACTGTATCTCACGGCGGGGCAGACAAGCTTCAGCGATGGCACAGGAGCTGCCGTGGCTGGATGTTTGTGGTGGGTTGTGCTGGGCTAAGCAAAGGGGTACGTGTGTGTGCCATAACACAGAGCTACGAGGAGATGCTTGAGCTGGCAAGGGCGCTGGAAGCAGTGCAGCTTGACTAGTATAGCATGGGCTGATGTCTCCCTGTTTCTCCCCAGAGTGGTGGTAGTGAGAGTTGGCTTCAGGGTCTCAGTAAGGCAGTCTGCTCTCTGAACATACTCAGTGAGGGAGCTTGGAAAAGATTGCCCCTGCTCGCTCCTGCACTGTCCTCAGAGCTGCCAAGTCTGGAAAGAGCTTGCAGGATGTAATCTGCCCTCCAGCAGCCATTGCTCTGATTCAGATGACCCCTTCTATGCCTCAGAGTTATCGCCTTCCCCTAATATCAGAGCCAGAGCTGTTTTTCTTCTTTAAAAAAAAAACAACAACTTTCCCACTGGCAGGATTATCACCTGCCTGCCCTGCTGCTTTGGCTCCAACTCATCCTTGCAGCCAAGGGCAGGGCCTCTCATCCCTCTCCTCCTGAGAAGGCTCTGCCACCGGCTTCTACCTGGAAGCGCTGGTGGGCAAAGCCCGTTTTGACACACTCTGCATGGAGCTGCTCAGGGGCTGCTTGTCCCGGGGCTTGGCTCACGCTTGGCTTTTGGGAGGGAGAGAGCAGCACACCGTTTGAGCTGGGAGCCTCACACACGTGGAAGGTGACTCCAGCCCAGCAGGTCAAATGTGCTCTTCCCTAACTGCGCTCACCAGTCCTCTCTCCTCCATCTCTTTCTATGCTTTTTTTTTCCTTCTCATGTCCTTCAAAGAGAGCTGTTTGACTTGCAAAAATCTGCTAGAAATCAATCTGCATGCACTCCTGATTTGAATACGGGCACACTCTGATTAACTTCTAGCTCCACTTCCATTTCCCCTTTGGTTCCTCTCAAATTAGCCTCTAATTATCTCAGTTGTAATCACCCAGTGTGATAAAGTTAAAGTAATAATGATTCTTTTTGATAGTACAATGTTTTCTCTATGAATGTTGTAGCTAATAAAGAGAGAATGCCAAGCTGCTTATGGGAAACAGATTTTTACAGATCCTAAACAAATGCCCTGCATAGTTCATGTACAGATAATAAAAGAACAAAGTAACCCTTCTAAGGAAAATTTATATCTTGATAAAAAAAAAAATTTATCTGTATATTTATGTTCCTAAAGACTGTTTTTAAAGGCCCAGAACCTAATGTCAGTGCTTGAGGCCAAAGCCGGGGACTTGAGACGCCTGCTCAGGTTTCTGCACCTCCGTGGCACCAGGAGCTGGGCTGCAGCTCAGACCGCGAGGCTCTTCTGCCATGCACTGCTGAGTGAGCAGTTTAGCACCTCTCCATGCCTTGTCCCGTGCAATATCCAGGCAAGGCTTTTTTTCCTGGGGCGCTCAGTCTAGGAGGTGTTTTTAAGCATGCCTATCATGTTGCATGTTCACAGGAGAATTTTGCTTTCAGGAAGGAAGCCAATGTGCCTTGAAGCCAAATGAAGCTGTAGCCACAGGGGAGAGGGGGTGCTGGGGCGCAGCGTGGGGAGGGTGACTGGCAGCCCCCTTCTCCTGAAGCTGGGCTGCGTCACGTAAAATAAATCATGTTGCACTGAAGGGGTGGTGGTGTCACAAGTGTGTGACTTGATCCTGAGTGTCTACGGCATTCAGCTGGGAAAACATGGGTGCACGTGGGGAAACAGTCCTGGGTTGCAGTCCGTGCATGAAGGAGGGCTTATGTGCTTCACATTAAGGCAGCCTTTCGTTAGAACACCTAAGCAAAGCACAGAGATTCAGCTCCTGGCTTCTTTCTTTTCCCTGGCCTCAATCATTATGGTGGATGTTTGTGCCTCCTTTCTCAAAGAGCCTTTGACTCGCTTTTAAAAAGTTGCCAACTGTTAATTTTCATTTGGTTGGTTTTTGACCTACTCAGCTGTAAATTTGTGTCAGACACAGGAGCCGTGCCTGCTGCTTGCACCCCAGGTATACTCAGATAACATCAGCAATGTGATTTTAAAAAAGAGCTTGGGGTGTCAAGCAATCAAATGGCGGCTAGTGTGTAGACTCGGCTCAGCTAGGCTCTTTCTGTGGCTGAACCACTTCATCTCCTCTAGGCTTTTCTTAGCCATACGCAAAGAGGGGCTCACGGCAGTGGGGTGGTGAAGTTTATGTTAATATTTGTCAAGTGTTGCATGATCTACAGCAGCGTGTCCTCCTACTGTAATAACACCAGCACGTTACTGGAAGTCTTTGGACAAATCTGTTATTAGAGTTGACTACTGCGATTAGCAAATGTGACCACACAGAAGTGCTGGGCTAGATATGTGCTATGTATTCCTCATCATATCTTTGCCCTCCCTGACTGCAAGGAGCTGTGAAGGCTGGGGTGAAAGGGCTGCCACAGGCAAGCATTTTCTTACAAGCAGAAAATATTTGTATAAACCTTTGAAAGAGCAAGCAGGAATGGAAGCTGGTTTTGTTAGTTACTGTCTTGGTGGCTTAAATACTGTACAAAGCAAAATAAGGAAAAGAGGCCTTGAACATCGGGGTCTATACTATATAATTACTGATGTAATTAATACACATCACTATTTTGGTAGAGTTCCCCCTTGCCAGCCCCATGATTATTTAAACCAATGGGCACATTTGTATCTTGTTTAGTATCCTCAGCTTTACAAATAACTATGGGACATCTAACCAAAGCACAGTCACTGTACTTCAATGTTACAAACCAGTGTTTAGAACAGATTTGTTCCTGAGCACTTTCAAACCCAGAAGAATGGATACTTCTGGTATCAAATATTCTAACCAAGACAGTCTTTGCAGTTCAGCATCTAGGCAGAAAAATGAACAACCTAATTAGACCAAGATGTCTCAAGAGCAGGGAAAGCATTTGTCACTTTTTTTTGCATACTGTGATATCAAACTTGTGAGCTTTATGTAAAATGTTTAGGAAAGAAACATCCGTTATAACAAATGTGCTATTAGTTCTACACTAACATAACTAATTAGGTCCTCGGTTCAATGTGAAAAAACGAATAAAGTGCTGCAGTATGCAGCTTTGTATTAATCAGTCTTTTTCTGCTCTTGAGCAAACTTGTTCTGCGTGCCAAAGGCAAGAGCATTAATTGAGCACAGGACCTGTTTATAAATCCAGCACAGCTTATGGTTTGACGGGTGCCACTGCTGTTCATTCTCACCTTGCCGCTGTCCATAATTAACCTTCTGCATCTTGAAATTCTCTATGAAATGAAGGATGGGCTCTGGTTTCGGCGGGGCTGCTCTGGCCTAAATTAAAGCGGCCAAACTCCTGCTGCATCTCAAAGTCTTTACCTGGCCGTGCGGACAGCCGGGGAAAGAGCCAAAAGACATATAGGATCGGTCTTCTAGATGAATAACATTGTGGACAAGAGGAGGACGTGAGCCTTGTTGTGACTTTCCATAGCTCATCCCTTGTGATGGATTTGGTACAAGCACCATTGCTCCCTAACAGAAGCAAACAGCGTACCACCAAAGAGGAGGCTGGCTGCCAGGTACAGCTACCTACGTAGGTGTGAACTAGCACGTGTAGAGTGAAGATGGGCTTCACATAGGAATCTGTCCTCCTCCCCGAAATGTGGGACCAATTAAGTGCCTGTTGGAGTCAGTGGGACCCTCCCTGTTGACCTCAGTGGACTGAGCTCGGTGTCGACGTAGGGAGAGGGAGCACCTTCCCCAGCACCTCCTCCGTGCCATGTGCTCTCCCAGTGCCCCTCTTGCACTGCCTCTGGTACTTGCTGGGCCTCTCTGTTAGCTGATTTAACTCACTGAAATGGCCAGAAAATAGGCAAAAGGAAAAAATAAACCAAAGTAGAAATCTTGCGCTGGTTTCTGCCTTCTGGTGAGTCATGGCAGTGGAAGGAAGGAGCAGCTGGGCAGCCTGGGACGGGGGCAAGGCTGGGGCTGTGGCAGCAGCAAGGAAGTTTGGGGGGAGGAGAGCAGCAACCCTGCCTTGGTCAGTGAGCTGCCAGACTGCCTGGGCTGCATGTGAAACCACAGCCGAATTCCTCATGTCAATGTCTTTATTTTGGTTATTGTTTGAAGGAGTCGCCTTATATCCAGTTTCCAATCAAAACATCATGTACTCCCTAAAATCTAAGCTCGAATATGAACATGCTGCACTACAGGGACTGAAGTCTACCAGTCGTATAACGTAGATGAATGCCTTTGAAAAACAAATCCTTAATCAAAGTTACACTCCATTTGTTTTTTAAATTTTCATTTTCCATTTAAGTGGCTGTTTCATTGCTATGAGAAGCATTAAGAGCTATTCATGTTTTTCTTCTTGTGGCTCTTTTAAAACTGAACTTCCCTTGTTATTAATGTCCTGGTGGTGGATATTTTCACTCCTCTGCCCTGTACTCATAGCTTAGGTCCAAGATTACCTGTGAAAAGTTTTAGTTTCTTCATGCAGAAATTTATGCATTGTTATTTTAACTATTTGAATGTTTTCATTGTAAAGCACTGTTTCTTTCTATGTTGTTGTAATTGTATATTAAGTTAATGTAAGGCAGAGAAATTCTTTTTCTTCTGTCTTCTTGTCAGCCTGCAGTTAATTCAATATTGACTTGTAAAAGTAACATCACTGAAATTATAGATGCAGCTAGGTTGTAACTCTTTTATTTACCCAGGTATATTCTAAGAAGAAGATACGCTGTGTATGCTAAGAAGCTGTTTAATTCTACACAGGTGCTGCCTTTGGTCAAAAAGACTGTAGACATCACTTTTCTGCTCTGACTTCCTCCTGTGAACATTTAACCGAGGTAAGAAAGTCACTGCTGCAAACTACCTCTGACACTCATGAACTTTTTTTTTCTGTGGGATACTATTTCTGTTTGAGTAGATCTTTCTTCTACTAATGAATCACCATTTCAAATAACAGTGAACCCCCCAAACTACCAGATGAGCATTTTGAAGCTTGATAAGAAATATGTTTTCATTCCAGCATGGGCTTCTTTCACAGCAAAACAATACTTGTGGGAAAAGCTAGGTTTTTCCAACACTTCACCTCCTGAAAATGTCAGTGCTAGTTTGTTCTGAAATGGTTATTGAAACATATTCAGAGCATGTTATCAAAAAGTTTTGTCTAAGAAACCCCAAGCATAACCAATTTTGATAAAAGATCGTTTCAAAGCATGACTTGACAAACACGCAAACCTCAAACTTCAGAAAACAGGAAAGAAATTAACATTCCAAATTCTCCCCAATAAAGCCTTTAAAAAAAAAAATTAATCATCACCATCTGTCAGCTCATTAATCTACTCAACGAGACAGGCAAAGGGTTATCTCTAGAAAGGGGTTCACCTCAGCTGTTTCTCTGGATTTGCTCATTGCCGCTCAATACCATCTGGTTTTGAGGGCACCTCTGCCCACGTGTGCTCTTCTTGGGCATTCAGATCTTCCAGCAAGCTCTCCCACGCTGCTCAGTCTCCGTGTCTGCAGCTTCCAGGTGTGGATGTGTCAAGTTCCTTGTCATCTTCATGCCTCTTTTGGCAAGCCAAAGATAAATCATCCAGAGTAATTTTATATGCTGCTAGGTGTGTTTCTTACACAAGATTTACCAGGTTCACATGACAAATCACTCTAGAAGCACTTTTTTTTTTTTTCCTTTTTCCTTTTTTACATTTTCTCTCTACCAACACCAGGAAGAATTCACTGGTAGTACAGCGGAGTGTTTCTTACAAGTTGTTTAAAAAATAGAACTTAAACCGCTCCACATTTCTTAGTATTCAGTCCTGCCCTCCATGAGTCAAAACCTGCTGGCTGCACATCCACGTGCAGGAAAATATCGCTGCATCTTTTCCGACAGAGATATGAGGGCCTATGTGGTGTTAAGTGATACACAGAGTTAATGTATTCTGGAAAACCATGAAGAAAGTAAGCAGGTGTTCATATGTCAGGATAGGACAACAGGGGTTTATGTAAAGAAAATGTTCGTGTATGCTTAAGCCCTTCCAAGGTATTGCACAGGTCACTATTACATCATTGATGATTTACATTTTCTGCTCTGTATTGTTTTGTATTCCTGGCTTAGGAAAGCAAGCTAAAGCAAGATAAATGCTGGGTGTACTCAAACAGTGTGCATTCAGCTTCTAACAGCTTAACGACCGCTTTCTTCTCTCTCGTTTATCATCGTTATTATGTGTCCATTAACAAGAAACTATTTAGCAGGTCACAGAAGAGGCTGCCTAATGTTTTACTACCAGATTTGTGAGAAGGGAAAAGATGGACAGAGAGGAATAATTTTAAGAAGTGGGAAAAACCAGAGGCTTTTAACTTTAATTCCTGGCTGTCATCATTCTAATTAGCAGTGGGTCTATTTGATGTCTCAGTTCAGAGAGTGTGAATAGTGCCGCTTTGTGTCTGTCATGGTGATAAACGTCTTTTTCAGTAATAACCCAGTAACATATACAGAGTCATATACTAAATCTATAGAGTATGCTGTCCCAGAACAGTTAGGTGACACATACCCAGTTACATCAGTGGTGATGTCCTCTGTTTGGATTGCTGAAAAAGCAGACTGATGACATGTTAGGGGTGTCTGCTGAACCAGAATATTCAAGGGACTAGATAGAAACAATAGCCCTATGAATATATATTGAATTTAATAATAGTTGTTTAACTTCTATTCCCTACTCATTTTGGATTGTTCTCCTCATCACGGAAACCAGCTTCTCTGCACATTCCACAAGGCAGCAGAAACAGAGGGACAATAAAATCACAGCTAAGTGCAGCATATTCATCATGTAATATCTCTGATCCTTTCCTGGAACTGGTAAGAGAAATGGGGTATATCCCACTGAATCAAAAATGTGGTTGTGCTCATATTACATGCACGCTGGTTATGAAAGGCAGATCTTAAAGCAAATCAGTAAATTCATATTAATTTTAGTGGGCTTTTGACCAGCCCTAAGCTGAAGCCTGTGGCTCTGAGGAATTTGATATCTACATTTTTATTTCACTTTTAAACAATTCCAAGTCTCCCAGCATTCATTTCTTATATTACAGCAACCTTTCTCGTGCCATGCAAGCTAGAAGGTGACTGAAGTTTCAGAAGCAGATGAAAGGGAGCATTATCCAGTTTCTTCCTAAAGAAGGTATTTCTTCAGCTGACCTTGTCTTGAAGAAGCATTCAGCTCTGGATTGTTTGTGTTTGTGGAGCAGAGAAATCATAATTTATGTGACAGCTGAAAATAAAATACTATGCAATATCTTAATTCTTTGCTTATTCATGAAATAGATTAGCATAGAGTTAAATATATAATTGAAGCATTGCAAGGTCTAATAGGTAATTCTCTGGCAGAAAATACAGGCTACTTTACATCAATGAGCTTCACCTGACCAGACTTTTATGGTGTAGGCTTCGTTTTGAGAAATGTAGCACTCTGAGACAACTGGCAAGAGATGCTGGGTATTAGTTGCAGTAAGAAGAAATGAAGATTTATCATTTAGAAGGTATCACCAACACATTCTTCTCTTTTGGCATGACCTATCAGTTACAGTAGTTTAGGGCTGTTGCGAGACTTTCACACCCTGACACTGAATATAGTTCCACGCTGTGTTAATGAAAGTCAACATTCATGGAGTTACGTGGTTAGAGTTATGGAATTAATAGTATTTAAGATTTGCATTCCACACACAAATAGCTGTAACACTCAGCTTTTACACATTTCAATGTATAGTTGGCATCCATACCCTCTGTTTTCAGAAATTAGGGAGGAAATGGGTAATCAAGATCCCATGATCTCTCTGTAGGAAAGTCAAATACAGATTTTGATTCAGCTGAGTCCTAGTGCAGTAACCACTGCAAGCACTGTTTCTCATTGGGTTTAAGGAATGCGTGTGAACCGTATGTTTTTCCTCACTTGAGGATGATTGCTGAACTTTCTCTGCATGGCTGGAGATGATGTACATAAAAGGGTGCAGGTTTGGACTGGTAACAAAGATCTGTACTGGTTTTGTTTGCATATGAAGGACGCATGCATAGATTTCTGCGTTACAGTTATGTATTCATACACGGTGTGCCAGTAACTCTTCCTCAGAAAAGATGCAGTTTGACTTTCTGCACAATCTTTCTTAGGTTTTGGCATGCGTGGTTTCACAAAACTGTGCCTAAGTGACTGACAAGATTTTGGTCTGCTTTTGGCAATGGACCTGCTGGAGCCCGGAGATGATGGTGCTGCTGGAACAGCACTCTTCTGGGAACAGAATTATCTTTGTTGTGTTTTGTTATTCCGTCCCCCCGCCCCTGGCCCTGTGAACCATAGGCGTGCTAATTGTAAGGTATGTATCTCTGGTGGAAGGAGAAGATAAGCTCTGCTGGTTGTCCTTTTTATTTAGTTGTTTGGAAGTAGGGGTGCTGTGTACAGCTGTGGATGGTTTCACTGATACATACTCCAGTGCATAGTATGTACTCGGGAAGGTTCATTAAAGCTGAAATAAGCTCCCGAAGTTAGCTGCTGTGAGCTTGAATATCCTGTCCTATCTGTTGCTGCCCAGCAGAACTGAGTTGGCAGACTGGATGCACATTTTTTTAAGACCAGCAACGTTTGGCCTATCTTTGCAAATTATTTTGAAAAAACCCACACTTTAAACTCTTAACACTGCAAGATACTTGCTTCATATTTTTACTTTGATCTTTGGTGAATTCAGTTGCTTCGGCTTAGTCTCACTGTCACTTTTCACAGAGCTGTGTCAAATTGTGATTTTTCCGTACAGTCTATAATGAATCAAAGGAGCTGATGTGGTTTACTTTTGCCTATTATTTCACCAGTTCTATTAAATAAGTTAATCATGATTGAAAATTCAGCAATGAGGCAGACAGAAATCTTGTTCTCTGTGAAATAATTCAACAAATTCATTACTTGCCATCTCACCCAGTGTTATGTGGTCCTATTTTATCAACTAGTCTTTTTTGAATATAACATGAATGCTGTAGATTAAGAAACCTATTTCATGTATGCTGCAGCAGCACTTAGTTTCAGAAAGAGGGAATATATAGAAGTTCAGAAAGCCTTTCATGTCTAAGAAGGGAAGTAGCCACCATGAATCGTGGGCTGTGCTGACTAATTCCAAAATATAAAGTTTTCATTTGTAAAGGTTTAAGGGATTTTTCTTTGAATTCAGCAAATGACTATATAAGTTCCAGACAGCTCTCTCAACTTTCATCACGCAAGTTTATAACTTTCTTTTTTTTTGTTTGCTGAAATTTTATGCTGAACTCACCTGAAAAGTCTTGGCCTCAGACCAGTAATGCAAGGTGGAAAGCAGGAGAGTCTCAAGAACTTTACCAGGACTCATGTTTTCCCTGTGAGCCAGAGGATGATCTCTCAGTGTAAGGACAAAACAGCATATAGCCTTCATTCTGTTGCTGCTTCTTCATTGCAACAAAAAACTCATTCCTGGCCATTAACATTCTTCCCTCACTCTGCTCGGTGCTGTGGCTAATAACTACTTATGCAACAAACCCAACAGGCTGACTCTTCTCTTTAACCACCGGTGGCCTTAAAATGGAAGATGTATTAGCAAGCTGGTGATATCTTTGCCCTTGTGCTGGTGAGTATAGCTAGCCATGTACTTTTATAGCTTGGTCGGGAACAGTTTAAAAATTACTTTAGCAGATATCTGGGTGCAATTATGAACTTACTTAACTCCTTTTCCCGTTTCCAGACTGGTTAGTTTTAAATCTCTCGTGTGACGTTTGTTAACCAGGATATATATAGAATCAGAAGCAAATGAAAATTAGAATAATGAGAATAGGACACAAAATATCTATAATTTTCTGTTCGTACATTTTCATTTTCATTTTTATTATGGTAATGAAATGCTTAATAATGTACTCTTCAGCTGGGGAAATATGTTTTGAGATGGTAGAATTAATGCATAATTTGGAAAACTCCAATGACAATAAAAGGATACATAGTTTTATGACTAGGTAGCAATTTGGCAATATCACCTGCATGCTAAGTGCAGCTAAAATAACGTAACTAATGAGATAATTTAGGATAACATATGGGAGTAAATAAAAAGGTGTTGGATGGGTGAAGAAATGCTTTAAGTTAAATCCAAAATATAGGTATAGTTCAAATAACATTACGGTTCTGACTCAGGCTCATGAAAGTATGGAAAGTGAGAGTTAAGGCTGCCTCTCTATGCTTAATATGCCCTGGTGCCTTTCCAGCAAATATTTTATTATGTGAGCTCTCCTCATGATTTTGGAACACGAGCAGCATTTTGGACCTCTGTAGGGGTTTGACAGTGGATTTTTTCCCTTAGACCGCCAAGCAAAGACAAAAGTCCAGAGAATTGGGAGAGAGAAAAATCTTCAGTTCCACTTTTTGGGCTGTTACAGGCAAATAACCTTTCTGCGCTACCTGCCCCCTTGTATTAAGGCATGGCTAAAATGTTTTGCTAAAAATCTGGACTGTGGTTAGAGTTTGGACAGAAGTTCTTCATTTTATGTCCCCAGAAAATGTTTTAGTTGCAGAGAAAGTTGTTTCCACCCCTTCTGCATAGGCAAACCTGCAGTCAAAGATCTCTTCTTCCTGACTCAGATCAAAACTTTTCCCCTAAAGCTGGTAAAATGGGAAGACGAACTCAGGTCTTATCCACTGTAGGCTCGTACCCTGACGATGAGCTATTCTGACATGATGCCACAAAAAACGTGGTTTCCTTCTCCTGTGGGACAAAAGCAACATTCAAAGCTCTAAGAGCTGGCATGAAATAAAATGGCTGGTTGGCACTTTAGATGGTGATGGGATAAAAAAATGAGGGTTTTAGTCTCAGCATTTACATGATCCTCCTTACTGCAGTATCTGAGCCTCTTGCACATCCCAACAAACTGGTTTTATAGTTCCCTGTTTTACAAACAGGAACGTGAAAGCAAGAAAATGTGTTGCAGAGCTGGGACTTGATTCCTCTTCATGCAAGTACCTCATCTAGTGCAATGCTCCCAGGATCTCTCTTGTCATGGCTACAGATTTTCTGTATGCAGCCAAAAGGGTTATTGATTCATACGGCATTTCCTTTAGGTTGTCATTTTGTCCCTGCATGCTTTATGTGCCCATTTTTCCCATTGATATGAATAGGAATAAAAATAAAACCCCAGTTCCTTTAGTTGAATCAAGAGTAAGTGGTATAAATCAGTCTCCCTGGCATCGCTGGCTGTTCTGTGGAGATCAGAGTCAATATCTCTTTAGTTTGGCTGTTAGCTGTACTCTGAAAACAAATTCTTTTGTTTTCAGTTTTCTTCTTAGGTTGAAACAAAATACCTTTATACTTACCACCAATAGCTCCCAAGACTTAGGGAAAATTAGCAAGGTTATAAAACCTGCAGAGTGTGTGTGGTTTGCTGTTGCAGCTGCACTTTAAAGGAAAAGTAATATACTCACTTGTCCTCCTTAGAAAAGCATCTATAAATTAGCACTCTTTGAAAAGTTCCTGATGCCTAGCACCATTTTTATATATTACAGCCAAAGTGTGGGTCTTCTGTTTTTAACCCTTTAGTCAATTTAAACTGTCTTGCCAAGATCTGAGGGGTCTCTGCTCCAATCCTTTTCTTTATAACATTTTCTGACCTCGTCTCTTTCTTCTAAGGGACTAAGAAATGTGGTGCCTTAAGAGGCGCAGTGTCCCCACAGTGACTCAATGCCTTTGCAAAGGTCCGTAAGGCCAGCTGCCCATACGTCAAGGGTGACCATGACCATGGCTGGAGGTACTGCATCCTGCATGGCTCCCCCATGGGCTGTGGGGATGAAGACCATCGTGCCTTTGGCAGCGATGGGATCATCTCCTTCAAAGTGTCTTGGGAGGGTTTATGCCTCCACTGTGAGAGCCTGCTAGCACGTCTGTTTCCATCCACTCGAAGAAGTGCCCGAATAGTTGTTTATCCACCCTTCAGCTAAGTGGGTTAAGGGCATACTTAAAAAATGCAGCACATTGTGCCTTCTTGCAGTACTAAGAACAACGAGGAGAAACTTAAAACAAATGAGAAGGATTTGTGTTTAAGTCTGTTGGCAAGGAGTCTTTCTTAAACTCTCTCCTTCCATAATATCTGAGTCAAAATAATATTGACTCTACGAAATCTTCAGGTTTCTTGCTTTTTGTGTATCAACACTAGGACAAAGCAGTTACAGTCCCCAGAGGTGCACATGAGCGAGCTGAGTGAGGCAGAGTTATTAGAGTTGCTCTTGTCCTTCCATGCCCTGTCCTCTGCCTTTGTTAATCTGCATGTGCAAATTAAACTGAAATTAAACTCTTAATTTATCACCATGTTGTGGTGACAGCAGGCAGGATCAGAACACTTTACAAAGACGTAGCACCACATTAACATCAGAAACAGATTCTTCCCCAGAGAGGAGAGAAGATTTTAAAGAATGTAGAAAGATACCACAGGGCTGTAATCCCTCTCGCTGCACAGAAAACAACTGATTGTTGTTGAAACACTCTGAGGAGGAGGTGGGTCCAATAATCTGCAGAACATATGTAGGATACGGCTTTTCAACTGTCAAGAGTGAAGATGAGAAACTTGAAATAAACAACATTAGGTGAAGGAAAAAAAAAGGGAAAAAAAAAAAAAGGAGGAGGAGAAAAAAAAAAGAAAAACCCCATGGCAAGTGAGAAAAGATACTGTACGGTAATAGCTCAATGTGACTGCCCGGAGAAGTGAACTGCTCTAAGGAGCATCCCTCTGGATGCAGATCGTCTCTGCTACAGAAGGCTGCAGGTATTGCCCGTGTCCCCACCCTGTCTTTACTTTCCATTGCCTGTTTTTGCAGGGGACCAAGCCACCTCCTTGTCCCTTCATGGGATACTAGCAGGTATCCCAGGATCAGTGAGGGCCATCTGTGCAGATGCCCTGTGGTCTGGATTTAGGAAAGCATTTAAATGCATGCTTAAGGGATTTGCTGAATTGGATGCTGCTCTCTCTGCTGGCTCCCTCCACGTGTCTTCTGGCTCCCTGACTGTTTGGCTCTGTGAGTGCTTTAGGATGCTCCTGCCGTTGAAAGCTGGGCCCCTTTCCTCTGCGGCATCAGAGGTGAGGCAGGCACGTTAGCATTACCTCAGCAGGTAGGTCTTTTCTCTGCTATTTTGTGGTGGGAGATGAGCTGGCTGTCCCCACGCTCATGCCGGCAGGTAGGAGCATGCTGTGGCGTGTGGGGCCGCACCACATTGTCCTGTCCTGCCAACAGCCCCATAAAGCATGGCCCCCAGCCCCGCCGGCGTGCTGCCCTCTGCCTGCCACGTACCTGCTGGTGACACTGGTCTCCAGGAGATGACCACCCATCCCGTCAGCTCCATTCCAGCACTGTCACCCCCTGCCCAGAGCAACCTCATGCTGCAGAGGGTCCAAATATGACAATTTTAAAGTTTACTGGCTGGAAGAAAGCCTTGACACCCCTTTTAAACTCCTAAATTCCCAAACTTCGGGAGCAAGTAAGTGATTTAAGACCTTACGTCTGAGGCCTTTGGGAGGACTAAGTTCCAGAGGTCCTAAGTAATTTCTCTTTTAAATAGAGCTTTACTCCCTCAGGATCTTTCAACGTTACTCTCACTTCTGTACTCGACTTCAGATGACAAAATCTTCAGAAATGTTTGGATTCCCACAGAGGCTGGGTAAGACGAGTTTATTTATTCAGTCCTGCTTTGCTTCATCAAAGAGACCCCAACTGGGAGAAGTCAGAGGGCCCCATTCGTTATGTTTCGCCCAGCCTGAGAGGTGCTCCTGCCTGCAGTAGCGATACTCTGCAGGGAGATGCAAACTTGCCGAGCTTTACTTTCCTCAACTCAGCATGTGGTGCAGCAGACTGATAGATGCGTGGGTACGACGTGCTTTGGAGACCGGCCAGGGCAGACGTATTGCCTGGCAGAAGCAGGACACGCGTCCCCCCGGCATTGCATGTGATCTGTGTGCCAGGTCAGCGCCCCGGCAGGCTCCTCTGCCCAGACAGGTGCTGGGGTGCCAGTCCCTGGGAGCCCCGTCCCTCAGCCGGCCACAGCTCCTTCCTGCACAGGAGCAGGGCAAGGGCAGAGCCTGTGGCCATGCCGAAGCCTCTTTGGAGACACCTGTACCGACAAGCCAAGGTGGAGTTATGTTTTCTCTGCAGGGATCCATGTAAGCTCACGAGTCAGTGGCCGGACTGTTGCTTCACCGTGCCACTGCGCGTCCGGGTGGGATCCCCAGGTTTCCCCTGGGAGAGCCTGAACTCGGGTGGCTGGAGAAGCTGAGGTCATAGGCTGACAGTGTGCCCCCTACCAACCAAAAAAACCCCCCAATATCCATTTAAAACTGATATTTCAGGCCCCCTGTAAAGAAGCTGATAGGGAAGTCTGAATTAGCAGGATTGTTTTGTCTGGAGGTTTTCCGCTAGCATTGAGGAACTTTGTATGGGGCAGACACAGGAATCTGGCATCTCTGTTAAGATCAAATCTCAGTTTCGGATTTTTGATCAAGTAGTGCTGGGGCAGTGCAGACGTACAGGGTTAGGTGCTGCAACTGGGCACCAATTCCCTGTGCAGTGCTGGCATTTGAAAAGGGGGGAGCAGAGAGAAAATTGTGCCTGAAACCACTCTGAAAACTTACATTTCTGCAAATTCACCTGCAAGAGGCAAAGCTCTTCGAGGGCTTCATTTGACAAATAAATATTTTTCCCTTAAGAGAGAGGCTTTAAAAAAAAGGGCCCTCTTGAAAGAAAAGAAATCCTGGTGATTCAGCTGAGCACAGTGCAATGTACTCAGCAAAAATAAGAAAGAAAGGAATGAAAGTGTTAGCAGAGCCTTGATTATTGGTGATGGAGGGCCATTAGCCAAGTTATAATGGATTGTCAAACCAGGTTCGTGTTTGTATAACCTCCCAAGTTCCTTGCACTGAGTCAACATCTAGCCATCTGGGATGGGAGAGAAGGGAATAACTTTTTGTTAAAAAAAATAAAATAATGTAAAAATCAGTTAAATTTATGTTTCTATTCTAACGGAAGAAGTGTTTAAAAGGAAAACATACCTTTCAGAGTGAAGCATTTGTTTTTGTTCTTTACAAGTGCTTGTTTGAGTTCATGTTTGTTAAATGCCTCGTAGTTATTAAATCATGGAGGTTTCCCCTGCTAACATAAAAATAGGTGTGATTGGAAAATTTGTAGCAGGAAAATAAAACTGCCTTTCACCCACTTGGACTTCACTTGACTTGGTGAGATGTTTGCAAACCCTGACTGACTTAAAAGCACATTTCTTCAGGAAAGAAGTACAATTAAGACAGAAGTTTGCCAGGAAGACACATAGAAGCTGCAGCAATAATACCATGAATTGTGTGTCCACCCGAGGACACAGCCATTCCCAAGTGATGGTGCTTACTGATGAGGGAAACTCAAAACACTTGAGTATGAAAGCAAGAACAGCTTGGAAAACAAAGATGGATTTTCTGTAGCAAATGTAATTTCATTTTCCAGCCTCCTCCTGTGTATACAAATTTAGTCATTTCTTATGGTTAAGACCCCTTGGACTTGATAGGCACAGCATGTACATCTTCTTTAAAATGATGATGGCCTCTTGTCAGTGTACGTGTGTGTGAAAATAATTGTACTGCGTCTTATGCTGCCCTGGGACATGTGCTGGTCAAAAGCCCAGGGGAGTGAATGGGTAGACATCAGCTGGTTTGAGATGGCTTTGGGTCAGGTCCTAAGTATGCCTTGTGTTAATGAAAAAAGAGGTGATACATCTGAGAGCAACTTTCGTGGTTTTGTCCTCAACTGCTCCATAAGGGAGCACGAAACAGCACAATTATTTTCACATGCAAGGACACTGACAAGAGTACACAGGCAAGAGGAGGAGGCAGGCACAGACGCCAGGGTGGAGATTTGGCTTTAGCTCTCCAGTTTCACTGAAGCTTTTTGAGGGCCAGGGGTGACTGTGGCCAACTCTGCTGGCAGAAATGTTCCACTGAAGATGCATCTGCTGGTGTCTGTGGATAATGTCTTCTTGTACCTGTTGGTTTCATCCAGTTAACCCCCAAGAGATTTCCCCAGGAGTCACTAGTCTTCTGGATCTGTGTAATTCTGAACAGAAAATCCTGTTGGTGACAGAGTCCCAACTTTTTGTTTTGCTATTGTGTATGTAGACAGATTTACTAACTTGCAAAATTCAGTACATCGTAATCAGTTTCTGGGTCATTAAAGAGACTTGGCAAACTTTTGCTCTACTTTGTAATGTGTTTTCTCCGTTTCAAGTCAAACTGGAGTGAGAGACTTGACTTCGAGCGTTCTGATTTATTTCTTCTGGTTTTAGAAGTTATCTTTGGTTTAGCTGCACAGAGAAAAAAGAAGACCTTGGTGGAGCACTGCACTCAAAATTAAAAAAAAAAAGAAAGAAATTATGAAAAAGAAACATTTGAAGACACAGTGTGTCAGTCATTTAATTGACATTCAAATGAAACTGCTCCGTAAGAAACATATCCTATCTAATTCTGATCCACTAAAAAGAATGTTTATTCAGCAAGGGTTAACTTTCTCTTGTGGACAAGGATCTAATTCATTTAAATCCCTATTGAGTTTTTAGCACACAAATGAAGTGTTATACGGTCTTGCTGGAGCTCTTGGCATTGAGTGAATTTTTCCCATCATAATGTTGACTTATTAGACATGTGCTAAGCCTGTCCACCTCGCTGTGGCAGAAGGCAGCACTGGAAGGAGCCCCAAGGTGGATGGGGCAGCTCAAGTCTCTCTGCAGTGGGCCTCGTGCAAGAGGCCGTGTCTGCCGGGGTGAATACCACCCGTTGGGGAGGATGGTGCATTTGGCTGGGTAGGTCTCCTGACCCGAGGCACTTGGTACTTGCTGAACTCCGTGAGGAGTTTACAGATCTCGCTAAGAAAATGCTTGTGAAATTTAAACAAAAGTAAGTGTCTTCACGTGCTCTAGGTGGGGTTTTTGGTGCATGCATATTGCTTTTGGTAGCTGCTGGGATGTTATGCCAGGAAGTATTTTAGAGTGGTGACACTCAAGACCAGGCTTACAGTTCTGATGTATGGATCATAGAAATCCAAACTGAGCCCCGGCCTGGTTTTTAACATGCAGTTGCTGTAACTGAAGATGCAAAGTTGGCGTTTGCATGTGGGCTGTTGAGTCCTACCCGTATATATGACAGAATAATAGAAATGTAAGCAATTATGTAAAGATGAGTTTGCATGGGGATTCCTGTTATGAAAATAGGTATTACTTGTAATCTTCATCCCATCGACTGAGAAGAGAGGGGACGCTTACATTTCATATACAAATGCTGGGCTTGTTTTCATTTACCAGGGCTTCTTTCTACTCTTCTGGCAAGGTAAAATGGTCTTTGCATGGGTGGAAATACAAATTGCACATCAGAAAGGGCTTTTTTTACAGAGCTAAATTAGCATAAAAGAGACTTGGTGTAGATGAGGGTCTGACTTACTGTTTGCCTTTCCTCAGCCTTTTCTCATCAATGCTAAATCAGCTTGTTCTGAAACCTTATCAGCATATGGACTGGAATTATAATCTGTTTTGGACTGTTCTTTTTTTGGAAGGAAGCAATAATGTTTCAAAAACAGAGAGATTTTCAGATGTGGTGGAGCAACACAGTGCTTGTCTTCTATGATGTTCTTTAGCAATGTGCAACCAGATATTTACAGTGGCTGTGCTTATCAAATATTTATTGGTTGGGAAACTTTTGCCTACATGGTTGCCATACAGGCATGGCAAGTCTTTAAAGATGATGTTAAAAAAAAGTTAACATGTCTCCTAGTTTGTGAAATCAATAGAAATATTTCTTTTGGTCAAGTTTTCAGTTCCTAAAAGCACACTTAAGAAAATGTTTGCTATAAGTTAAATAATTAAGATTAAAAGGATAATTTTTTGTGAGAGTTTTAGGGTGGGTCTCATGTTCATTAAATAGCCATTTGAATACTCAATAATGTGAATTTAGCCTGAAAACTTATCCAGAAGTTTATTAGGGATTTAATTCTCAGTCATAACACTATGTGCAGGAAGACAAAGGTAAATGAAAGGGAGCAAAAATTACATGTGTTTTTGACCAGACAGTCCTGTGTTTACAGCTAAACACCCATCATAACTTTATTTTCATATGTTTTGTCTCCAGTATTAACTTGAAAGAATATGAATCATGCAGAGGTCAAAGATCGAGGTCATTTTCCTGACACAGAATATTTTACTGTAGGACTCACAGACCGCTTGCCCTCAGCAGTATGAAAATCTTCTCACTGCCCCTAGGCTGTTGTGTTGTGAAAGGCTGCAGTGTAACATATGCCTCCTGCTTCCTGATTTCTCCATGGGGCAATCCAAAATAGCTTTTCCAAAAAGTCCTTGAAAATTTAGAATGCCCTCTTTTCATTGTCACATTACTTTGGAGTCACCAGTCATCTGTTGTTTTGGTAAATCTCCATCCCTTCCCCTCTTATTCATAGATTGTCAGTGTTTGGCATAAAAGTACAGCTTAACTGTTACCTGGACTTCAGACTTTAGTATTAGGCTATGGGAAAGAAAAGGAGTGATACTCTGGAGATGGAGTAAAAAATAAGGAATAGAAAATGCTTTGACTTTTGACATTATCTATATGACATGGCAATATACACATATTTCAACTCTTTGCTGTACAGTGAAAAAGAAGTCTCTGTTAAGTGGGCAAATGTTCTTGAGTTATGTAAAGTCAAAACCTGTTAGAAACAAAACCTGCAGCAAGCACCCTGACAGTAATTATACTGTTGATGATGATGAGGATGCATCTAGTTTTCCTTTCCTGAAAGCTAACCAATGCAAAGGGTTATGTTATTTTAGGCACTGAAGGCTTATCTAACCTTAAGATTATCATAGAATTATTCCTATTTTCATTTCAAGCTGTACCTTCTTCTGAAACAGATTTATATCTAGATGAGTCTCACTGACTAGAGGTACTTACATCTGAATCCATCAGTACTTCAGTGCTCAGCATCTCTACGTCTGACTTATAAGCTCTTAGTACTGGGAACGGAAAAAAAGAAATCCATCTTAGAGACTTAAGTTCCTTAGCCAGTGAATAAGCAGAAGTCAGTGTATAAGAATGGGATAAATTATTGCAAAACCTTGTCCAGAAATGCCAGTAATGAAAATTGCAAAGAACTACAAGGAACTATAAATACAAAATACATAGTAGATGGAAAACAGAGATACTCTGTAGACATATCCAGAAGGCTTAGATTTTGGAACAGACTTTGTTGGGAAGTAGCCGAATTGCTGTCACTGAGGTCTTTCAAGAAGAGATTAGACAGAATCTAGGAAGGACAGTCTGGGCACATTGGAGCTTGATTCAGAACAAGGCAGCACATACTTGGTGGGATGAAATCATAGAAATGTCATGCTGGAAAAGAATTCAGAAGATTAACTTCTTTGGTTCTGCTATGGACCTGTTGGCAACAAGGTTACAGTAAGGATTGGATCTAGGCATTTTCTGAACGTGCTCATATTAGAAATGCACGATCGATTCAAAATAATTGTGATGTATATGAAAAGAGTTTGGTATCTGTTTTTTTTCTGAGCTAAAAGACTAATATGCTGTGTCTATGTATCTTCTAGGGCTGGTAGACCTTTGCTGGGCCAGGCAGTGTGGCTTTTGGTGTCTCTAAATTGAGGAGGGGAATGCTGTCTTGCTGAACTATTATGTAAATAAGAAATATTAACATGCATTAAAACATTTACCAAACTTATGTCTACAAAAATATAATTGCAGGCTAGACTGTCCTCAGCTAGTTGCTTATGGACAAAATGTCACGTCGCATCACTTTTGAAATTAGTGTATTTATTTTTCAGCTTTATGCTTCAGATGAGTTCCACATGTACTCCAGATTTAACAAATTCATCATTGGTATCTTATTATCACTCAAAATTACTTCACAGTTTGGTCAGATCCAGGGTTCTCATTTGTTTTTCATAGTATGGATCACATTTTAATACAGAGTTTCTTGTGTATATCTTCTCTTCCCATTTTGCAGTTGTGAAACACCCTTGTGGTGTGGATAGTTATTACATACATGGAAAAGTAAAGTTAGGAAACTATTTAATACAATTTTAGCTTCATAACAGCTTAAAAGCTGGGACTAGGGAGAGCCAGCTCTGTGTGACTAGCCAGTTCTCCACTGTGGGCCATTTTTGAGAACATCTGACAATATAATTTTATAGTATTTCACTTCTAAGTTCTCTGTCTGTGTTCATTATTTGTTGTTTCTATGGATTCTGCCTTCTTTGAGTACTATCTCCCTTTCCATCTCTTTTTTCCTTTCTGCTGACAAGACCAAAGCTAGAAAGCAGGGTGAGAGGTAGCTCCCTCCCAGTCACAAGTTCTGGCGGTGCGTGCAAGTCCAGGGATAAGAAGAGAGGGACCACAGGCCAGTACAGGCTTTTCTGAGCAGGAAATTGGAAGAAGGTCTGGTCAAGTATTCTTCACTAAACCTACTTTTTGACAAAAGTACTTAATTTTCAGCCAAACACCTACCTCCAAGAAAACTGGCTGCTTTCTCTGGAAATTACCAGTATTTCACAAAAAAAAAAGGGGGGGGGGGCTGATAGAAAAAAAAGAAGAAAAAAGTTTTGATTTGGGTATACTCCTGTGTTGCCTGGTGGCTGTTGTAGTTAGGTTGCCTCATGACCCTATTGATGTCCCCGATTGACAGCTGGGGCTGTGCCTCTGCCTGTACTGCACCCCCAAGAGAGGTGTTGGTGAGGGGAGGTGGGGTGCACCACGAGAGAAGTCTTCAGGGCGTCCTTTCTCCAGCAGACCTCAGGCCAGCCACAGCCGTGCCATGCAGCTCCAGGGGCTTTCCAAGGTGCGTGGGGGCCTCCCTCTTCCTTTCCACACAGTTTACTTTGGTGGGTTTCTCTCTTTTTCAAAGACGACTAGCAAAAGAGAGACTCCCTCCATGCCCACTTAGAGCCATGTGTTCTTGGCTCTGCTTGATGACGTATGCTAGCCAGGCTTAATACATTTTAATAGGCCAGTTTAGCCCATGGGTTTTGTATGCTCATTTATTACTTCTCTTTCTTTTTCCTAATGAAGAGGTGCTGCCTGCTCGTTGTTTGTAATCAGAAAGACTCTTTGAGGACAGCTCAAGGGATTAAACTGACTGAGTTTATTTTGTTTGGTCATTAGGATTGTACAGATCATGATATAAGGGTGTATATTGCCAATCCCAAAAGAGTGCTCTATTGCAATGATTGCAACAACAGGAATTGAGTAAGTTCTGCCAGATATACTAGTGCATTGATACTTGTACATACTTATTTAAAAAAAGACACTGTCACAGAGAGATTAATAGGACTAGGTGGATGGCTGATCTGGCCCTAGAAGACATTTCTCATGTCCATATGTTGTTAAAGCCCTTAGAAGCCCAGGGGCGCTCCATGTACTGAATGTCTTGTACCAAGGGCATTCCAATGCAAAGGTCTGCTGTTAGCGCTTCTTCAGCGTGTAGCACCTGGGAACACCATCATGCCACTGCCAGGTTAGGCAGATCTCATGGGAATATAGTTCACAGACATACTGTTCAGTTTAAATATAAAAAGTGATGGACACTGGCTAAAAATATACCATTTTGACCAATGTGTTACAGAGGTTGTCATGGGGACACCTTGCTCTCCCTCAGTCTTTCATAAAATCCTCGTGGAAGTTAAAAGAAAAGGTTTCCTCAGAGGGGCGATGAGAGGAAAAAGCGTCCTCCATTTCAGCTGTTCTTTAATGAAATTTAATAGGTGGAAATTAGGAAAGGAGATGGCATCATGGGGCGGACGGTTCTTAGAAGGCCAAACCCACTGTGAAAATCTCTTTCAGTAATAACATGGAGACATGAATCTGGTCGCTCAATGGTTACTCACCAGTTCTGAAAAAAGCATAAAAATTGTTTCCAGGTTCAAATCAGACAAAACAATGTGCACTCTGTGACACACTGGACCTCAATTTTATGGCAAGAACCTCCAGTTTCTCTGGCAGTTCAAAGCAGAGCTCTGCAGTGCACTGAAAGCTTTGTGGCAGCTTCATAAGCATTCCCAAACTCTGGAATATACTGAGCAGTGAGCTATTTGATTGCACATATTAAGTGGATTGAAATTGCTCCTTGTATATTGCTTAAATGAGGCTTGATCTGGGGTTTTGGCATAGTAAAGATGGAAGGAGCTTCAGACAGAGAAGGGAGGCTCTTCCTTATCCATTCAAGCCAGAAGGACTTGGAAGAGGGGTTTGAGGATTTAATGAATAGCTGCCTATGGCTCTCCCTGTGAGAAACACAAAATAATCCTTAAACTCTCCCTACTTTTCCTACATTTACTGTGTGCACTTGTTTTGTCTGCTGGGGGATGGGTGGGCTTGGGCTATACAGGTTGCAGGAAGTGTAGGGTGTGCTCCAGGTGAGCTGGAAGGCGAGGGATGCTCTACAGAAACACTGGGTTTGGCCCAGGCATGTCAGCCCCAGATGGGGCTATTCTACTCGGTTGGAGCTCTTCTGGGGACGCTGCAGCACCTAAGGTAAGCTAGTCATTGAAGCAGTTTCTGGACAGTCTTTGCTGACATAGATACTCAAAATGACAAATATATTGGAAGCTGAAATCAATGTGGGAATGGTTTTCCTTTCTCTTTTGGACCAAATGTTGGTTTTAGATGATTACTGCTGTATCAGCCAGTGCAATTCCCAGGCAAAAAAGCTTCAGATTTGAGTATTTGTTAGTATGAGAACCAGCCACATAACACAATGCCATTGATGGCTTATCTGAACCCTTAAAAGGCATGTGTTGAGATCTGTCCCTGGAGACGAGACCATTTCCAAAATTAATATACTTCTTCATCCTGGTTAGAAGTGGGGTAAAAAAAAAATATCCTCTTGCCCCCCAAAAAATGAGGAGGGAATGAAGATAAAGGTAGTCCAAGTATGACCTCAAACTAAAGAATACTTTGGTTTTGTTTTATAGTGAGACTGTATTTTGTAAGGTAGACTGTGGGGACAAAGGTAGTCAGGAGCAACTGTAGAAGTGCAAATGAATGTGTTTGCAATGGAAGAGTGTCTGGATAATGTCCATCTCATAATAGTCCAAGATCTGGCAGAGGAAATTGCAAGTCTGGTAGAAAGGATTTTTAATAATCTATGAACTCAAAGGTAACACTTTATGATTGGGGGATAATGCCTGTAACACCCTCTGTCGAAGGAAGGGAAAAATAATCTGGGCAGCTCATTAGTGTCACCTCAGTAGTATGCAAGGATTTGAAACAATAGAGAACAGAGGTAGAAAGGCAAGTAGGAAATGGAAAAAATAGAAGCAACAGGAGTTTTTCAAAGGTGACTTGTACCAGGTTAACTGATATTTCTCTTTGACAAGGTAATTCCTCTTCAAAGGAAGTGAAATGTAGAGATTTAATCTAGCAGGAGTTCAGTGCCACTGAGCTGTGTGGGAGACTGAAATAACCTGAGGGAGATGGGTATTTGTAGGCAGACTGTCATGTGGTAAGGAACAGGTTAAAGAAGAGGCCACAGAGCTGCTGCCTGAAAGGGCAGGGGTTGAGCTGGAGGAAGATAGCTGTGGCATTCCTCCTGCACCATCTGGAAAGTGTTCCCATTTAATTGTGCCATTGATAACTTTGTCACCAGAAGTCCCAGCATGCTAAAAGCATGGGCTGAGGAAACCAGTTGGGAGTCATTGTCTGCCAAGGGAGGGATTGAAATGTCATCCTGGGGAAAATGGATGGACCTTCTGGATGGCGTGTCAGAGATGGGACAAAATATAGCAGCACAAAGGGCAAGGTGAAGGAAATAAAGACTTTGGTACAAATTTCTTTGATGAGACATCCTAACGTGACCTCCTATGCCAAAAAAAGGTTGCTCACATTATTAAGTTGTCTTTAATTAGGTGATCCCAAGCTATTTTTTCCATAGCATGTCAACCAAGTTCTATATAAAGACTATATGTTGGCTAGAGCTACTCCAGAGGTGCATCAGGCAATTTTTTCTGGGGGACACCTGCTTTTTCTACTGCAAAAATCAAAAGTATGGACTGGGTGAAGGGTTAATGTATATGAAGACTGTTGAATGTCTCCCTCAGGAACAGGATTGTCTTTCCT
>JAVJGG010000007.1:526736-543894 GCA_035590195.1 Aviceda cuculoides | reverse complement strand
ATGCTATTAAATAAATTTTATGCTAAATAAATACCTACAGAAAAGATACTGGTAAAATCTGTCCTGTTCTAAGATTTTGGAGGAGAGCTTATTAAAAAAATGGTAAAAATATTCAAATATAAGAAATTCAATAATCTGATCTATATGCATACATGCTGGATCTATATTGTATACTTAATACTTTTTAAAGTTATAGAGAATGATGATAAAGTATTAATATGTTTTCACCTCTGTATTCTCAGCTGTAGCACAGGAGGTTTATAGAAGGTACTTGTTATAAATAGTTGTTCAGGAAGTATTTTCAAGTCAGCTTCTTTCTGCATTGTTCTGCTCTAGATTGTCGAGACCTACTTTGCAGTGACTACCACAAGTTGGTGTTAGGCTGGGGAATGTGTTTCCAGAAGTGGTGCAGTTTTCTGTGACTTGAGGAGTTGCAGGAGGGGGGGTGGGTATAGGTTTGCTTGCTCTTGTGTTCAGAACATAGCAACGGGGAGAGAGGAGATGTAGGACTTGTTTTTTTCTGTAATCACTGGTGAGTCACTTAGAGAAAGTTTTTAACTGGGGTCAGTCTAATTAAACTCATGATTCCAAATTAATGTGTCAGCCTATGCGGCATACGTTTCAGAGGCCCCAGTCAGCCAGTTTATGCTGGCTTTGGGAGTAGACACACAAGTTTCAATAAAAAAAGATTTAGGTGCTGAGCGTCAGGCATCTGACTTTTGAAAAAAAATAGTACTTTTAATCTGCCTTGCTTTAGTTTCTTGTTAATGTGAGATCCCAAGTTGCAAACCAAGATTATCTTGATGTTTTCCTTTGCCTTTTTCAAGGAAAAAATTCTTGCTGGCTTCTAATCAGCAGAGCTTTGGACAGAGCAAGGGCTGAGAATAGAATGATTAAGCCTTGGTTGAAACCTCTCTTGCTTCTTCATGACTTCCAGAACTCTGTTCTAAGTCACTCAGATGCACCTCCAGCACCAGGAATTAATCATCTGCTGACAGAGAGAGAGTAAAAAGCCATTAGTTTTATAGGAGCTTTTCCCCCTTGAAATTCCATTGCTGGTTGACTCTTTCTGAGAGACGATGTTGAAACTGAGAATAAATTCAGTTTCAACATTTTCATATTCTTCGCAGTCACTGCCAGGAAAGCGCTCGAGTCTTATGCAATAACGGCCTGGACTCCGTTCAGCATTCGCTGTGGTCGTCACGACACTGTCATGATCTCAGCTTCATACGTCCCGGGTGCTGGATGCAATCTGCTCGGGTAGTCTTCTCCCCATAGAGCTGAAACTTCAGAAGCGGTTTCTGAGATGTACTCTCGGAACCTCCTCCCCCGCCACGCGTGGCATTTCACCCCATGGACGAGGTGGCTATACGTACAGCAGCATACCTGCCCCTGAACTGCTCAGCCCGGGTACTGGAGGCAGCCTCGCAGGCTGCAAAGCCCAACCGGCGAGCAGGTAAAGGAGCCGGTGCTGCGCGGCTTCGCCGTGGACCCGAGGTGGAGCAGCCCATGCAAGCTGGTTCGTGTGCCGACACGACGCAGCCTCCCTACCCGGTTTCTTGGTGCTCCAGTTGATCCTGCTGCAAGCGCAGGCTCTTTGTACCTGCACAGGTGCTGGGAGATGCAGATGCCGAGGTGCAGGCACTTCTTTCACATATCCCTCTCTAGCGTTTAGAACACTAGCTAAACACCTGATTCGTTTTATGTTAATGTAGAAATATACACTATGTGATTCATAAGGTGCATTTCATAATTCACCTTTCGCTCTCCAGTTTTAGGGAAGGCTGCCTGATAATCGTTTTCAAGAAGTTGCAGTGACTTCTTTTATTTTTTTTTTTACCCTGCATCAGAGAGCCGTGTTACTGTCTTTTCATTCCAGAAGGAGGTGGTGTTGTCTAATGGCTGGAACATTATAGCCTTGTCAGCTTGTTTATGACCCCTCTCTGTTACTGCCCATATGACCTACAGCACAAGGGGCTAAGCTATTTCTGTATCATTTTTACTGTCTGTGAAAGAAGGTTAAAAACACCAACCTCATGGGATGTTGTAAAGCTTTAATGGCTCAAAAGTACTTTGAAATGATCAGGTAAATGATAGCAAATAAATGCCCAGACAGTTATTAGAGTTTGCTAATTCTCTTCTGACACAAGATGTCTGGTCACTGAATTATCCCTTCTACGGTTCATTTTTTTTAGTAGCTAAAGCGTGTTAGTGTGGAGAAACAGGAGTGATTTGTGCAAACACAAAAAAAACTGAAGAAGGAAAGAAACAGTACTTACATGACACAGGAAGAGAATGACTCAGTAATTAGTTCTTGGAAGGGAGCATTTGATAGGGAAAGTGGATAAATTTAAAGGGCAGTCTCGGTTACAAAATAATCTGCAAATTACTTAGTGTATTTACTAGTTTTTCTGTTATTTCAGCTTTACGAGGCAAAATGCTCCCAATTACTCAGGCAGCAGATTCTTCTTTTAAGAAACCCAAGCAATTCAAAGCAAAATCACTTCTCCCTCGTTGAAGGCATACCTCCATAGGCTCCCAACTCTCTCTCCGACCTCAAGGTTACTACGTGGAGATTATAATGAGAATGAGAATGAAACTTGATATATTCTTTGTCTTCAAACTTGTAGAATTGTGGTACCCAAAGGAATCAGTACTTTGTGATTTATGACTCCTCTACTTTGTTTTGAAGAAATGTTGAACATCTTTATTTAATATGTAAGATATCATGTTATCCAAGTTTGGCTGCTGATTGCAACATGCTCACCCTCTATTCCCTAGAAGAGGGAATACCTTACCTTTCTGTAACTTCCTACATTGCTATCAGCTTCACAATGCTATACCCTATTTGTAAAATTGCAAGTTTTTCCAGTTGTCTGGGTAATTGTACCATCTGAGGGCTATTACACTGCTTTGTAGCCTGCAGATTCTTCTGGATCATTTCCGATGTTAATAAAGTATTTTATTTTTGTGTTTAAAAAAAGGCCGCAAACCTGATTTAAACTAACCTCAGTGTATGGTATGTGCTTTTCTTCTCAGAGGGGTCCCCCACAGCCCTTGACTGCACTTCCATTAACACCAAGAAAAATTCCTCTTCTGCTTGAAAGGGAGTAAGTGCTAAAGTGCTAAAGTGCTGTTGGGGTGTGGGTGATAGCATTAAGCTGCACAGTATTTTTAACAGATAATACTGAAACATGAGGCAAACCTACAAAAAAAAAAAAAAAAAAAAGAAAGAAAGAAAAAAGACAATCCAAAATAATTTAAACTGAAACTTTGTTTAAGCCAACAACAGGACACCAAGCCAGGAATCAAACAGGTCTGTGCTCTGTTCTGCCTTTTGCCTGGAAATCATGTTCCACCCCAAGTCAACAGTTTAGCCAAGAAGCAAAACAACATATTTCTTAGGAGACAGTGAGTGAAGCTGTAAGTACTGCATCTGATTGACTGCGGGGATGCTGAGTTACTTGATTGCCTCAAGGTGCAAAGTTTTTAAGCATTATCTTTACTTTGTCAGCTTTAATTTATAATGCAAAGCTAACTGGTAAAAAGAAGATTTGCTGCTCGGTCATGTCACTTCCTTTCCATTTCTTTTCAATTTGCATTTGGCTACTAGAGCAAAAATGACTATTTTTAGAAGCTTGAGGTGAAAACAGAAATTCACCAGGACAGTACTATACTGCTGAATCACAGCTTTGCTCTTCCAGGATGGTTCATTTGACTCATGATGAGAAAGGGACAAATTACCCCAGGAAGTGGGAAGCCTCTCCCTGCTCCTTCATCTCATGGAAACACACTTCTGTGTGTGTGGTAGGTGTCACTTTCTGCAAGAGGGTAAAAAGTCACCTAACTAGTGAGACAAGCTAAAGCCTGGCCTGAGAGCTTATGGGCTCTGTGCAGCCTCTCAGCCTGAGCCCTGGAGGGAGAGATGTAAGCTTGAGCCTTCGCAGTTGATATCTGCAGATTCCTCCACAAATGCAAATCCTACCAGTCAGAAATTGGAGGTCTAAAAAGTCTGCTTTATTTTGCTTAATCTGAATAAGGGGTCTCTTGCTTTTCAAAAGCATGATGGCTTGTCATCCCAATATAGTAAAACACGCAGTTACTTCTCTCTAGAGGATGTAAAAAAACTGCTGTGACCTAAAAACCTAGAAGGTAACAAGTCCTATGAAAATGAAAGAATGAAGACAACAGAGCATTGCAAATCTCCTTTTGTTTAATTGAGAAAAACTGTTTAGGAGCCAGAAGGTGCTGCAGTAGTACTGGAGGATTAGATTTCAAGAATAGAAGTTTTTACAAATTTACAGTAACTTTCAGCATGTGCTTTTGTCCCATTGGCACAGCCATTGATATATGTGTTCTATTGAACAGGGATAGGATTATACACATTCCTTTAATTAAGCACATCCTTAACTGCTTAGTTAAATCAGGGTCTTAGTGGGCTGGATACAATGAGAAGAAGTGCCTCAGATCCAAGGGTGTGCAAACAAGCTGGAGAATTCTAATAAGGAATCTGAATTTAGGGTGCAACAGATTAAAATTCCTCTGAAAAAAAGATATGCAAAGAACAAGTAAAAAAGCCAATGTGGCTTCACAAGGGACTGCTCAAAAAATCTGAGGTTAACAAATGAACTGTTCTGGAAATGGAAAACAGAGGTGGCAGCTACACAAGAACATTCTCTAAGTTACTGCTAGCAGGAAAAAATGAGAGTTAAAAGCCATGATGAGTTAAAACTAGGCAAGGCAAAGCAGTTCAGGGATGAGGAGGGGCATTTACAAGTATTTTAGTGGAATCGCGGGCAAATGTGAAATAGCCTGATAATCACTGAGAGGAGAGAAAGCTAAAACCACCACCACCACCCCACCCCCCCACTGCAGATACTCAAGTTCCTTTTCAAACAATGTTAGCAGGCACATAGGGGTTTCAGGTCATAATTATATCCAGTAAAGCAACTACTGATTAAAACAGAATAAAGATGTCTCAAAGCCAAATTAAAAATCAGCAGATGGAAGTGTATGCATCTGACAGTGTCCAGTGTACAAAGAAACACACAATGGGGAAGGATAGTGGTACCCTCTCCAAGCTAGGGACTCCTGACAATTTCATCCAAAAAATGTCACTCCTACCAAGGCTTGTACAGCCTTTCAAGAGCACTCTTCTGCCTAGCATGGCAATGGCTATGGAATGAGTCACAAGCCACCATGGGGAAAAATTTTTCTGACTACTTCGAATGTGTGTCAATGGGCCACTTGCAGTAAAATTTATGGTATTCATGACTCTGAACTCATAAAGCCTTCTGGAGCATCCCTGAGATCCCACACTGAATTTCCACTCAGTTGTCTGGTTGTCTGCCATCTTTCATGTGGCCATCAGTGAGAAAGCATCTCTCAGATGAAAAAAAACTGTACACAGAGACCATCTGGAAGAGCAAAAGTTGGCATGTATATCCTACAGCCACAAAAGCATAGTCTCTGTCCACCTCATATACTCATTGCTTTGATAGAAATACATGTGCTGACGTTTCTTCTCCTTTCTGTGTTCTGCAAGAAGTATTCAGCCATGACAGCATGCAGACAACCACCCAGCCATCCACCACTGGCGTAGGCAGCAGCTGGAAACTCTTGTGCAAGGAGGTGACCCAAGAGAACAAGGGCTAAACTGGAGGTAGGTGAGCCCAGGAGTGCCTCGGAAGGGAGGGTGCACGGAAGGGTAGGCTGGAGAGGGAGTAGACATGGGGAGGGTGGGCTGGGTGCCCAGAAGAGGCTGGGTTGGCAGCCATGCCCATGCCCCCCAGGACCTCAGGTCTGCACCCAAAAGGTGGGTGCTGCTGGCTTGAGGTAGCCTGAAGCGTTTGGCCAAGGAGATGGATGAAACAGTCCTGGATGAAAACAAGCTGAAGAACAGGGGGTTGAGTCAGGGCTGGGACAAAGGCCTATAACTGTCCTGAGGATCTGCAAAACAGTGAAATTTCTGAGTTCATTATTTCTCTGCTGCCAGCAGAAGCTGGGGAGATCACTGGCAATCAGCCTGTCCCCATCCTCGGAGAGCTCTGGCAGCCTGCTCGGACCTCTGCTCGCTTCTTCTTGCTCAGGTGCAGAAGCCCAGTGGTGCTGTAGACAGTGAAGATCAAGATATTTTGCTATCGTTGTTCATCAGGTAGTGCTATCTGCCCTGTGTGTTGAGACAGAGAAAAATGTACTGTGTGGTAATGGCATTCAGGGCCCATCTGTCCCTGGAAGATTTACTTGCAAAAGGCAAAGTTAAATAGCATGGATGATTTTAATTCTGTACATCCTCAGCAGTGTTTCTGGGGAAACCACAGTAACACATTTTGAACAGAGATTTCTGTGCATAATTTCCTGGCTTTATGTCCCAACCACCCTCTTCCTGCAGGCTACTTGTCCGGAAATATTTCCTCCTGGACTTTCTCCTTCCAGCTGTGCTCCTCTGCTTTGAAGCCTGGTGGATTCCTCCTTCTCAGTGCCCGAGTCCAGCAAGAAGCACCAGAAGGGCAAGAGGAATCCAGGCTCCCAGAGACCAGCGCAGGTGTGTGGCTGCACGGTCTGGTGACATGCCAGCTGTGGGCAGCGTCGCTGAGCAAGAGCAAGGTGAACCTGGGGCAGGGCATCCCTCAGCAGCTGCAAGCTGTACTTTATCAGAGAGGGTTTCCAGGCATTTTTTGAGTAATTAAACCTCAAGAGGATTTGTAACATGGGAGATTTCAGCCTGGGCAGTTGTAAGCGTCTAAAGGTAAGGAATACAAGGAAGAGTCAAAAGAAGTCAGTAATGGGCAATGCCACCAGTCCCACCTATGACTTAATATTAGTGAGGCTGTAACTGCATGCTGAGAAACATCTTCAGCAGAAAAATTACTTTAAAGAATTTTTCCATAGCAAAATGGAGAAATCATTAGCAAAATTGCTGGATTCAAGTAGTATATATTTAAAAAAAAGTGGTTGAGTTGTACCAATTGGACAAGTGTACATACTAGTTTTATGTTTATTTAAAGAAGGAAGCAGTAACATCATTAATACTTTCCAGTGGCAGCTGATCTGTAGCAACACCAGGAAATTTCTAAACCAATGAGTAAACAAGTTGCAAGCTCCAGCTGCATAATTTCTTTGCATTAAAATAGCAGAATCACTTATGTGAGTGAAATATTAGCAAAACCCTCACACACTTCCCAGTCCAAAATTACAGCGTACCCCTTGTGGCCCTGTTGGCAGTAATTTGTCACATGCGGAAAGATCTCTCTCCCTCCCTCTCACATATACGTGTGCTTTCTTTTTTAAAACTTAGAGTGATGTCTCATAGCGTAAGAATATTTTTTATGTACAAAATTAGTGCACACCAGGTATTGTTAAATAATAGAGAGGTTTCCAAATCAGACAGATGACAGAATGCTTGTTGTGCCTGCTTCACAATGGCAAAAGCAATGTACCATATGGTAGCCACATTTATTTATACCATGCCTTCTGCTATGCTTTTATGAGTGGAGGCATGGGGGGTGATACTTGTTTACTGATATGTCCAAAATAGTATGAAGCTGGAAAAGATTGATAAACTTTCAACACTGTGTAGCTTGTCTATCTCTTAGATATGAGTAAATATTTCAGCTGTAGAGATGTCGACTTAAGTAAACAGTGTTCCCTTGTAAAATGCCAGTAAATGAGTGTATGTCATGCAAAGTCTGATGTTTTTACTGTGTATGTTAATAATAGAGAAGGGATGCCTCCGAATGTTTGAAGAACCAGACAGTGCTGGGTATGTAAATTCAGGCTCTGCTGCATAGCATGCCATGGTGCGTGCTGCTTCCCTGGGCTTTCGTTTCAGCATCACCGCTCAGTCCTTGTAGGTGAGCAAATGGCAAAAAAATGATTTAAGAAGTCTAGGAGTTCACAGATCTGCAGCTCACCATTGGCAGCGTGCCGTGGTGTGGCGCATCTGTGGGGACGGCAGCTCTTGTTCGCTCTCCATTTTGGTCTCACCCTGCATCGAGCGCAGGTGATGGGTATGTTCAGCTCACATCCCATTACTAGGCAGTAAATGGCCTCTGCTTCTCTGCTGCAGCACTCAAGTCATCTGTGTGAAATGCAGTTCCTGGAACCCATCAAATATAACCTTAGGTTTTATGCATTGCTGAGAGGTTTATGAGGCCATCTGTCTTGAACTGATGACCTGGTACGAAGTGTTTTCTCCAAAAATTAGACAGTATTTCCATAAATATAACTTCTGTTATGAATTTCTGAGTTTTGCTATTTTTCTCTTCCAGTGAATAATGGAAATAATTTGATATCTCATAAGTGGCACTAAGGAAAATTTCAGTGTCATGAATTAGAAATAATTTTGAGTCTGTTTCAGAATGCACACTGAAAATGCTGTTAGCTGTGTTTTACAAATTATGGATTGTAATTTGAGGCTTTTAGAAGCGTGTTTATATGCTGTCTGTCTGTCTATCTATTTCCAGGAGCCAAAGCAAAGCTCATCTTGTCACTGCTGATCTCCCTCACTTAATTCCTCATTTCACTTTGAACTGTCCAGGATATCTCCGGGCTCTCCCCTTGCCATCATATCTAACGGACTTCAGAAATCTTATGTAGAATTTATTTAATAATTCCTGCGAGGCAGAGAAGTACAGATTTCCCAATTATGATTAAGGAACTGAGATGTTTATGTGGAAATAAATGGGATTCAGGTGCTAAATAGTTTCCAGAGTTGGTCTGACAGGTTTTAGACTATTGGGACTGGCTGATATGCATGTTGAAAAGCATTGCAAGAAACCTGTATGAATCTGTAGGCGCCAATGTGTTTTGAAATCTAATACTAAGAAACTCATCCAAGGGCCAAGGTTCAACACCGCAAACATTATCCCATTCTTATTTTAACATTTCAACAGACATTGTGATTATATTTGGCTTTTTATGTTTGGCTTTTTTGGTTGGTTTTATCTTGCGCCATCTTAAAAACTGTCAGCTTAGTAAGTAATTAATTCACTCAGCATGAGTGGATTTTACAATGATATAAGTATCAACAAGGATTTTTCTGCCAAGAGTGCGGTAGTGTTAGATGCTGTGTAACTCTCGGGGTGAACACATGTGTTGTGGCAAACTGAAAAACAGGAGTCTAAAGGTAAATTTCTGTATTTGTATGGAAGCATCTATAAAGCCATTTTTTTCAGACATGCTGGGTATTTGTCAAGTAAATGTCACACAGAAAGACATATTTGTCTTTTGAGAACCATGCACATGTTTCTGAGTTTACCATCTTACCTGATCATGCACTTGTGAGAAGAGATTGATCTACAAGTTAATTATTTCATAGTTTCTATATGTTCCTTGATAGTACTTAAAAGACCAGGAAAGAGGTGACATCTTGTACCCTAGGGCAAGACCACAGGACATGCTTAGGAGTAGCTGGAAGATGCACCAGCTTAGAAATGACAGTAGTAATTAAAAAAATAATCAAAGTGATAACATCTTCTGGGCAGTATTAAAAAACAATCTAAACCAATACCAAACATTGATGGTTTTTCATACAAGGCAATGCACATGGTAAAGCTTTTCTCCTGTCATTCATTTTTAGTGAGCAGTTGAATTTCCCAGAAAAAAGAAGCACATGAAGATTTTGACATCGGTGCGGCCAATTTATTTTATCGATCCAATTATAAGAGCAGTGTGAAACTGTGCTAAAAAGCTGTGGCCGAAGTGAACCCCAGTGCCCCTTTCAGCTGTTTTGCTGCTTGCCAGAAAGACGGGACAAGGCGCACGTGTCCAAGTCTCGGTGGCATTCGTGCCGCCCGCACCTTCTCCCCGCGCTGGAGGACAGCACCCTGCTCCCCGACACTTTTCGGGTGTGCTGCCCACCCCAGGTGCCGGTCCCCAGCAGCCTGGCACGGCATGGCCGGCTCCCAGTGGAGCTCCGCGCTTGGTGACTGGTGGTCCCTGCTTCTGGGATTAGAACTGCTTTTTGTGGGGGACCAGCTCATGGAAAATGCATGACTGGTCCCTCGGGAAAGGCTGCCTCTCCCAGGCAGGACCAACGCAGCTCATAGGGATGCAAGTGCACAGCATAGAGATGTTAAAAGGTTAAGGGATTCCTGAGAAAAGCCCAGCTTTCAGCAATCTGGATATTTATACAAGTAATCCAAAACTCTTGGGCTTGCAAAAGCTACTTTTTAAATTGGTCTCATTAACTCTTTTTATTTGCATGCCTCAACAAATAGTTGTTTTACGTGAAAAGGATGTTAACAGAGGTTCTCTGCTTTGCTGATTACAGATTTATGATTTTTGAATATCTGTTACAATATTTTGTGGTTTTCTTTTTCTATTTTTGGCTTTTTGGCTTAACCCAGACCAGTCAACTCAGCCTCTGGAGGTAACGGAGGAACTACAGAATATTACTTAAAAGCGAGCAAAAGCAGTGCTATACAATACCATTGCAGATGATTTTAGCAAGTTCCCACCTCTGAATTCATCAGACTTCTTGGAAGAGAAGAAATTTTGTCCTGAAAATAAGATACGTGTCCACAAAGGGCATCAAGTGTTCCTAATATGGCCATTTTAATTTCATTTTTATATTTTTAATAAATGCTCACGGATTAATAGAGAGTGAATTCCTGGATACTTTGGACTATAAATGTCTCAGTCAACCATTCTCTGGCAGTGTTACAAAATGGGTTTATTTTAATTTAATGCCGTGCTGGGAAGCATGGGATGTTTATACGCTCAATTCAGATGTTCTGCCCACGAGGAGCCGCTGTATCCTCAGGATAACCTTTTGCCTTCCCACTGTCCCCGTCCCCGCGCCCTCCTGCAGGTTCTTCCCCAGGGCTGGAGAAGGAAGGATGGCCATCCCCCTGGCTGGGGCTGCCTCCCCTCGTCCCTGCGTATGGCTGCTGCCGCTCCCCGCTGCGCTCCCCGGCCCCTTGGCTGCTGTCTTCGCCGTCCCCCTTTGCTGCTTGGGGCCGTCTGCCCCATCCAGGCTGGCCCGACCCAGCCTGCCCTTGGGGCTGGTGCTGCTCTGCCTGGCAGTGGCAGAGGGGCCAAGGGCTGGGTGTTTGGGTTTTGGGGATTTTTTTTTGCGGCAAGTGTGCAGAATGCGCGGTGCCAATTGCTTTGCACGACTGTTTCGTCGTGCAGAGGTGAACCTGTGTGTAGCAGCAATAGTTATTTTGAGGTGTCGGTGCCAAGAAAAGCGTGAGGAGTGTGAAAGAAGACAGAAGGTTGGCTGCGCACAGCAACGTGCAGCCTGAAAAGGCATAGAGAAATATCAGAAAATGCTAATTCCTGGGCTACAAACGACTGGCATTTACAGAAGAAGGAAAAATTTCACCCTTAAAACAAAAGGAGTCCCTGGAGTGGGAATATTTTAGTCTGCACATTGATCATTTATTACAAGCTGAAATCTGTAAGCAGTATTTCTGACACAGATTATTTAAATCTCATCTCTCACTGCATTGACGCATCCTAGCTCTGCTCCCCGGCTGCTTTTCCACCTAAGGTGCTAGCGGGTCTGCAGCGGGCCAGAGCTGAGGGGCTGGGGTTGCTCCTGCTGCACTGAGTTTTGTTTTGGTCTCCAGGTCCTCCGATGCCACGAGGGTGGGAGAAACCCACCTGGCCCCCTCCTCCAGAACGGTGTCCCTCGGTGTGCAGGCAGACCCCGGCGGCAGTGTGGGTGAAGGACGTCAACTCCATCTCCAACCTCTTGCCGTGAGCTCGCCAGGACCAGTGCTGGGCAGCCCTGCTCCGGTGATGGCAGGATGCAGCCCACTGAAGGTGATTATCATGGCCAGGTACTGGCAGTGGTGCGGAGAGGGCTTGTTACACGGTGGGGAGGATTTTCAGGCTTGGTTTTGCTGTGATTAATTATGAAAATGAAATAAAACTAAACAGGTTATTTGCAGAAAGGAAAGCAAGTCTCAGCTGAGGGTTGCAGGGCCTGGAGTCCCAGCAGGTGAAATCCCAAGTGCTCCCAACATCATGGGGATGCTGCTGGCCGCTGGTGCCTGTGCAGCTCAGGAGCTCGGTGCTGCCAGCCGAGAGCCAGGACTTCCCCAGGATTTGAGGAAATGTCTGCTTCTTGGTGAATTGGAAAATTATGGCGAGAAGTAATTTTGCTGGGACTGCCCCACAGTTGCAATCGCCAGGACACTACATCCCCTCTGGCTTGCAGATCATGGCTATGGTATGCCCCATAGGGCACACATGCTGGCCCAGAAGGCCCCCCCTGCTGAGGTGGCAAGCGCCCAGTCAAAACAAGACCATTTCTTTGGCCGACCAGAGCTCGGTGTGTCCCTTGCGGGGTTTCCCTTGCCTAGAAAGCTCCCAGGTTGGAAAGAAGTCAATGTAGAGGAAGCAAACCGCTGGGGAGTGGTTCTGGGGGCTTCAGGGATGAGCAGGACGCTGCTGAGCACTGCTGCGGCCTGCTGGGAGCCATGAGCAGGCGGGAAGGCAGGACCCAGCCCGCACCGACCCACCACGGGGACAGCACCCGCGCTTAGCAGCCCATGGCCAGGAGGAGGCAAGCGCAGTGCAAAATCACCTCCAGTCTCTCTCCTTGCTGGTCCCGGGGTACCACCAGCCACCTAAAGCAGTAAAAGTGCTTTCTGTAAGTGCTTAGCAGAAAGGCAGAAGTAGAAAGTTAGTGTGTGTAATCAGGAAACCCAATACACCAGGTGGAAACAACCAGCCTAAGTTATAATTCAACCTGAATTTCTATTACAAGAAGAATTTTTAAATTATGGAGCAATTTCCAAAGTCAGCAATAAAAAGCAGTACATATCAGCTCAAGGGAAGATAGACAAATTTATGGAAAATGAGGAAACCTGAGAGATAGCCACTGGCTAGATTTATGTGGTTGGGAATAGATGCTGAGATATCAATTTGTCTGTATTACTTACTGTCACAAATGTAGGTTTAGATGGACCATTGCTTCTGGCTCTGACATACCTACGCTTTAGTAAAAAACAATTGCTTCCATAATACAGGAAGAAACAATGGAATGATAAAATCTAACTGTATGGGAAACAAGCTTTCTGTATGAAACTTGTGGTTTGCTGTCCATTTTGTTAGACTTAATCTTCTCTCTACAGCAGGGATTTTTTGGCAGCTCTGGTGATTCCGCATTATGTTTGTGTATGTTTTGCCGTAGGGTATAACCTCATTTTGTTCCTAGTTTTGACACAAAGGATAGAATAAGTAAATATGAATGTATGTAAAGTATACACACACAGATGTATACACACACACACACACACATATATATATTTGCTTAGCAGTAGGTATTTGTGAAACCAGATAAGAGATGGTTCTGAGACACTGCAAGCATCCTACAAACTACCAACAGCAATTTCCTAGCGTGCATAAGCTTAAAGATTTTTAAAGGGAATCTTCAGAGACTGTAGCATACCATTTTCTGGTATATTGAGTTTCTGATTAGCTTTCCTTGGGTTTTTTTAATGCAGCCTGCCTTATTCTTTTCCTTTCAAGCCTTACTCTTGGATGACAGGAGCTCACTTGCTCTAGTTTATCTTTCTTAGGACAGTTCAAAGCACTGAGCTTTTGGGTGCTCTGGTCCACTTCGAGCTTGTCCTCCTGCTGCAAGAAGGACATGGGTGACATGGCCCCGGCCAGGCCACCCGCCAGCAGCCAGCACCCAAGTGGTGTATCTGGACGTTACACTCTAATGCAGACCTCAGGCTCCACATGGGATGTCGGTGTCATGTCTTGAGAACAGAAGGGTTTGTGTTAACAGGTCTAACTTCAGATAAAGCCGTATGCACCCAGGATGGCCTGGAGCGCCAAGTGGCGAGCCAAAGGCACTGATGTGTACTCCAAACTTTCATGCAAAATATGAAGATAACAAGAAATGTTTCTTGGGATGACCAGGCATTAGAGTTGGAGAGTTCTTCCTGAGATATTAAACCTTTCCTTCCATAGGACCCTTTGGAGGGATGCTTACAAATACCCTTCAGGGCTATATATTCAACACAGGCCTTGATTTTTTTTTTTTTTTCTGTTAACCAATTATTATTTTTTTAAGATAGAGATTATGAAATCACATTGACTGATTTTTGAACATTGCAATACATGTTTTTTTCCATCCAAGATGATAAAACTTATTACAAGTGCCTTTTTAATGAAAAAGAAAGCAAGGCCTTCACGTCCTGCAACATCTGCTGGGAACATAATCTAAATTGAAAACGTATGCTGTTCTTGTGGGGAGGGAGAGGTCTTCCAGTGACAGGAAGTATCCAAAAAAGTTAATGCTGAAATCAGTAAAAAAATCATGCGTGACAGGAGGAGAATGAACACATAACCTTTTTTTTTTTTTTTTTCTGGGGGGTAGGGTGGAGATGGCCAAAGACAAGAGTGGGATGGGTGAAGTGGGGAGGTGGGATTATCTGTGTATTGACAGAACTGTTTATTTGCTCCTGGCAGAAATAAATCCCAGCATATATTCCCTCTAGCTTTTTCTTATTTATAAAGATGGAAAGCCTAATCTGTTGCCAAGACCCATTATCCCTCAACTTGAGTCAGACAGTATAACTTGGTTATTGAATCAGGGAATACTGTGCGTTTTATGAGGACAGAAGGAAAAAGAGATGTTTACTCTTGTAACCTTCCTGTCTTTATTAGTGTATATAGTTACCACCACTACCAAAATTAAAGAGCTCATATTTTAGCCATAGCAGAACTAGGCAAATAAATAAATAACATCTATTGAAAAATAATTAAATTGCCCTGTACTCCACCACCTGTGAGGAGGTGGGGTGGTTCTGTATGAGGTGCACAGCATTTCCAAAACACTTCTGATTTTGATGTGTCATGTGGTTTATCTTCATCTTCCCAGGTGGGAAGAAAACTGGTTAGCTTGATTGTACCTGTGTTAAGTTTGAAAACATTTCTTAAGTGTGCTTTATGCCTTGCCTGAGCTCAAGCATCTCTAAGTACTTCCAATCTCCTCATAAATACACCTTTGTATTCTGCCTAATACATAAACATCACGACCCATGTCTGAGAATGTTGGGAATTTTATTAGGTTCATAAAGTTTTAGTTGCGGTTTAGCCCAATGGGTCCAAAATAAATAAACACAGAGAGCAAAAAGAGTAACAATTTCATACCTATTTCTTCTCCCCTCCCTTGAGAGTTTCCCCAGTGCTGGTGAAGTACTTGCCATGGTGTTTTCTGTGGCTTGCTATCAAAGTACCTGCAGTAAGCAAAAGGCAGATGCAGAGAGGAAACCTGAGAAAAGTAACTGAAATGGGCCTATTCATACCTTTCACTGATTTCCTCGATCTCTTTCCACCTTAAGGACTGAGAAAAAATTGTGAATAATTGTGAATGACTTGTGACAGCCATGTTCCCTCTGTTGCTGCTGTGGGTGAAGCTGCTTGATCGGGACAGCTTCCTAAGCCTATAGATAGAGTGCGTAAGCAACCAGCATGACAGGTTAGAAACCTCCCTCTTAGCATATAGCGAGACCTAAATCTTGGACTGATGTCTTCAGTCTGGGGTGGCCCTTTCTCTGGCTCTGGAGAGAGAGACGTGGTTGCTCCTCCCTTAGCACACAGCTTGCTTTGCCCACAGCTTTCACCACCTAAAGCAACTAAGGTGGATGCAACGGTACAGAAAAGAAGCTATCGGTGACGCCAACAATTTCACCTGAGCTATGGATGAGTGCAGTCTTTGCTTCAGGATATTATACTCCATAGATATTTCAGGCATCTTTCTCTCAGCAGAGCCACCGTGCTCAGGACATGCAGGGTACATAGGACAGATGCTGTTGTTCCTGCTGTCTGTGGAAAGGTGTGTTATCGTGAGACAAGTCTAAGTGCCATGAAGCAATCATGCCCTTTAAAATGATTCTGTCATGAGCCTTCAACCTGTCAGAAAAGTATAGCCCAGCAGACTTTTTAAAAACGAGGGATCAGCAAGCCAATGCTCACATGAGAATCAAACCCATGGCTTAGGGCAGTTATGAAGCTAACTATATGAAATTTTGCATGTCCATTGCAGGAGCATCAGAGCCAGAGATACTACTTTGCAGGAAGAATTAGAAGGTAAAACTTTAAAGATCAAGCCCCAAAGAGCTTTGTGTTTGTTTATATGCACTGCACCCATTCTGTTTCAAGGCAATTGGAAAATTATTTCTGGAATGTAGCAAATGACATAATACATGTCACAGATCCCATTCCTAGTTAGCTACAAATCTTACACTGCATTTGGGGGGGGATAGAGGCATCTTTTTATTGTTCAAGAATTTTTACAAAGGAAAATATTTGTTTAGGGGAGATAACTGTAACTGAGCTACAATTACAAACCAAATAAGACCATGCTAAGTTTTTTTCTTTTTCTCAACACACAGCTACACAGCTCACGCTTAGGATTGGTTGGAAATTTTTCAGCAAATCAGAGTTTTGTTGGAAACCTCCCCACAGCTTTCAGGGTCCAAGATACCCAGGCTCTTGAAATGCCTTGGATTTGACAGACTTCTGCAAGCTCAAAGGTGAGTTTCTGCCAGGTATGGCCACAAGTGGGAGCTGCCAGGCCCTTAACCCTGGGGCAGATGCATCTGCAGCGTGGCGGGGGGTTGTTTTCATTTGTGCTGAGGAATGATGAGTCTCCCCATCCTGCTCAGTGGTCAGCTCTTCTGGACAAAAGTGGGTTGTACAGGACCAGTCTATGGACCATCTCTAAGAGGGGGATGGACAGACATGGAACCCAGATGGAGGTAGGTGCCTTCCTTCAACAGGGGGTAGATGTTGGTTAGAGCTTAAGTGCTTGTCTCACTGCCATGTGCTGGCTGATTTCCACCATCTCCTGCTCGTCCTGCCCGTTCTCAGCACCCAGCTTTGCATGGGAGGGAGACTGCCTACCCCAGATGTGGGGTGTGGGCAGTGAGTGTATGTCCTCCCGGGCTCCTTCAGGCGCAGGAGCTGAGCAGAGGCTTCACCCTTGGCTCAGCTCCTGGCCTGGAGGAGGTGGAAAAGCAGGGCAGCCAGCACCGAGCTCCGGGGCAGGCCGTCCTCTTGTCCCCACACAGCTGGTCACCGGCAGGCCAGGTGTCCCTGTGGGTCAGCAAAGCTCTGGCTGTGGGCCCCCAGCGAGCTTGTAGCCATCGCTAAAACCTTCTGTATCTCCCACTTCCCCCCCCCCCCC
>JAVJGG010000007.1:488011-526726 GCA_035590195.1 Aviceda cuculoides | reverse complement strand
CAAGTGCAAAAGCCCAAAATGACTAACGTTCCTTCCAAGGCAATGACCACAAAACAGAGAATCAAACCCACAGAAATGCTTTCTTTTAAAAATTACTCACATTTCATCAAGCTTTGCTTATACCAAGGTGACACAGCCAAACCCACTGATGGTTCAGCTATGTGGCCTGAGAAACGTAACTGCATTAACAAAGCTGCTCTCAGATGTAGAGCAACACTTTTCATCTTTGTTAAAATACCACATTGCTACTCCATTCCTAGCCTGTCAGCATCCCTTCCCACTGGCCCTTCTGCCTGTCCCACTGGAAATTATGTATATGTTGCCAAGCTCCTTAGAGCTGTATGAGCTAAATATTCACCCCAGAATGCCTAAGAGATGTGGGGAGAACTGCTTCTTTGCTCTTCCTTTTTCAGAAACCTAACTAAATCTTGCTATTGTGCGAGTTACTTTTTTCTTTTATTAATAACACTATATTTCATTTCATCCTACACAGCAACAGTTGCAGGCGGCTTCCCAACACTTGTACTCTTAAAAAGGGAAAACAATACAAAGAGAGGATGTCCCTGGAGGGAGATCATGTCCTGCCCCAGCTGCTCACATATGCAAGACAGATATTTTTTCAAGCACAACAGCCAGTCGAGAACATGACTGCCATACATACCCTTGGAAACACCCATCTTTGCCCTGCAAGTATTTGGAAACTTTGCTTCCACTGCCACAAGGGTAGTTGAGGACTTTACTGGTTTTGAGCACTGGCATTTCACCTGAATGAGCACATTAATGGTCAGTGGTGTGACAGAGGGTGTGACACATTCAGGGTGGGACATACATACATACCCACATGGGGTAATGGTGTTTGAAGAGAAGGGCCAGTTTCTTCCGCCCTGTCCTGACTGGAGCTCAACAGTCTCTGACAGATGAAGAGGGACTTCCACAGAAAGTGAGCAGGATCCGGCAAGCAGTTTTGTTGTTCTGCTTTTGGCAGTTTAGCAAAAAACAACCTCGGTAGTCCAGTAGAAAGCTAAGCAGTTAGATACTTGCTCAACATCTGTGTCCTTGGGATATCCTTTTTATTGAAATGGATAACATTTTAGAGCATATAGCTTGTGTGACAGCTGGGAAAGGTAATGCTGAGGTTATTAGCAACTGCTGCAAGGCTCAAACAAAAATAATGGCTGGCCACAAACCCCAGAAAGTTCTACAAATTCTGCAGATAAGTGGAGGTCACTGGGGTCTATGGGATGCAGGATGTGTGCCATGGGGACCAGAGACCCTATGGGGAGAGGCAGGAAAGGTATAAGATGCCTGGCACAGCAGCCTAGCTCTTCACTGGGGGTGTGCTGGCGCTGAACCTCTGGAAGCAGAGCGGGTGCACAGTTTGGATGCTTTGACACAGTCCCCAGGGTCAGCGTACACCTGATGCTGTCTGTTTTCAGTCTCATCCTTGCCCCCAACAGATAAGAAATCTTGGAAATAATTGGCTCTTCCAGTGGCCTGTAATGAAAGCGACATTCTTCCTTCACAGAGGTGTCTTTATAAAGCAGCAACCAAAGTAAATGCGTACAGTTGTGTCCTATTTCAAAATGTGCTATAAAAAACATGAACTAAGCTGTGCATAAGAAGCAATTTGGATGACAGTATATTTTTGCCATCGAATACTTCAGATCAGCTGCTGTACTGACGAGAAGAAACTCTTATGTACTGGGAGAAGTTGCCCATAGACTATACATGCCCATAGAGTTTTGAAAGCAATGGTCTGAGATTCAGGAGGAAAGGTTCAGGTGCAGATGTCTCAACAGGCTTCCTTTGTCCCTTAGTTCTCCACCTATGAAACAAGGAAGCAATCTGCAGAAGAATGCAGGGATAAGCATATCCTTACAACTTAAGACTTAATTTAAGGTTTTGGTGAAGCAAGCACTGGCATTTATCACAGTTCCACCAATAAAACCTGTCCAAATAGCACACAGATGCTAAAATGATGGGAACAGCATTTTCGAATGAATAGAAATGTTTTCCTGTAAGCAAAACAGAAACCATCAATAGCTGTCATGTCGCTATCTCAATGTTGTGAAAGCAGAGGTGCAGTTTGTCACAGAAGAAACATGTCAGAACCATTTCATTGGCAGAATATTTAATTTTTTTATTTAGTGAGTGATTAGAACTATCAAACTATAGAAAAACATAGATTGGAAAGGATGTTTGGAGGTCATCTTGTCCAACCCTATGCTGAAAGCGGAGCTGACTTCATAATTAGATGAGGTTGCCCATGGCCTTGTTTGGTGAAGCTTTGTGTCTCTCAGGGAGCAGAGATGCTGCAGCCTTTCTGGACAGTTTATTCCTGTGCTTAACTGCCTCCCGCAAGAAGAATCTTCTTCTGCAAGGAGAATCTTCTTCCTTCTTCCAAGAGACAGATAAGAAAAGACCTATTTCCTCACTCCCAGAAAAGCCCAGGTATGAGTTGGACACTTCACTCCTTAGGCATCTTAAAATGCAGGTAGCTGTGCACATGCCTGGAGATAAAAGACTTCTGCTTTCCAGAGCTTGACCTGCTCTAGTGTTGAGCAACTCCTGACAAAGGCTGGGAGCAGTCTCTGCTGAATTTTTCAAACATTTGGTGAAGTTTTTCTTTCCGTTTGTGACTTTTTAATGATAATTCTGTCGTAAGACTCATTAGCTGCTTGCTTTGAGGGTTGGGCCTCTCTTATTTTTTTTGTTTGGGGTGGTGGAGTTTTTTTGATTGTGACATTTGGCCAGAAAACTTGCCTGATTTTTCTTTTAACACTGACAATGGGAAAAAAAAAATCACTTTCACTGTAAGGTCTCACAAATCATAGACTGGCCACTCTGACAGCTGTAGACCTGTGAATAAATTTTTCTGGTAGGACAACATGGAGTGTGAGATAATATAGGAGACAGCACGTAATAACTGTCATAGAGAGGGTAGGGTAAGAGTAAAGGTGTTAGTTTACTAATTTTGAGTAGCTGTTACTGGCAGCTTGGCTCAACCTAGCTCTAGCAGTCTGGACAGAAATTACAGGATCAGCATGAAAGACACAGAATGAAATGAGACTAACTATGACCAAAATTTTAGTAGAATGAGTGTGAACGTTAAGTTGCCTATAAATGTTAATTTTTATCTTATTTTGAATAAGAGCGGGTGGTTATGATCATATCCAATTGCCTTCTATAGATTAAGATATTTCGTATTATTGATGAAAATGGAAAAAGATCACTATGGCCCCTTTATGGTGTTCCTCTGTTCTGGGATCCCTCTTCTTTTATCCCTGTCTTGTAGTTTTCATCAGCCTTTCAAGGCAAATTTTTATAATGTGGACAAAGGATGACATATAATCTGAGATACAGAGACTGTTGGGTTTTTCTCCTGATTTGTAAGAGAATGGTGTGCAGTATCACTTAAAGGTCTACAAATAGAAGCTCACTTTAACATAAATATGAAGTAATCCTGATAATTGATTGACAAACAGCATCAATTCCTGTTTCTATGGGCATTAGTCATTAGGAAGTTTCTGGATGCTACCTAAGCTGCAACAGCATGGGGGAAAGGAAAGTTTCTTGTGTCATTTTCATTGGCCTTCAATCACAAGTTATGAGTGCGTTACTTTATGGTCATGAATTTTGTTATGTATAAAGTTGTCAAATATTTTGGGACTTGGTGATTTATGCTTTCTGAGAAACATAGAGCTTTCAGACAGCTGGGTTGTTTGAGACTGGAGGAGCTAATGTAGCAGAGAAGGCACCCATTTGGGGAGAAATCTGTGAGAGATATGGTCTGCGTATGAAGAGGACAAGCTACTGGCACAAGAATTATAATATTATGGATAGCTATATAAAATACCAGATGTGGAGAAGTGGGATGCCAAAAAAGCCAAAAAGATCTCGGTGGGAAGCTTTTGGCATGTCAACATTAATGATCGAGCAAGACACCATGAGAAAGGAGAATTTTTTCCAGGAATCAAAAACCAGGGATGTGGTTGCTGAAAGCAAGAATTCTAGGAGAGGGAAGGGGCAGAGAAAATGTCAGATAGAGATGTACAATGCATTGCTGGAAAGCTTAAGCCTTAAAACATTTGAGTAAGGGCATTCCAGTTTAGAAGTCATTGTGTTAAGGATGATAACCCAACCAAGAGAACCCCAAACAAATGGGATGTAATTGTGTTGCTCCTCTGCATGCTCCAGTACTACTGCCATAACACAGCAGAGTCCCGGTGGGCAAGGACTGTGTCAGCAGGTTACTCGTGAGGACTTGGTGTGCCTAACTTACAGGAGAGAGGCAGGTATGTCAGCCGTCAGCAGGAGACTGCAGCAGCAGGATGTCTTCCACCAGTAGCAGACCACTAAATGGACATCTTGGCTTATTCAGAACTCACACTAATGAAGTACCATGGGGATATTTTTGCTGGGATAACCATGTTGGCTCCGAAATGCTGCTTCTTTCTGGAATGAGAGTCCAGTTATTATTGGTATGTTTCTAATGTACTTAAGGCAGTCACTTTTCCCACACTCTAATATTGCAGCTCCACATTTTTGGTAGTAGCCAGTCAGATGTGTTATAATTATGAATCAGACATTGGTTTTAAGGCTTGCAGACCTCTCTCATAAAGCTTTAATTTCCTCAGCCATTTGCAATAATCTTACAGCTGTTACATTCACAAGGTATCTAGACAGGGTACCACCAACTACCAAGGCTGTGCCAGGCACAATACTGTATTATGTCTGCGGATTGTACCTAATTAAGCCCTAAGTAGGGCTTGACAAGTCACTGGCACATGATCCAAGTCTTTCCTATTTATCAGGGGTACAAGTGGTTTGTGGTCAGTTAAAAGTTGAAATGACTCTCTGGAAGAGCTTTTAAATACATTTTTCACATGCTTCTTTTACAATGAGACACTCCTCAGTCTGCAGAGAGTGATTTATATCATCAGCGAATGTCCAGGAGCAGTATGTAGCAGCCCCGCCAGTCTGACCAGGTTGCAATAATTCAGTAATCTGCAATGCAGTTATAGCAGGAGGCTGCGAGTGGTTATGGGAAGGGAGCACTAGTGTGCTTCAGGTAGGGCTTCCGCTCAGTTGAAAACATATTCTCGTATTATGTTCAAATATCAGGTGCTTTCATTTTCCAGGAGTTCATTCCAAGGGTATATTATTGCCATTCATAACCCAGCATTCATTTCACTTTGACATAGATTCAGGAGCTTGCATTAATTTATTACTTTCTTAGACCAATTTACCTTTTCTCAGTCTGCCCTTATGCCTAGTTTTCATGCACGTTGTCTCAATAGTTCAGCTAGCCCAATGTTTATTGCATTTTAGACCCAAATACCAAGTGTCTCTGGAAATCTAGGCCGGCTTTTATCATGTTTCTCTTCTTAATGGCAATATCCCAGGACTTTGTCTGTACAAGCAACTATCCCTTTCCAGGTGCTGCAGTAGCCTTGTCATTTCCTTTGGAATATATTGGGTGCAGTAGCGATGCCAAAAGGAAGTCTGCGGGAAGATTACCATCCAAAAGGCATAATAAAAGTAGTTAACTTGGCGCCATCTGGGTGTAGAAGCATCTGCCAAAAACCATTTGCGGCATCTAAAAGGGGAAAAAAGTTGGGCATTCATCTTGGAAAGATGTCGTCCACTGCGGATAGGACAGCGCTTCTCTCAAGCACTTTGTTTCGTTGATTTAGGTCAAAGGATATGCTGACTCGTCTGTTTTTGTTAAGGACTTATAACCGCTGGTAAACACCGTTCAGCGGGTTTGGCTATTTCTTCTGACAGGGCTTGGACTGTCTGCTCAAGCCCTTTGCTTGGGAAGCACTGAACTGAACATGTTGTGACTCCCTAGACACCGTAAGGAGCTGTATTGCTTTGTGTAGTGTGGAGATGAGCTTAGTGGGCCTCTTTCCTCCAGTGCTTTTGTGTTGCTTTGGCTGATGTAGCAATGCCTTTGGTCCATCTTACTGAACAGTTAATTTCCGAACCACTGGCAACAAACACAGTGCCCCAAGTGTCTTGTAACATTGCAAGTTACTACAGGTCTTACTGGCATGTATGTTCATCCATGAGTGCAAGTGACCCAGACAGTCGTTATTAGGTTTTAACCAGTTCTTTCCCAATTCTCATTTCTGAATGCTGTCCTGTGCCTCCCCTCAGGGACTTTCTTCTTTCTCTGCCTTCAGACTCAGGAGACTGCTTTCTACTTATTTATTGTCCTGCTCCAATCTCTAAAAGTCTGAGAGGACCTTATTCAGCTTTTATTGCCCAACCTACTTCCCTCCATTCCTGCTGGAGTGGACATCACCAGTGTGGTCTCAAGGCCTCTGTTGACTGAACCTCTCCTGTATCCCCCTGGAGATGTCCTTCTTCCACTAGAAATCTGTCCCACTGAAGCAGAAAATGGAGGTGTGAGGGTTCGCAAGGAGTTTTCATCGCTGTCAGCTAATACCTAGCCAGGGCATGAGGCCCCCAAATGCATGTGCATTTGCCCATTGTTTTCCCTGGCAAAGAATTAATTCATGTTGCAAAAAAATACTGTAAAATTCTTCCATTTCCTCCTGTCAATTTACCCTGTGCAGGAAAGTGGGTAAGTCATGAGTGTGCACACTTTCGGCTGAGACTTCACAGCCAATAGCATTGCCAAAAGCCAAGAACTGTGATAACAAAAATGTGGGGTTTTAAAAAATGAAAGTTGGTATTGATTGCACTGGATTTTACTTGACCAGAGCAGAGAGTCTGTTTTTGAGAAATCATCATGCTCCTTTAAAAAGGTCAGGCCTCAGTCTTATTTTAAAGCACTTAGAACTGAAAATCATTCCTGAAAATGTTGACTTAAGCTGCTGCTATTATACAAAAGGCATCACAAACTCGTTTGACCCTCAGAACTGAAATTTTCTTCTACCTCCAAGTTCCAGACCCACATCCTGCACACTTTCTTCATATCCCTCTGTTAAGTACTTCCAGTTGGACTTCTCAATGAATAAGGGAGGTAGAAGTTGACCATATCTATGCATGTGTATGTTCCTATCCACGATCAGGATTAAAATGGCCCAGTATGTATGTGTATTTTCTTGTTAATTCTACCTGTGTGAGCCTACAAACTGAGATGCTTTCATGCTGGAACCAAGAGGGAGAAAGATTAAATAGCTGCAGCCAAGTAGAAAATGTAAGATAAGGGAATTTCCCTCCTGGAGTAATACACAGGAATACGATACTAGAAAACATAGGGAAAGCTAGGAGATCTTAGCTAAGAGACACTGAGATCTTTTCCTCTTTTTTTTTTTTTTTTTTTAATGTGAGAAAAAGAAGGAAGGAAAAGGTTGTAGTGGCACCTTTCCATTCCTGAAACTCATGCCCCTCGTGGATTACAAGACTCTGTACACCACAATAAACAATAATAGCAGTGTGCTGTAAGTAATTTAAAAGCTACGTTAAGAGAAGTGCATACTTTTCATGTTTTATACATTTCTAAAAACATCAATCATTCATTTCTATTTGTCTGTTCTGCACAATTAAAATTGAAAATTAAATGCACAGAAAGGAATGAATAGCGTAATCTTTCTTTCTTTCTTTCTTTCTTTCTTTCTCTCTTTCTGTCTCTTTTTTTCCCTCTTTCTCTTTTTTTTCCTCTCTTTCTCCCTTTCTTTCTCTTTCCTTCCAGCCCCTTGTCCTTTCTCCTCTCTTTGGTCTTTCCTCCATAAATGAGACTGAAGATGTCATATCACTCTTCTTATGCTACAGACTGAATCCGCACAGGTAGACAGATAGCTCAATGTTTTGCCAATGTGGTCACTTGATAAACAATGAAATTTAGCCATCTACCCGAGTCTTATAAAACATGTGGATATTAGACACACAGCCATAGGAGTTGTCTGGAGACTGGAGTTGTCATTCGAGATTGTTGCCCAGATAACCTCTGCCTGGCCTGCCCTGGAGCTTTTCATGGAAAGACCTAAGTGCAGTGGCTTCCCTTCACTGGAAATCTTGGTGCTGTCCTCCAGGATGGGGGCTCTGGGTGCGTCTGAGCCCCTCTGCCCCCATGCCTACAGGCTCCGCCCCCTCCCTTTGCACCAACTCATCCTCCATGACCACAGCACAGGCCCACTGGAGCTGGTCACCCAGGCCTTCCCAGTCAGTGCTTGCTGATGGCCCCACAACAGTGAGGACACTGTTGAACACATATGGTGGGATGTACGTGTTTTTTTTGGCATGGCAGTTTGAGGAAAAAAGTTTTGTGTGGTCATGAAACCTCAGATGTGGATGGCCCCAACTGAATGCTGTTAAACAAGTGAGTAGCTAAGAAAGATCATTACAGTTCAATATGCTTTTATTTTAAATGAACTACTGAGTGCTAAAAATCTTTGAGTATGTGGGAGATCCTCTTGGTAGAGTCTGGTTGCATCATGACTTTTCACATCGACAACAGGCAGTGTGTTGCTCTCAGAAACCCTCTGGGGACTGGAGATGAGATTTGCCCTCTGATCCCCTTTGATTGGTATTTATGACTCAAATGAGGGGTGTTTTTGAAAGAAAGCACTTAGGTCTCATTTTGTCACAGTGACGGTTAATCTTAGTATCAATAGGTGTCTAGGCATTTGTATTTGCCATATGTTTTTCTCTTTAGCTCTAATGTTAAAGTTTTGAGAGATCACTGAATTTGGCACACATGCTTTTTCACTTGACTATGTCTTTGACTATTATGGGTCAGTAAGTGTTTCTAAATCCTAAAATAATTTAAAGAGGTACACATCGGTTCAGATATTTATCTTTAAATATTTGGAACAACAGTAATAACAGTAACAACCAGCAAATCCTTTTTTCATGATGCTTTTCTAGTAAATGACTGGTTTTGCAGGAACCGTAGTCCTCACTCCTGTAAAGAGAGGCATTGCCGGGAAAAGTCCCATGCAGTTGGAGGTTTCCACCAAGAGGTGGTGCTAACAATTACCACAGTCAGAATAACATCCTTGTAAAATCTCTATAATCTATTTGCAACCGAAATTAAAGGTTTTATGTGGGCATGTGCGCTTGTGCAGTACTACGGCATCCTTCTATTTATGAGCTGTGTAATTGTACGTTTAGTCCTTTTTCGGCATAGGAAAGCCACACTATAATGTGTAATTATAACCTTGGTAAGTGTAACACCATTAAAGTTAGAGTAAGTGGTGTGCACAGCGGAGCAATGATAGGGTGATGACAGAGTGACATGCTATAACCAGCACGGCATAATAAGAAGAGTCTTGTTGTTCCTGCTATTAAAAAGGCTGTTCTCTGTACCAGCTAACTTTCAGTTCCCTGGGAGGAGGGAAATGATGCTAAGCCTCACAGAAGCACTGGCTATGCCTGTAGCGGCGACATTTGCAGGACACGTAGCCAGAGGCTGTTAAGGACCTCGAGGCATTGGGGCATTGGGGGTGGCAGAGCCTCAGGAGGTCCCGGCAGCCCTGGGGGACAGCAGCGCTGGCCATGCCATGGGTGGACCTTGCTGAGGTGCTTGCCTCAGGTTGCTTCTCCAGACTGAGCCCTCCCTGAGCACTGCGCACCCACCTCAGCAGTGGCAGACAGGAGGACGTGCCGGTCAGAGGGCTGTACTAGCAGGTCCCTCCAGTGCAGAAAAAAGCCTTTTTCACAAGCCAGTTTAGAGCCCGTTGACTGCTGCAGGTGCGGACAACTGACCCTCTCTTTGCCCCCTCTGTTTTCCCAAAGGCAGGGCAAATGGAGCCCGAGGCGCCCACCGGCGCAGGGTGCAGGAGGCTGCAGCGGGCGGCATGGCGGGGTGGTGGAGGACCCACCAGAGCTCTGCGTCATGGGGCTGACGGCTGCAGTGGGCCTCACAGGGGAGGTATCTGGACAAAATGCTGGAGGCTTCCCTCTAAAGTTTCCTGTAGGTGGAAACAACCAGCAATCTTGTTGTGAAAAGCAGCCTGGGGGAACAGATGCTTTGCCCAAGGGAGCGTGAACTTTGCTCAACTTCTGTAATATTGCCACCAGCGGTGAATCCCAGGCTCATCTCTGTGGTGGGGAGTTTCCACTCCTCTGGTACCTGTGGGATGCTGTTGGCCACATTGGAAGTGTGTACCGATTAGCATCACTGAGGAAATTAAAAATCTCAGTGTGGGTATATGGCATAAACTACACTGCAAATTGAATTAAACTCTCTGAAAATCCTGCCAAAGAGGACAGCCTTTTACCGATTAAATCCCAGCCTTCCAAGCACTTTTATATAGGATTGCAGAAGAGAGCTTTAAAATGGTCCTTATGGCATTTTTAACAGAGGCAAGTCCCAGGGCTGGTTCAGGGTAGCTGGTCCAGTGGTTCTGTTTTCGCTTTGGCAGGAGTACATCACTAATCTGAAAGCTGTTGACAGTCTTCTCAGTGATGCTTTTTTTCCATGTTTGTGTTTTGTATTTTCTGGCTGAGTTAGCCTGTATCCTGTAAACTTTCTTATTGTGCTTCATACTCATTGCAATGACATCTACTGTGGAAGGGAGGGAGAAGGCTTATTAACCGCAGGCTCGCCTCCTGCTGACTGCAGTCAGAGACGGCCTGGGACAACACTTCCAGCAGATGTTTCTGCTTTATAGATCAATGGAAACTTTACAGAGATATTTCCCTCTTCAGTCCAAATGCAAATGCCAGCAAGTCTGAGATCCAGTAACTTTGCACTGGACACCAAGAATTTTATTATTTGGTTCGTTGTATTTTTTATACACAGACAAACTAGCTACCAGAAAGTTGTCTTTAACATTGCTTTAAATGGCATCTCTTACTGGAATAAAGCTGCTATCCACTTGAGGAAAGCAGTCTTGCTGCCTTTGCCCGCACATGAAGTATCAGCGTAGGTCAGAGCCCGGCAGAGACGGGCACGCACAAGACACAGACCATCCACCGCCGTCGCAGCGTGGTATTTTCTCGTTCTGAATCTCCATGGACTCCGTGGAACAAATCCATATTTCAAACGATGAAAGAGAAATGTGCTATTTTATCCAAACAAAATGGGGAAAATGCATCTTTCTTTCTGCAAATTATCTTCTTGCATTCTCACGGAGGGGCTGACTGGGGAAGAAGGGATATGGAGAGGAAGCAAAAGTGAAGCCTTGACATCTGTGCCCACTCATGACTCCACAGGAATGGAAACACACGACTCCTTTCTCAGCACAGCACCCCTGTCTGCTACGGCTTTAGGCATGGTTGCTCCCATGCTACAAATTTCCCTCAAAGCAACTGCAAACAGGAATAAAACATTTTTACTATTTTGACAAAGAAAGCTCATCTATGGTTTCAGATCACCCATGTGAGACTAGCATAACCCTCCAGGACTCCTTTTTCTCTCATACTTTGCTGTTTGTGTAAAGGAAAACAGACAGTTGCAACTGAAGGAGCTGCTTCTTTTGTGTGTGTGTGTGTGTGTGTATGCGCACTCGCGCGTGCGTGCGTGTGTTGCAAAAGTGGTGGCATCTGTGGGAAACAGACTTTCATACATCTCACTCCTCTGTGATAGAGACGGGGAGCCTTTTGGCTCTACGAATGTCTGTAGGAAACTGCAAATTCAGAGACACATCTTTCAGTTATAGAAACCTCAACTGTGTCGAAACCTCAGCTGATGTTTCAGTGATGGAAACATCAACTGTCCCATCAAACAAGACTTAATTTAGTGGGAGTATTTTTTGTAGCAGCAAGTAACAAAATAGACTTGCAGTGATTGCCTGCCGTAAAGTTGCTGAAGACTTCCTCTGACCAGATCAGGCCAGATCTGGAGATATTTAATGTTCCTTTAATATTTAGGGATCTGCATATTTGGTGGGATATCTGCATGAAGAAATAGCTGTGCTGTCTCTGGGCATCATCTCTTCTCAAAGGGCATCTCTCTTTTGAATGTATTGCAGCCTTCCCTTCAGGGACAACAGAGAGAAGCAAGTAGACCCCAGAAGTATGTGCACGGACTGTGCAATAACAAAAGTTTCCTATAATTCAGTTGGCATTTCTGTGTTTGGTCAAAAAGCCCTTGAGGCCATGAAGTTTGAGAGAGTTGATTTCTTTTAGTTCCTGGCTTTTAAATGCTCGCTATTGTGTAAGACAGTGGTCAGTCCAACCAGGTCATGCCAGAGACTTGTAAATGCACAGTTCCCTACCTTGTCCTTTTCCAGCTAAGCTTCAATGTACTAATGGCATTTAGCAAAGAGCATTGAGATCAGAAAGGATATGAAAAGCTTATAATTTGCTTGTCAATCAAAGTAACCATGACCATACAATTTACATCTGAGGTTCTGGCTACTCCTGTCTTCAGAGTGCAGACCCATGAACACCAGCAGAAACAAAACCATTTAGTGCTGTGGGGAGCTCAGGCTGCTGCAGGTATCCTTTCCAATCAAAAATGCCATAGACACACTCCTCGTCTTCCTCCTGCCTAAGGTCTGGATAAAGTGCGTGGGATGGTTATTTCACACACCTGCAGAACCACCTCTGGTTTTCTGTATGGACAGGTACCTACGGCATCACTTCCAGTACACGGCAGCAGCTTTCAGGATGCCCTATAGTGTTTTATATTTGGCTTCTTAAATATTTCTTCATGCACCAGCAAGTCCCTGATTCCTCTGAGCTCACTTTCTAGTAGCATAGGCAATCTCGATTTCACATTTCTTTTCGAAAAAATGTCTGCAGCTGACAGCCCGTATATCCCTCTTGTTATTTTATAATTTAAAAGTACTAAATATAGACCCGATTACCTCTGTCCCTCCTCTGCTGACAGGTGCTTTGTTACACTGGTAGCTTCACTCACTGGCCATTACACTGGTGTAAAGGGAACCTGCAGCTGTGTGCCTGGGACTTCACTGTAATCTGTTTAAAACTCCAGATCACCAGTGCAGCCTGTGGTCAGGTACTCTTATGTGAAAAGTGCCATGTTTAGTACAGGTAGAGCACAGAGCAGCCCCTTGTTTAGCGGTGCTGTCTCCTGCTAATCCTCTCTCCAGGAATGAGAGTTGTTGAGCTCTATGAGGAGGCACTCAGCCCCCGCATACTCTGTGCCAGGAGGTGGACTCTGCAGGTGCAGAGCTTGGAGTGGGTCAGTTCCCAGGGCTGGGGCTTGAGGTGTAAAAGTGTGGCACGTCCCTGTGAAAATCTGTAACAAAAGAGCATCCCAAAGATGCCTGGCTGATCTCCCCTCCCTGCCTCACTGGGGAGGAAAGGGAGATTTCCCTTGTAACATGAAGATCTCTCTCCCTCTCTCGCCTTGGCCTGCACTGTAACCCATGCAGGAGGAGGTAGCTGTTCCCTTCACCGGAGGTCACTGCAACATCACCCACCCCCAGTCTTTGCACTGTTGCTTTTCCGACTGTTGCTCTAGAGGCTGTGTTTCTGACTATGGTCTCTCTTCTAGGTTTTTATTTGATAAACAAATGGTCTCTCTTAAAAACAAAAAAAAATCTCCACTCTTCCCAGGGCAAGTTTGTCATGCTCCTTTTAGCAGTGGCAGCAGGTGGCGTAATGTCCTTTCCAGCTATTTACGAGCCCCCAGTAGATGAAGACATGAAACCTTTGACACCTAAATGCCATAGTCAAAACCTTGCTTTCCGTTACAACACACTAACATTTTTATCAGCATCCATGAGATATAAAATCACGCCCTTAGGAGGACCTCGCCAATACCCCTCATGGAAGAGTCCAAGAGTTTCTCAGTTTTTTACTTACTGTCTTAGCAGCTCAGGGATGAACTTCTTCAATACAATCCTCTGATTAACTACCTCAGACCTTTTAATGCAACCAGCATCTTATGGTCCTGTCTGCACAGACACACTTTCAGGTTCTCAGGTCAAGTAGCTGGATTAAGCATAAATTTCCTTTTCTCATTCAGTATTTTGAAGGACAGTTGTCCTTTTTATACCCATCTCTGCTGGCATACCTAGACTGTGATGGTCTTAGTCCTGGTACCTCTCTGGCCATGTTGCTGTGTTCATTTTTCTCCTAGGAATGTTATTTCTATTACACACAAAGTATATTTTTAATTTTTCATCTTAAGGCCAGCACTCTGGGTTTTTTTCAGTCCTGTGCAGAGCCTCTACCCCTGCTATTTTTCTTTTGATCAAAACTTTGCTTATGTAAACCTTTGCACACTTTACACCATCAAAACCATAATGCATTCATTCAAATCAGCAAAGCCATTGGACTTCCAATCCCCATGGAGAAGAGGTGTCTCATCCTTTGTTAAATGAGCACAAATGTGTGCTCCGTTTGTGTAGTCGTACCTGCCAAAACCTTGTATCAAGCACAGTAAAAACATTTGGCATCAACCACCTCCCCAAAGACTTCTCCCCTTGGAGGGGAAAATTCCATTTTTCTGTGTTACATTCTTTCAATAATGTACATAAATGAATATTTTTAAGGTTTGGCTGCATTTCTCCCCCTCTGCAAAGACTATGCACTGACAGCTTCTTCTGCTCTCTCTCTGCTTCCTTGCTTCTCTTTCCCCAGTTTAGTAAGACCTGCATTTTAGCCATTAACACCCTGATTCCTGTGGTTTTCCTCATAATGTTAACGTTACTCTTTCTGGCACTAGTCTAGTCTAGAGCTTGAACATTCCAAGGAAAGCTTATGATGGATCTGGCCTCTTTTTCCAAATGCCAGCTGTCTGCTTGGTTTCTGTTATATGCCACAGCAAAGGTATCTCCATGTACAGTTCCTTCTGGATTCAGGCTCTGTGTGCCTCTCTGACCTGAATGTCTTCAAATGGTGTCCGAGGCTTTCTGGGGTGGCCAGACCATCATGAACTTCAGTCTTAGTAGATGCTGGGATCCCCAGGCATCCTCCTGTGGGACTCCAGTCACAACCTGACAGCTTAATAGCAGCTCAGACACCTGAAAGCACAAACAGCCATTTGCCAAAGGGCCAAGCTGTCAGCCACATCCTAAATGGAGAAGTACAGATTTCAGTACAGGGCTGAGCATCTTTGACTAGGATTGTGCTCCTGGCTCCATCACTGGCCACTGTTCATCTTTGGATAGGACACTGCCTTTACCATGGCTCTGCTGCCTTATCCATAGAATGGAGGTAACAATCCTAATACTGCTTGTAAAGCTCTCTGAGTTTCACTGGCAAAGGAGTTGTGGCACTGCAGAGCTAAGTCAACTGAAATGGTTGCGTTATTTTTGCTGAAGCTTAGAGCTTCTCAAAAGCCTGAGGTAACTGAAGCAGTAGTTAGACAACAGAAGAAATAACTGGGTCGGGAGCTATATTTATGAATGACTGTAGGGTCATATGACTCACTGTGAATAATTTATCTGACAAAGACATATAGTTTGCATAATCTTCTTAAAACAATGTACTGTAAATATTGCAGTCTGCTGAATAATTTGAGAGATGAGTCAACAGGATTTGGTGAAGATCCAACAACTTTTTGAATTATTGAATTCTTTACTCCCAGACACTTACTTGAACGGCACCAGCTGCCAAGCAAGTAGGTTCCCACTCCCTCCAACTGGAAGTTCCCTTTGCAAAGTGAGTTTGAGAACTGGCTCAACATGGTCAACAGAAATCTGGCCCTTCAAGGATCATGGGCTATTTGGATGCTGTTGCAGACAGTACCCCACCAAGTCTTTCCTGTCACACTAAAACTTGTTTTGAAGAACAGGGGCTTGTGGAAAAACCTTGCCTTTTGTCTTAGGTAGCTGAGTGACTCTCGGACTGGTCTTTGTGTGACATTAAAGGTCGAGCATTGCACAGTAACGTTTGCTCACATGAACATTTCTCCTCACAGTGGACTTCTGTAAAGAGCACAACAGTTAGCCTTCATAGGGAATTATTCTGAATTTAACTTAGCGCCCTTGAAAACTTTCAAACCCTGTGTTTGTTGGTTCCTGTACCCTCACTGTCTTCTGGTTAAATAAACCTTTGTGGCATGAATAGTGCTCAATAGTATCTGTTTGAATGTGTATGAATGAAGAGCCTCAATAGTTTCTGAATGTTATTCTTTCATTCATAATCAGAAAAAAGCTCCTGTATCTCATGGGAATGATGACAACCATTCCCCTCTGTCAGCTCCTCTCTTTCACCATTTGATTTCACAAGATGAATTGGGTCAGTGCACTGAATAGCTGTCTGGTTTCTGTAGGACCTGCTGGAAGTGGCTCAGAAGAGTGCAGTCACACTGCGGCAGCTCTCCTGCAGGGACAGCTGTGCCACTGGGAGGCAGGACCTTGCTGAGAGCTGCTGCAAGACATGGCTCTGCATCCTATTTTGTTTCTTTGGGGAGGTCACATTCCAGTGAGAGTAACTATGTCTTGTCCACCAAAAGTCCCTTGATCATGATCAGACCTGTGCTCCCCTCCTACCCAACAGATTACAGCTGCTCTTTCACCTGCCTTGTTGAGCTGCATGCATGGTGCAACCCTCAGAACCTGGGGCAGGTCCACCAAATCTTTTCCTCCACATCCATTTCATGATTATTACCTTCCTGTTCGCATTGCCCTTCCAGGCAGCAGGAGAGATAGAGATGCTGCTCCTTCCCGGAGAAGGACAGGTTGAACTCTCACGAGTTCCATTGGCTGGGGAAGCGGGACCAAGCAGGAGATATTTCAGGAGGAGAAACAAGCACAGGATGAGGAGGAGACTGAACCTCTGAGGGAAAGAACAAAGCAGTCAGATAGCAGGGAAAGAGACTGAAAAAAAGAAAGAAGTTAAGCTTTGGAAGAAGAGGGGGGAAACAGCTTCTTAAATGCAACTAGCAAGGGTAAAGACTCTGGTTTCTTCCCAGATCTCCCACTGGCTGTGTGTACACCCTGGAATAAATTCCTTCATGATCCTGGGCTTCAGTTTTGCTGCTTCAAATTTAGAATTTTCTGCTAATTTTTCCATCTCCAGCATAAATAACAGGACATGGTGTGTTATCGGCATTTGGAGTTAGAGAGGATAAGAACCGCAGGGAATCACAAGGTGTGTGCACTTTTAATGTGCTGTCCCCTCTCTTACAGACTCATGGTGAAAATGCTGGTATTCAGCTCTGCCCTGGACATGAAATACAGCATTTTAATTCAGCACTGAAACTCACTGCCCTTAAGTGAATGCTAACCCTGTGCCCAGACAAAAGGAATGCATTTGCTTGGTCAGTAAACATCTTTTTATGGGCATTAAAATAATTTGGTTTCCATTTTCTCCTCACCAGGCAGATTTTATTTAGTCAATACCGGGGCTGTCACAGGCTGTGCCGTTTTATTATTTGCCATGCCCCATGCTCTGTGTTACTGTGCTGGATCTCTTCTTAGTGGTGCTTCAGAACGGACCCAGGCACAGGGCATGAAAAATCTCAGCTGGGCACAATCGCTGCTTTACCGGCATTATAGCACCCTCAGCAACCTACCCAGAAAGCTTAGAGCTGACTTTGCATTTTCTGGCCTTGATCTCTGGCACTAAAGTTAATTGGGATAATCCAGAGTTCACACCCATCTCCCTGAGGGATTGGTTTAAAAATACATGTAATGTGAGTTTTAAAATAATTTCTTTTGATTGGAAGTATTTGGAAATGTTCCTCTCCACTGGTTTTAAAAGGTGTCATTTTTTTACAAACGCTGAGACGTTGATTAATAAAATTCCGAAAGCATTAACTCAATTGAGTGGACTCCAACTTTTCCTTTTTTTATTATTATGATTCGTGAAAATAAATGCAATAAAAAAAAAAATATCCCAGCAGCTCTGTTAAACTGTATCCTCAGCAGTCTTCCTCCTGATAGCCCTACCAGATGTTTTATGATGTTAGACACAGGGCCGTTTGCTCTTTTCTCGGGGGAAGGCCAAGCGAAGCCTTGGCTCAGCACCACGAGCCTTCAGCTTGTGACCCTGTATCTCAGCCACGTTGTACACTAGCCTGTACCCTGGGAAGAGGCCAGGTGGTTTAGTGTCCCCGCTTTAAGACACCTCAGGAAGGAGCAGGTTTTTGGACGGCTACCTTTGGTTGCCATCTTCCAGCCTCCTAGGGGCAGCTTATGGGAGGTGATGCTCAGATCCATCTTCGCCAGCACATGCCCTGGCATGGCCCTGGGAGTCATCTGGGAGGATGGCAGATGCAGGCTCTGGCTCTACCCAGCCAGGGCCACCTCCCATGCAAGGATGGCCATGGCCACCCAATGCTGGGAGACCCACCAAGGGAGACGCCTCTCCCTTGAGGCTGAGCTTCTGGTTTTGCTCTTCCCAGGTCTGCCATGTAATATGCCCTCTGAAAGGAGCTGGAGAGGCTGCAAGCTTTTGTATTTGGGAAGGGTGAGGACTGGGGGAGGCGGAGGCAGGGACTGCTCCTGCTCCCAGCCAGCAGCCAGCCAGCCAGAGAAGGATTTACTGCCCTGGCTGTGTTTGGGACGCAGACCGCTCAGAATAGCCATCCATCCTACATGTCTGAGGGAGCTGCCATGGGAGATTCATTTGTAGGCTGGCCTATCTTCCTGAAGTTTCTTTCTCCTTTATACTGCAAAGGCTAATATATTGTTCAAAATAAAGCAGGCCTGGGGACTGAAGACAGAGCTGGCTATTGAGTGGAATGGACTGATGAGGAGTGGGTAACATATTTAAAGACTGTGCAGGAGCCGCTAGGGATGATATAGTCTGATTTATTTGATTTAGCCTAATTTATAGTACACTAGACTCTGTTGTGATTCTTCAGGATTTTTATCAGGAAATTTGCATTCAATATTTAAGGATCTCTGGGCAGAAACACTCTCATTCTTTTATTATTTTGGCTTTAAACATAACATGTACCACAGAAGAATTTGTAAGTTTATAAAGGGTTTTAATAAGTTCAGATGGCAAAAAAAAAAAAAGTTTGAAAGCTAAGATCAGCAAGGGAGGAGGATTCCTGCTTCACCCTTTCCCAAAAGCATGGGTGGACTTCGTTTAAAAAAAGGCAATACTGTACCCGCATGAATTCTCCTTTTTTTGTCTTTAGAAGAGAGCCAGCCTTGGTAGAGTCACTGAGATCCAGAGGCCAATGGCTCAAATGATGTAAATCAGCACTGAGCCTCTCTGCTCGTGCCCACTAAAAACTAGAGATCTGGTTTGTTGTGCACCTCCTTCCCTTCTGAAATGGTCCTTGATTTTAGGGCTGTAATTTTGCTTAGTGGAATAGATGATAGTCCATTTTTTTTTATGCTCTAAGATGATTTTTACATCATAAGAAACCTCTAATAATTTCATCCTCTTCAGAAACCGTCCCTCAACGAGATACTTCAGGTGAAACTGGGGCTGTCATTAGAGCAGAAGAGGCTTCAGCACAAGATTGGGTCTCTAAGCCCACCATCAGGGGAGACTCAATCTTTTTTTCCTGGAATTTTAAACCTTTTTCTATACACAGAGCAGATGAGGGGGGCAGTCCCCAGTCTGTGCCCTACTGAGGTACCTCTCAGCAGATGCTGCGTCCAAAACATCTTAAATATTCATAGAAGTATCTCAATCTTAAATCTGTGACATGTCATGGTTTCAGCCACTCTGCTGGACCTTCCCCTGATGTGATTTATTTGTAGGTACATTCCACTTTTTTGAGGTTTGCATCCCGTTAAAGCATAGCGGGCTGCAGCCCTTGAGCCCTCAGCCTAAAGGTGTTCAGTTGGGAAAGTTTGAATCCCTGGTGATCTGCAAACTGCAACACTATTTAAAACCTTTGTTGACAGTCAAGCACATTGAGTGTTTAAAGTTTTAATAGGCTTAGAGTTAATTCTGGAGTCCACCAACATCTGCATACATCCGGAATTTACAAGCACCTTTTACTTGGTTGGTTTAGTAAATTGTACCTAAGAGTGTTTTAGAAACTTTGGCAGCTCCACGTAGAGTTTCATGATTCATCTGTGCCTTTGCCAACTACTTTGGTTCTTTTCTTTTTGCTTTCTTCTTCTTTTCTTCACCCCTTTTCCCCACTGGAAGACATTCTTAAATACTTAATTCAGGGCTGGGGTTTGGAATGCACTTTATCACACATCTTTTCTGTGCCAAAACACTTTACACACTCTATTAAGGACAACTTTCCACATACTAATGTATTTATTTGTGAAATGGCTTTTAAAGCCGGTGTAGATGGCAGAAGGGAAACACGATGGGCCAATTCCACTTGTGGAGGAGCCCTGCCCCTTTCTTGCAGCTTACACCCTGCTACATGCAGGCAGGGTTTGCTCTCCTGCAACCTCTCTGTCTTGCAATGCTGGCAGCACGGGCAAGGCAGACATGTGCTGTTTTGAGGAGAAAAGCGATGGGCTGGGAGCTGTGGGAGGAGCTGTGGAGAGGAAGGCATGGGTGGGGGTGCGCAATTAGTGGCGGGTCCCCAAGGTACCACTGGGTGCCTGACTTCTGGCCAGGGACATTTGCTTTGGCTGGGAGAGTCCTGTTGAGAAAATATAGGACAGCTGCCTGGAGGCAGCTGGAGAACATGGAGGCTTCCAAAAAAACCTCTTTGTGCGTTTGCCCTGGACAGCCCTTAGGAGCTGGGCTGGGAGCTGCTGGGCCAGTTTATTGCAAATAGAAGAGTCAGTCTTCCTTGCGTGTATGAACCTTTTAGTTTCTGGCAGCTTTCATCAAAATAATCCTGTTTTCCTCAAAACATGTGAGTGTTTCTGGGCTCTTGAGAAGGCCGAGTGCCTGACAAACTCAGCGCTTGTCTCTTCAGGCAGCTAGAGGTGGTGGGGGCACGACTGTGACGCTGGCTGCATTGGCGGCTCTCATAACTTCCCTTGTTGTTTTTATTGTCTTAACCTCCAGAGTGCTTTGATTAGGTTGGAATCCTAGCTTTCATATTTATTTATTTTTTTAAAAGCAAATTTCTAGCCCTTGTGGCTGTGGAAAGAGTAGCTTGAAAACATGCGATGTGCTTTGGATGTGCTAAAATCAGAAAGGGAACAAAGAGAGCCCAGCTGGGACTGCAGGCACGGGACACGTCTTTTTTTTAAACTCTGGATTTTTTCTCTGCCTTGCAATAGCTTCAGTCTTGTTATCATCCTTCTAGCAGAGGTGTGAGGCAATGGCACAGCTTGCCCGAGGTGACACAGCAGGGCAGCAAGTCAAGAACATGCTCAAGGTGTCCTCGCCACATGCTGTGCTGCTGCTGCCTCTCTGCCTCACACGGGCATTTCCCAAGGGCTGGGCTGGTGCAGGCGTTGGTCATGTTGGGAACAGTTGGCAACAGAAAACCAAAGAGCTGGAACAGGACTTGTTTGCACATCATAGCAAGTCAGCTTGATTTCACTTCATCTTTCCACCCCAAACCTCATAATTGTGCATTTTCAGTGTGTCAGGTTTTGACACAGCCTTGTCACACGCTTGCAAGACCTGGTGCAACACTTTTGCTGCAGTTGGCAACTCGGTAAAATTTGCCTTTTTCACCTGAATTTGGCAGTATTAGTCTGAGAGCACATGCCCTCTCTCCCTCTCAGACGTCACCTCTTTCTGAGAGGGGAGAGTTTTCGGCACATCTCATGGCTGGGCAGTAAAGCAGTGAACATGCGACAAGATGTTCCCAGCTCTAACAAATTAAGGTCTAGGAACTACGCTGTGCAAAAAAGTCAGACGCGAGCCATAGAGCCCTTAATTGTCACAGCTTGTGCTCTGCTGACACTTGGGTTTGTTTTACATTATTCCTACAGCAAAATAGGAGTCGCTGATGCTCTTGTACTTAGGCTGGTTGATTTGACTCAGGCAGATAGCTCTTCTGGGCTGATAAAAGAGTATTTACACTGAAGGGAGACAGAGTAAGGGGTGGAAAAAGATACAAAGTAGAGCCAGTCCCATCTTAAAAAAATTACTGACTCACAAAGAGTTAATCTGAGCAGGTTTATATCTATCTGTCTGATATTTATCTGTCTGACACATGTAGTTGATACAAAGAACTGGTGTCTACTCTGTCAGTAGACGTATTTTATTATTGTTAATAACTATTTGTTAACTCTGGCATCTATAATATGCCAGTGTCGTGGTTTGAAACCAGGACAGCCAGGCACCATGCAAAACCCAAGGAAAGTGTAGTCCCTCCCCAGAGAGCTTATACTAATCTATTCTATTGCAACAATATTTTTTTAATACTGTGTATAAATCATTCTACTAGCAGTATTTAGTATAGAGGTTTACACTTCCCCATTCATGTTTTCATGGCAAACAAATTTGCCCCAGTGAAAACAATATGCAGTTCAATCCAGCTATATTTTATGGAGTTTCTTCCAGGCAAACCATTGGAAACCATCGCTGCAGAGAGGCTCTTAACACACAGTTAACTTTGAAATCTGCCTAAGCATCATTAACTTTAATGGCCCTGAGCACACACTTCGGGCCAAGCATGTGATGAAGTGGTCTTCCACATGTGGACGGGATTAGGCGGATACAAAGCATTTTGGTGAAATTTGGTGTAAACCTTCAGGGACATTAAAATCCCCAGGGATTCACTATGGAAGTGGGTATCGCATCGTCTGTCACAAGGGGCCGTGCTCAGATGCCTCATGTGGCAGTGTGAGCTGACCCTCCCATTCAGGACCATTTTCCCATCTGAGGGATTCTGAAAACTTCATCGGCCCTGGGGGCCTTTAGCAAGGGTCAACTCTGTTTTGCTGCATGGAGAAGTGCTGTAGTACTGCCCTGCATGAAGGAGAAATGACTCCTAAGAGAGTAGATGAAATCATGATGGGACAATAGTGTAAGATAAAGATTTAAAAAAAAAGACCTTCATTGAGTCAGACTAGAACTAAATCTGTAGCTAAATAAAGGCATAGAAAGAAATAGAAGCAAGAAAAAATAAAATAAAAATTAAAAATAAAAATAAAAATAAAAATTTATGTGTGCTAAACAAACAGTATCATCCAGTCTCTAGGGGAGAATAACTGAAAAAAGATAGTATTAAAATAGCTTAAAAAATGGAATAATGCCTAATGAGGTCCTTAGGGGACTGACTATTTATGTAGACTGCATGAATGGCTTGATTCAAAAGGGAGCTTTGCCCACATTCAGAATTGTGTCCAATTTAGTCTTATTTATTTAACACGTGAAGCCAACTTGCGTCCACTGTTGAACTGCCATCAAGAAGCACTGGAGATGCCTGATGGTGCCCTCTTGCCTCTTTGGGAATCACAAACCAGCAGATCTGTGACAGCATTTTCCTGATAGCAAAGGCATTTTGATTCTCCACTGGGTTGCTGCTCCAAAATTACCCCGTATGTTTGGACCTTTTGTGAGCCTCTGGAGAGCCAGAGGCAGAAAGCCTTCCTAACGCAGAGAAATACCTGAGCTAACTTTTTTTTGCCATGGGAGCATGATGTGGAAAAGGGGTGCAAAGGAGATGGTGGGAGGGAGCAAAATCTTTGGGCTGCCATGAGATCCTATGTTGGCTCACCACATCTCATATGGCTTCACCCTAAATTTCTGAAGAGATACCCCTCACTGTAGGCATTTTTTGCTATTCCCCTAAAATACCAGACCTTCTATCTTTAGAATAAGTTCGAGTGGGCTTTGGCTATTCATTATAGGGAGCACAGGCAGAAACAAAACTGTCCCTTAGGAAACCAGCTATGCTGTGCTGGACGTTACGGAGAAACAACACAAGCCAAGCCATAATAGAGATTCTCTCTAAGGTTTATGAGTGACTATTTTTCTGGCTGATGCTTGTGAAATAAGTCAGGTTGGCACAAACAGTTCACTGAAGACTTCACTGAATGCATGAAAGCCCTGAGAACAGAAAGACTGCTGCAAGACTGTGGGTGAGACATATGGGTGAATAAGCAATTTCCTTCCCTCAGATCTGATTGGTTTTATATAAATACACACAGACATAACTATAGGTAAGACCACTTGGAGAAAATGGATGTGCGAGGGCAACTGCATTCATTTCTTGTGAGTCTCTCTAGAGGCAGAAGGCTTCAATAATCAAAGTCCTAGATTCCCAAAATGGTTACATTACAAATACCCTCGTTTTTATGAAAGCTCAGTGAAACTCACCTCATTTTTCTTCTTAGAATATACCATCATAAAAAGGAAATCTTCCAAACATTAGTCAACCACTGCATGGCTTTGCAGAGTGTTTTAACTTGCATGACATGAAGAAGAGTGCGATGCATATCCTCAAACAGCTCTGTTTGTAAAATTATTTACTAAACAAGCACAAAGTGGTTTATTTAGAAGCACTAAATGACAAGATTGAGAACTGGAAACCAATAAGAAAGAAGGGAGCAATAAAATATTAGGCAACCAAATGACTGTGGCTTGATATATCTTGTCTCAGCTTTTCTTTGATTTTCCCCAAAAGAAGTTGGCAGTGACAATAGAAAGGCTGTGAACAATGTAACAATATGATATACTTGAGCCAAAATGTAAAAAGAAATGTTCTAAAATACCCTGTATCAAATTATCTGCAAGAAGCAGAAAAAGATGAATCACATTTTCAGTTCTTTGAAAACACAGAAAAAAATCAAATTCAGAGCTTAAGATGTAAAGCTTAATATTTACATAGGTACAAATTCCTTATTAAAAATTTGATCCCCATTAGAGAAGACCAAATGACTACTTTGATGATGATGTGATGGATGGGGTACATGAGTGATGTGTATCATCATGATCCCAACAAACTGAATAAAAGCAAACACCCCCCCTCCCCGAAACTCAGAATGTGCCTCACATGTCTCTTTCTCAACAACTAAAGGTATGAATGAGGATGTATTGAATTTTTAATGAATTTCAAGTTCCACAAATGCGAGCCTTTTAGGATCAAGATATTAGGTGAGCATGCGATATGACATTTTTATAAGGCTCTTAGATACAGGTCTTGATGCAAGACATTCCAACTCACTCAGATGAACAATAACTCTTCACTAACCCTGGATTAACACAGGCACTAGAGAGAGAATTTGTAGGGAGGAGAAAATAGTCTCAAGCCAAAGGCCCACCCTTTGTACCTATATGTAAAGCACAAGAGGCATAAAGAGCTTTATCTACCTTTCCTTCCCTAATGCAATCTGTTTTCACAATTAAAAAAAGTCTCATCTGTATAATTTTCTTACAGCATGTCATAAAATGGTTATATTTTTCAAAAGCATCTCCAGTGAAAGCCAATGAATAGGTCTGCAGAGGTACAAATATCTGATCTCCTTTTCTTCAGCTCTGAGCGTGTTGAATATGAGTCCAGTCCAGCCAGCCTGGAAAATGTGAAGTTTATTCCCAAGCTAACGTCTCTGGACTCCTGGCTTAAGCAGACAGCATGCTGTCCCAGGGAGGCTCAGGGTCACAGCTGTTAAAATTGCCGGGTGCCTTGTAAGTTAGGTGGGTGTACTATACACTCATTGAAGCACCTGAGGTTGTTTTGTTTTCAGTGGGGGGTTGAAAGTTTTACCCTCTAGTATTGCTCCTTGGCCTCCTCTGGCCTATGGCCAAAGTACCAAGCCAGTTCACGTGTGAAATTGCATTTCCCATCAAGACCATGGGCCTTGGTCTCTACTCAAATACTCTCTTTTGCTCTTGTAAGCCAAAGCATATATTGTAATACTGAAGCAAATATTTACTGTTTGGTGCACGATGCTCTATAGTCCTCCTGTGGTCTTTGACAAAATCCACTTCACTGCTCTTATTTTCCCAGCTAAAAGCTAGTTAAGGAAACAGGTGGATGATTGCATGTGTGTGATGCTGAACTCTAAGAGGAAAGTCAAATGCTCTGCTTTTTGCTCAATGTAAATTCGATCTGAGATCATTGGGGCTTTGCTTCTAAGAGGTTCTTTTCTCCTAAAGTAACCCAGTGGCTTCCAGCAGGTCAATGACAAAAAGACAAATTAGCCTAAGAGGAATACTGTGACAGTCCTCTCTTCTACCTCTACTCCTCAGTTTTTTCAGCCTGCAATTAGTTTTTTAGTGGCTACAATTTTAGGAGCAATATGCCTAGGTCACTCCATAAACATTGCACATAAAATGTGTACCTGAGTTATTTTTATTAGTTTCTCAACTCAGCAGAAATGATTAGATTTTGTGCAACACACTCCCACAGCAAAAGGATATCACAGTATGCTCTGACGGGCAAGTGTAGGAGGCTGTAAATTAAGTGAAATACATTTATTGAGATCATCCAGTTTTACTTTATGAGAAAGCTGGTTGTCTCAAAATAATCCTTGCTGCCCTTTCTTCTCTTAAGGTCATATAGATAGGACATCTGGCAGAGGTTCAGTCCCAGTGCAACCAATAACATTAACCCTGACCATCCCAAATCACGACTGGGTCAGCTCATTCTCTGTAGCAAAAGAAATCAAGCACAATTTCCTAGCTGCTGATATTTCAAGGACTACATGAAGTAGTTCTATTTTCAGTAAATATCAAAGCCAGGCTGATTGCAAGGCCTCCACTCCAAAGACCCTTTGTGCTAATAAAAGCACATTATCTTTGTAAAGTTAGTCTCTATTTCATTGTGAACAAGGACATGGCAGTCTGCCCCTAAATTAAAAACTAAAGCCAAATCCCATTTGTTTTGCACCCCCTGTGGGTTATTGCTATAATCTCTAATTGACAATGATTGCATTTTATGAATCCATGAACAAATATTAATTTAATTTACAGAGTGTCCAGTTCTGTTAAACATCAAGGATAGTAATTTATAAATGACATCAGCAATAATTCTGCCTTCGTTCAGGGCCATTTCTGCTGCCAGTCCAGGCTCAGATTCAGCACTTCAGCTGGCGGCTGCCTGCAGGCACCAGAGGTTGCCCAAGTGTCTCTCTTCCAGCAAAATGGGTGTTTCTCCTTCTGAGGGTGAGGGGGCACCTCTTTCCCCACATACCTGCCTTCTCCTGGAGAGGGGCAGCCTGCGGAGGCACCTGCCCTGTGTTGGCTTGACCCACTGTACATGGGGTTGTCCTGAAGGAGAAATTCCTCCCAGGGCTTTGAGGTAACGTGGGCTGCCCCCCAGCCCCAGTGTAGTCCCACTGCCGCTTCACACGGGTGCTTCGCTGGGCTCAGAGGTGCTGTTTTCACACAGCCGCTATAGCAGCCTTTCCACATGGGCTGCTGGAGAGGGTGCTTCACAGTCCCCAGGATCATCTCCCTGTGGTACAGGATGAGAGCAAATTAAACTCTCTTTCCTTTTAGGAGACCATGGATGTGAAGAGGAAACTTCAAGGTAACTGGTTTGGCTGTCAGAGCTTTGCAAGCTTTTTCTACCTATGCCTTCTCCCTTGGACATGTTCTATGCTTGTAGCACATCAGCCTCAGTCCACCTTCTTCCTCCACTTGCTACCCCGCAATGGACCTCCCACTCCTGCAGCTGCGGATATGATCTGAAACTGGTCAGGATGCTATTGCTTGATTGTTGTTTTTCATTGCCACGTCTTCTCCAGGAAAGAAAAAAAAAAAGCCACTGGGGAGCACAGGGGACAGAACAAGACAGTGCTCAGTGTTGCTGGGAAAAGTATGGGAAGGGAAGAACCCCTTATGCTATTGAGGCAGGAGGTATGGAGACCCTTGTCAGTAAAGTCTGCCACCACAGCAATGCCTTGCAAGTGTCAAGGTGATCTGCAAGTGGCAACAGAGATAAATCTTGCTCTCAACTTAAGCGTCACATTGCATCAGTGTGTAACTGCACTCATAAAGTGGCCTACACCCAAAGTGAACTGGCTCTGCGCTGAAAACGTGCCCCTTACAACCGGAGAATCTGGATGCAGGAAATATGCTGTCAAAATGTAACAGTCCAGCTTATGGCTTGATTGAGCTTTTTATCATCTTTGAAAGTTATGACAGCTGGTGTGAACTTTTGTATCAAATATCAGCGTTCCCCACTCCAAATACTTCCATGTGACTGGCTTTGGTTAGAGAAGGCACTCTTGCTGAATTTAATTAGATAGAAACACAATTTCAGGGCCAATACCACCCCTTCTTGTTACCAAGGAAGATGGCCTGGAGCATTGCTTTGTGCCCAAGAGTCTCCCTAGCACGGCTTTCTGGCTGAGAAAAGAGTGTGCTACATCCAGGAAAAATACGAATGCTATATCTGTGCCTAGAAACTGTCACACTGGTATCTTTATAAATTGTACTGATATAAAAACAAAGTGCCTTAATTTAATTACGTGTGTTTTCCTTGGTTAGTGTAAGAAGAGTTCTGGGGGAGGATCTGAGGACCTTTTTCCTATCAGACTGTCTTGAAAGGCAGAGGCCTCAAGGCAGACCCTGTCTGTGCTGCAGAAATGTATGTGCCCGCTGCAGGGCCACGGGGTGCTCACCCATCCCCTCTTTGTAGGACGAGTCTTGCTCTTCCCACATGCACTGTACCCATGGCTTGGTCGGTGACATTTTGGTTACAGCAACAAATTCTGGATGAGGGAAGGTTGTGATTGGGCCTGGGAAAACCATCTGAGTGGAAGACTTTATTCAGCAATTCTCTTTCTTTTCCTTCTTTCTTTGTGAGTTGCCTGCAAGCAGGTGGGTCTTTTTCCAGACGACCTGGTGACTCACGGAGTGAGTTGCCTGGCCATCCTAAGTGCCGCTTTCTGGGCAGACCCGCACCCCAAGCCTCTCGGCGTGTGAAGGGTAGCACATCCTCCTGCCACAAATCCGCAGGGAGAGAGACCTTGCCCTGGCTTGGGCCTGCTCCGTGGGCTGGTGTAGGGAAGGGAGCGCAGGAGCCCCTGTGCCACACAGCTGGGAGGCACATGTGCCCTTGCCGAAGAAGTGGATGAGGCTTTAGTACAAGGATAATAATGGTTTCTAACCTTTCTGGACATCACACAGAGGAGGAAGACTCTTTGAAGCTGTGTATCTTAGTATAAGGAGTGCCGAGTGCAAAAATGCATTTTGAAGGAAAACAAGGGCTTTCATTTGGCATTTCCAAAAAATACAGGCATTTTGTATTACCCACTGACAGTCCATCCCCTTTTAATGTCTGCAAGCAGCTTGTGGTCTGTGGAGGGCTGGTGAACGGCTTGTTAAGAGCTTGTCGATCAAACCTGCTTGGTTGTGATCGGCCACGTGGCATATTCCCATGACCGTGGGGTAAGAAAGAGCCCTGTGCTCTCCTCACATAGTCTACAGAATTAACTTCCAGCTTGCAGTTTTAGCAAGCACTCTTGCCACAAGCATGTCCACTATATTTGTAAGGGAAAGGGAACAGGAAAGGGACATGGATATCAGGCTGTGAAAATAATCTGCCATTCACTTTTTAGAGAAGATGAGACAAGAGCCTGCAAAATTTGGGAGACATAATGCTGCTGCTGCACTTGAGCAGGAGACATCTGCAGTGAAGGTATGTATGAACTAAAATCCACAGCAAAACGTGTTGTGAGGTTCTGGCCCAAGCATATTGAGGAAGAGGTAGGACAGATCCCCATTATCATACTGAGCATCCTGGGAAATGGGAGTCGCACCTAAGAGCATGCACCAAAAATAGTAATATTTGTACAGGGTAGTAGGCACTGAACTCCCAAACAGAGCTGAATCAAACAGCTGGGGATAACCAGACAAGAAAACACATGGCTGGAAAGATAGACATCAAATTCCTCTTACTCCTTTCTCTGGCACTTTGTTCTCTCTGCAAAATGTCGACAACGTTCCTTAGACAGAAAGGGACTAGAAATGGAAAAAGTAAGTGGATAGGCCGTGGTTATGGCTTATTTTCTTTTCCCAACAGGGGAGTATTGTATAACAGAATTTTGTTCAAGTATCAGTTTTGTTCTTAAAATAGTTATTATTCTTCATACTGCATATGAAACAAGAGCTATGTTTTGGGTCTAACATACTTCTTGATAACAGGGTGTGAGTGAGCTTTTTAAAAAGTAATAAATAAAAAAATAAAATTATTTTTTATTAAATTCATTCTAAATTAATTTAATTTAAACTAAATTAAAATTAAATAAAATGTAAAAGGAGATATGAAAAAAAAATTTTCATGTGTATTTGGACAAAACAGACATCTGTGGGCCTAAGGACTCTGTGTACAAAATCTGTCCTCTGCTCTCTGATAAATGAACTACAAAACTGGAAACAAAGACAGGTGTATTTTGAAGACAGTGACCACATTCTGATACTGGGTGTAATCTAACACTGCTGGATTGCCATGTTACCCAAAGTCAGAATGATATCCACTGGGAGACTGAGGTCTCTCTCTAAATGACATGTCCATGAGCTGATGCAAATATTGGATCAACAGTGTAAATGTATAATGCAACAACCATCCATATGTCTGAGTGCTCCTGTATTGAAACAGGGCCACTGTGTTTCAAGAAACCAAAAAGCCCTGAAAGAGGAGAGATCTTGTACGGTTACATTTCAGAAAATTATAAGAACTGTACATCTAAAGCCGAAAACTACACAGCAAAATTCCCAGATCCATCTTTCCCATTTTCTTTCCTGCTGTTTTTTGTTGTTTTTTTTTTTTTAGTTTGGTTTGGTTTGGTTTTTGGCTTGCATTGGAGCAGAAATAATATCAAAAAAACATCTCTCAAAGTGATTTCAATACTTCCTGCAGTCTTGGGAAAAGATATATAAACCTGAGAAAAATGTTTGAGGTAGGGGACAAAGTAGCTTTGAAAGATTGTGGTTATTCATGGGTAGGTTGTGTAGCAGGGGCAATGTGTTTCATTCTGTGCAAGACAAAAGGTTTAACAGTCCTTTCTCCAAATATATTACCAGTATAAAGGACAAGATGTTGGACCTAATTCAGTTTTCATTCATTCTATTCCAGTTGAAACAACTTCTGGAAGTTTAGTGTGAGAACAGTTTCCAAAAATAGGCAAGAAGTTAAAGGATTGATGATGGGGATGGCAGCATCCATGGGAAAAGGGTCAGGTGGCCACGGTACTCCCTCGTCGTCCATATGCCTCAAAAAACTTTGTCTGGTTTTTGCTGAGTTTTGAGTGAAAATGGAATTCTCTGGTATTATTCATTTTGTTTTCTTTGGGTCACCTTTCCCTATATATTACCCCAGCAAAATAAACACGTGCAAGGAGTTCTAACTTTGATTTTGAGCTGGATATGTGTGAAATACTCACAGTGAGTCAGGAGGGCTATGCAAACCATATGTACTGTTGTATGTATGTCACATAGACAGATGACCATGAACAGGAAAATGCAATCAATCATGCTGGCAGTTTCTTCACAGCCCTCCTCTCATGTGCCTACATCAGAAAACCTTTGATATGCACACATGTGTAAACAAAAGTTGGCATATTTCTGTTGCTTTTGTATTTTTTCAGATCCTTCTGTAACACAAGGGATAATACTTGCCTCTCATTGTTTTAAGTGGCAATAATCCACTTGCTAAGTGGAAAAACTACAATGCAAAAGGTTTTAATTTAAAATCCCAACACAGAAAACAGATTATTGCTGAAAAAAACAAAGTTCTGATATCCAACTATTATAAGAAGAACATATTTTTAAAATAAGTTGCTTGATAAAGCGAGAGGCTAACAGCAGTGACCTCAAATCAAGCTTAATTTAGGCACAGTTTGTGTAAATTTCCCTGAAAAGCTTTGCCATGGTATTTTATTCTTCACCTGTGTGTCACTCCTTGCTAATGCAGCTGTTACACACTGCCTGTTTTGTGATGTGGAGCTCCAGGTGAAGTCACCAATTCCCCCTCCATGGTGAGACCCTGAAAAAAGGAAGATCCTGAAAAAGTTACCTGCCTAAGGAAACCCATCGGCTCTAACAGGACTGATCACCTATCTTAATGCTTCCAAAATGGAGATCTGCTTCAGCTCTCCCAAAGTTACTTCCCAATGCATCAATCACATATATGATGGTCCAACTAAACTGCACTAAACAAAAGCTATTGACATATATCCTAAACCCACTACTAGAATACAATGATCTTGAATCAAGGTTACTTGGCAAGCTACAGAAATGACTTGTCTTTCAGGCATTGTGAATGCACAATTTTTGGAGCTGGGAAGCCATTCAGTGTGCTGGCACAACAGCGAATGAATTCTGGAGATTTGGGAGCACCAGCAGAGGGTCAGTTTCACAAGCAGATGCCTTAAGCAGGGCTGCTAAGTGGTTTAAATGAAACCAACACGGTGTCACATAAAAACTTAAACTATTGCTCGTGACAACTCTCTTCCAGGGGGCAAAGAAATTAAATTCTTCCCAGAGACCTCTAAGGAAAAGAAATCAGTGGGCTCCCTTGAAAGACCTCCCTCCTTAAAAGTTTGTTACTGGTTTCTGCGGCTGCTTTGAGCTGCTCTGCTGTTATTAAATGACAGTGCAATTTCTTTACCCGCCACAGTTTCAACACTTGGGTAGTCAAGGTTGCACAGCCCTGGGACTGTTAGCAAGGTAAGTGGTGAGATGCATTTGCCCACGGGTTATGGCAGAGTTCTGTGCTGTTGGGGCATCTCGCTGTGAGCTCTTCCCACCTCTGGCCCATCTGCGTGGACACCAAGCAGCCCCATCACAGGTGCTCGATGGCACTGTCCTCACTGATTGAAGCACGCGCCCAACACAGGCATTCCTCTCCCGAACGGAGACTCCTTTCTTCCTCATTTAGCTGGATTGTCATAAAATAACCTGCTGCTTAAAAAAAAAAAAAAAAAAAAAAAAAGAGAGAGGGCTTTGGTGTATAAAGCTGGAGTGCTGACTCTACACCATCTGGTGGCTTCTCAACTGCAACCATGCAGCGCAGCACAAGTCCTCTGAGGGAAGAGGTGACTAATAAGCTGCAGAGAGATCCTGAGCTGGTTAGGAAGTAACTTTAGATTTCTGCTGTCTTCTCTGGTTAATGTGATATGTAAATGAGTAACATATGATATGATTTGAAGCCCTTGCTGTCCGTAGGAAACATATGCCAGTGTAAGCGCTTCAGAGGAGGCAGTTTTCCTAATGAATACGCTCTTTGTTTGAGAATGGCAGTGAAGTCCCAGTTTCCTTCTATCATCTTGTGCAACTTGTCTAAAGCAACACTTGTTCCAGGGGATGGCAATTGTTTGAAGTTTGAATGGCATTGGCTCCATTAGCCTGAATTTGTACTGTCACGCCCTGACTTGCACACTGCAAGAAATCCTGACCCCTTCTTCAGCTGCTGGAAATGATCTTTACAATGTATCTCGAGCCAACAAGAAATTCCCAAATCCGCTGATTTGTACCAAAGCTAGAGTTAGCATAGAAGACATCTGAAAGCAAATCTAAGGCACAAGTTTCAAGCAGAAGCACCATGAACTGGATTTCCACGTTGAACTGAGACACTGAGGCAAGGGGCTTGCTTTTTGACCCTGCTCAGTGTCTCTCAGCTCCCATAGATTTTTCTGCAGACTGGCAAATGGTCACCGTCTTTGCAAATCAGACCCATAGTAAGGTACCGACTAAGAGCAAAGGACACTACTTTTAGACATCAACTTATCCAACTGCTTTATTTAACCTTTCTGCTGTGTGGCTTATCTTGTTGCAGTGAAAGCTATTGAATACTCAAGTAGCAAAGCTGGGGAGGTTTTCATCATGTCTTCCTGCTGACTCCCCATTTTAATTTCTTGTATCTTCCATTCATCCATGTGCACAGCCTTCCTGTGTTTCTCTTATGTGAGGCCTCTGGGGAGGGGCTCTTATTGTCAAAATGGGTAGAAGGAAGAGAGAAATGCAAAGAGACAGAATGCGGCCTCCAGTCATGTCTACCTTGAAGGGGATGAATTGAATTTCATCCTGAATGAGCAAATTTTGAGCAAATTTTGAGCAAATTTCAAGTTTTCTAGTATTTTCTTCCAGCAACTTAATCCTTAATGTCATACTCCAGTAGTTAAGAAACAGAAACATACCACAGATCTTAGGGATCCAGTTAAAACAGCAGAAATTTCTGATGATAAAATGTTGCAACAAGGTATTTCCCGGCCAGATTTACAGCAAGAATTCTTAGTAAGGATGCTTTTGTAACTCAGTTAAAAATAGATAAAATAAAATTGCCCACTGCAGAAAGAGGAGCGTTGTTTGCATCTTATATACTATTTTTTCATTTCAGATTCATTTCATTAAGGTGTACTCCTGGGGAGTAATAATAGCACACCCATGGATTCTCACATTTTTTCGGTGTGCTCTGAAAACATCTGCTAGTACTCATCAAACTCCTCTGTGGTTGGTTGCCCCCATTTACCAGGTTGAAGAAATTAGACAGGCAGGTTAAAGGACTTGCCCAAGACCACACAGGGAATCAGATGACAGAGTAGGTATTAGAATCATAATTTCCTGGCTCTACTTCCAATTACTTTGTGCCAAGGAAAAGGACTTTTTTTCTAATGTAACACCTTGGTTATTTGATTTTGCTCTTTCTCTCTCTCTCTCACTCTCGCTCCATCTCACCTAAAATGTAATTGAAACAAAATTCTCTCCTTTAGTGTGCAGGTTTGTATTTAATCTATGGTGCCAAACAGATCAAATAAATGTTTTCACCACTCCAGAAAGAGCAGGGAGAGTTTATTTAGCTGATGTGATGGCATAGGTGGGTTATAAAAACCTCCCAGATTTTTGGCAGGGAGGTGACCTCTTGAGCCCTGATTAAACTCACTCATGTTAATCAGGCTGGTCTGCATAGCTTCCCAGGCAGGACAGGTGCAAAGCTGACAAAAACAGCACCCTGAAACTACAGCATCCCACTATGGATGTCATCCAAAACACCCACCTTAATTTCTCATTTTTCTTTCCCTGTTGCTCTCCAGCCAAACATGCCTCTATATCTGATTTTGGTGACAAATGTTGTGATGGGGTAGAAAAAAGTTTATTATGCCTTCCTAAATTAAATACCTAATTCCTAAATTAAGTCCCCAGAGAAGCTGTTTCTTTATCGTCCTTCTTTGTGCCATGAGGAAACCTTCTTTCCATATTTTAAAGGTGGTGTTACTTCATTTGCTATAAAGGTTGAAGGGATCTGATATTAATGCATCCTCAAAATCTCGCCCGATGTTGTCCAGTGCCTTGTTAGCTGGAGCATCCAGTAATAACTAGAGACTCATGAATTAGAAGTGACGTGAAACAGCCCTCTGGGAGTCACTGCAACTTCATTTGTGAGAGGTTTTGTAATGCTACTCCGGCATTTTTCTCCTCTTAACAAACACAAGTGTTCAGTTCTGGGTTGCGTTGGCAAAAGGACGCACATGGACGATAATCCAAACCAGCTGTCCCACGGAGCACACCTCCAGGGCCTGGGCTATCGAGGGTCCAGCCTTGGCCGTGCAGTCCGGCCCAGGCAGCACTGTGGCTGGCGCTGCCTCCTGACCGGGTTGGGGCACGCTAGAAAAAGGGACGAGCAGGACCCTGCTGTGCCTGGTACCGCTGCCATGAGCCACTCGGGGACCTCATGCCAGCGTGGTCAATAGAGGTGCTCCTCGGCTGGTGTTATGTCAGCCCAGCTGTCAAGCGAGTAAGTGTGAGTGTGCCCACACTTGCCCTCATCCTCTCCATCCCCTCTCCATCTCATATTCTCCATCTCCTCGGCATAAGCAGGATCCAGCCACCAAGGGGAATTTAACTTGTGCCTGGAGATGTGTGTGGATTCAGTGCTGATTGTAAAGGCGCAGTCCATTTACCTTAGTGAAAACAGCTCAACTGAGCAGAGAAACACCTCCGTGGACGTTGCAGAGATGACATCTCTTGCACTGGATTAAGTATATTGCGCACTTTTCCAGCAGGATCTAGAAAGCTTTGACTGAGTTATCTGTAGGTTAAATACATTAGCCCATTCTTAAGCTGCCTTAAACCCGTTACTGTTTTTCATCCAAATCATGAGCAGCCTTGCAATAGCTTAGTGGTGCATGTAGCACTCTTCCTCATCTGCCTCTGCAGTTGTTCTTGCATGGAAATGGATTTCTTATAATGCAGAACTCCTTAGTGCTATGTTATCTCTGACCATGAAGCTGGACTTCATCCTTCCTGTGGAATACAGAAACAGAATATCAGAATTTTTTTTAATTTTAAGCTTCCCAGCAAATGATTACTTAAAAATAGTTTACTGACTCTTTAAAATGTCACAAATACAGCCCAATGGTCTGCTGCCCGAGGACATGGGCTGCTCCTTGGGGTGGTGTCTAAGCAAGCACTAATACCCATTAACCCTATGACACCGTTCATGCATAGTATCTATGAGCAATTGGATGAGGACATCAGAAACTGTGTAAGAGATATATGAGTTTGTGCATGTCACCGTACTAATCTGTAAAGTTTGTGCACACTGCTGCTGTTTGAAGAGTGACAAGAACGGGACACAGGAAATTATATGGACAGAGATTTGTCACTGCCGCAATCAGACCAGCAGAGAAACTGTTCATTAGTGGCATACTTTAAGAAAAATGTGTTGAGTGTAGCAGTGTGGATTAGCTCAGCAATACGTGTTCCGGAGGGGAGAATTTCAGGTATATATCTAAGTAAACAAATAGTTACTTATCTTCTCTTGTACCAGGTGATATAATGCGTGTCTTGTTCTTCTGCTGCTGCACCATAATCCTCGATACATATATTAAGCGAACATGGATCAAACTGTTTTGTTTTCTAATCATGCTTTTTAAGAGGAGTCACTGCGCACAATAGTCTGTTTATAGAATAATCTCAGGTTTTATATTTGCTGGGCAGCAGCGGGGGTATAGTTTGTCTAGATGCCAACTTTTCACAAAAGAAAAGCTTCATAAATCACTTCCCTGAACTGTCAGTGTTGTTAGCAACTCCCTCTGGCACTGTACAGCTGAGGGGGTTATGTTGAGCACAGCACTCCCCTGCAGCCAGAGGAGTCCTGCTTTCGTTTATTTTTCTTTCCTAATTACCTATAGTGTAGGAAAGCTGGTCCAAGCTGAGGAACCTTTATAAAACACATTGGATGATCAAAAAATCATGACAGGCTTGTTCAGTGCCTAACAACTAATTGTGCACAGTAGCCTGCATCTCTGCTAGAGTCAGCTTGGCATCACTTACTCCTTCCTGAGCATCATGGTAATGAGCATTCCTTGCTGACTTTAAAAAAAAAATGTTTTTGAAAAAGAAACAGTGTGGGTGTCTGGACCCAAAGTCATATAGCTAATGCAGACGTATAGACAATGCACACAAAACTTCCCAGTGTCAGATGAGAAGAACATGGGCCATAAATTCTCTGTCCTTAACTTATAGCCACACAGATGGTTTTGATTACAGCAGATGTTGTGTGAAAATTAGCTTCAGCTTGTGGCTAAGTGGAGGAGCATTTGTAGAAAGGGGTTCAGAAGATGAAGGCTATTTTTAAGACTCCTGTACATAAACCAAAATCTTTGTCTATAGCAAGGTGGCATAGTTGACTCAAGGTGCAGATCGCACGCACAGAAGGGTAATGAAAATATTTAGCTTTGCACAGCTGCCTTGTACAGGGTTGCTTGTAGATGTGGCATTTCACATAGTTTCTGCTTAGTGTTTTTATTTGCTTCAACCCATTGCTGTGCCAGTTGTTGCATGGCATGAAGAGTTTCTCTGCTGAATATCAGGCAAGGAAATGAAATGAGACAGAAGTGCTCATCTTATCTTACATGCTGCTCTTTCCCACACTGATGTGCAAAGAGAAGGAGGTGTAGGAAGCCAGGAGAGGTTCCCTGCTACAGGCACAGACGACGGTAACATTTGCACCCAGCTGATGTACGGGGCTGCCAACCCCATCTCCCCAGCACTATAAGGCCTGATTTAGGTGTATAAAGGTGCACGCATGCTGCAGGTGGTATTTCGGGGAGCTGGAGCCACCAGGACTTCCCTGCCAGGCACCAGCTCTCAGAGGAGCACAAGTGCTAATACCTGAGGCTAACGGGGGAAAACCACCCCTACCACCTCGGTTGCTTCTCCCTTTGCCCCCAGACACATCCGTCACGGCTGGGATCCAGTCACCTCTTCCAGCAAGATGCCGCGAGCGCCCTTGGCCTCAGCAGAGCGGGTGCTGGGGTGTGGGGGCACAGCTGGCTGAGCCGGCCACCACCGGCACCACCGGGAGCCTTGGGCAGCTCTTTGCCTTCCCGCGTGGAGCATTTGCCGTGGCGACCGCTGCTCAGCGTACATCTCCAGCTCTTGGAGGGGAACCTTCTATAAATCCAAGTATGTCGGCGAGAGAGAAAAGTGTCTCACGGTGGCTTCGTCCTCATGGCATAGCCAGCCTCCAGCAACCACCCTGGCAGCCCCGAAACAGAAAAGGAGAGCTGCTGCTTCCTTCCTCAGAGAGCATCGCTTCACAGACATCTGAGCCTTATTCTGCTTTTTGTCCCTATTTCTACTTTTCCCAGAATATGCAGACAGAGCTATCTTCCATTTAATTTTGGTATATGCAGATTTATACAGACTCATTTTCCGCTTTTTGATACTCCCCAGTTAGCCAGTTCAACTCCACAGTACTTGAACATTTGCTTTCAATAAGAAAAAATGTTGATTAAATCAGTGGCCTGGCCAAATCTAGTAAGTTTTTTCTGGCAATACCTTTAATGAGTCCCATTTATTAATTTTTTCCCCCTACCTTACTTGTGTAACAAATTTCCAGATATTAACGTCAAGAAAGGCAATATTTGGCCTGTCATATGAGAAAAGTAAAAACAAACCAGCACACTGCCTTTTGTAGTTCTGGATCTCATGCTCTCTTAATACCTATGAAAGGACCATTTTGTAAAGTATAAATTTGGAACTAAGTGTCAAAGCATGCTGGTTTATATACGTTTAGGTACAAGCATGTATGTGCTTATATATACACATGCATATTGTCATGTGTACATTGTAATCAAGCGACCACTGACCCATGCAGTCTTTTTATTTTTGGCAGGTCTTTACTCTTCCCCGCCG
>JAVJGG010000007.1:419117-487911 GCA_035590195.1 Aviceda cuculoides | reverse complement strand
CGCCCCCCGGCCCCCCCCCCCCCCCCAGGACTGTTCTTTAATGTAATTATGCTAAATTGACGTTCTCTTTGTGGTATTTAAAAAAGAGAGAAATCATTTTTTAAGCATTCGTATATTATGAGTCTGTATTTTTTGGCTTCAAATTAAAATGACAGTTGATTGTGTTTTTAAAATATTATGGCTAGATAAATTAATTACACCAGAAAATCCAGAAGAAACAAACAATAAAAATAATAATAAACATCAGCTGCCACCTCAGTCCAAGCTCATGTGTTATACGTCAAAACTTTGTTATTTCAAGCGGACACATAATTACAGGAAGGTGGAGGAAGAGGCTGTTACTGATGTAAATGCCAACGAAAATCTATCAGTCACAGGCATTTGTCCCGGGAGCATACGGTTCCCAGGGAAGACAGGGGGGCGAGGAGGTCCTTCCTTGCCCTGCTGGGAGGAGGTCTTGGGGTTTAGCATCTCTGCGGGGCTCATGCAGGATGCTGGGCATGTTGCCCCAGATGAGAAAGGCGCAGCACCGTGCTGTCGTGACAGCAAGAAGGGTAGCGCACATTGCACGATGGGCTCCACCTTGGCCCTGGTGGGACCACCCGCCATACTGAGAAGGTGGTCAGGTTTCCACCATGGCTCTGTCCTTAACTTCCCAGGTAGAGCCAGCAGCGGTGTCAATTAGTTCCACTTCTGGTTCTGTTTTTGTGATATTTGCCTCCGTTAATGGAAACCGGACTCACACTATCAATTTATTTCTCATTCTGTGGGCCACCAGCTGGTAACGATATGATTCTTGTTTACTGCTGACCTTGGCTGGATGTGAAAGGGTGACTTAGACGTAAACGGTTCCATCTCCCATTCCCAGACCCTTGAGCCATTATTTCCTTCTGCCCTACCAAGTAACGTACTGGTTTTAATAAAATATATTGCCATCACTTTGAATATTTATATGCTTGAACCATTTAAAAAATCTATTCAGATTAGTCTGGTTAGGCAAAAATAGCCCAAAGACAGCACCCACTGCCAACATTTTCTTTGGTTACTGCTACCGAAATTTCCCGTTTCATTCTATGGCTGAATTGCAAGATAGTTATTCCTTATTAATCGTGAGCGTAGTGCCATTAAGACTGCCAAGTAACAGTATAGCCAATATAACTCCTACTCACTTTATAAAGACAAACATTAAAGTCATCACTTACTTTGTGGCTAAAAGAGGGAAAAATGCAGGAGCATACCAGATGAACCTCAGACATCGCGTCCTTCGGCACTCGCCCCAAAATGCCGCGTTGCTGTAAATGCCGTCAGCTGCCAAATCCACCTGGGTACTGTGGATCCTGACGTCCTGGACGTACAATGGAGGCAGTGGCTGTGCGTGCCGAAGCTAAAATGCTGCTGTGGCAAAACTGCCTGTGACTGAGGATATGTGAGGATATATCTCCTGGTCTCGTGCCACCAGACTTGTTTATTCCTGGATCTAAAGCTATACTTAAAGCCATATCACAGCTGCTTGCTTTTGTGGACCAGTCCATGGTAGTGTCATAGGTTATTCTGACTTTTAAAAATCACGTTTCTTTTGGATTTTTCCCTTCTGTGGGAAATAGACATTTGGAAAGCTTGTTCCAGTTGCAGATAAAAGCAAATGTTGCATTGGAATTTCCTACAGGACAGAAAGTCTCCCGTTCAAGAGGCTCTAGGCAATGTGCAGCACTACGCGATGCATAAAGAGGAACAAGCAAGCTCCCCTTGGGAACTGGTTTCTGAGGTATAGTAGCTGGGCTCTGGGACTCTGGTAGACGGTAGCTCATCATTACGATACTGGTTTGCAAAGATAGAGTAAGCTGGAGTATTTCCCCCTGCTCCCCACCCCCACATTTCCTGGAAAAGGATGGGGAATCTGTAGTGATGTACTGGGGGTTAGTGTGTAATTTTTAATTTAATAGGCTGAGAGATCAGTGCGGATGCTTTGGGTGCCCTTTTGGGTGCACTTCAGAGAAGTGCACAGCACAACATTTCTAGCAGGATGAATAACAGCCCATTTAGCAGAGGGTGGTGCAGCAGCATATTCTGCTGTCTGCTTAGCCTTGGAAAAATGCGTCTGCCTAGAAACAGGGCCTGAGGCTGGGGTTTCAGGGCATGCAAATATCTTAGTGGTGCCAAGATGAGCCTTTCTTTTATCAGTGTGCATTTTTCACACATTTGAAGTATCTGATCAATTCTCGGCTTAAAGTTTTCTGCATATTAATTAAAGGAAACGTGTTTTTTTCTCATTTATCTCATTATAAACTTATAAAGTGACCGTCAGTGAATTGTTGTGTGTACTTTGGCACATACTTCCTTTAAGCTTCAGTAAAACCTACTCACACGCATTAACAGTATACACACAGGCATGAATCACTATTAATCCTTGCTCAGGGGAAGGAGTTTATGGAGCCCCAGCTGTACAGGGAACGATGCTAAGACGCAAGGTCTTGTTCTTGTGGAGCCACCTGCGAGTTCCCGAACCCAAAGGGCTGCCTTTGCTCATCAAGGCAATAAAATATACTCTTGTTCTTGCTGGCATGAGGGGTTTTGAGAATCGCAGTCCCGATGACGTAATGTGTTGCAACGCACAGAGCGCGATACTGTCTCCGGCTCCCCCATGCTGAGCCCAGCCAGCTCCTGCCTGCTGACTCTGCGCGAGCCAGGCACTGGAAGGATCCCCTGGGACGAGAGGGATGGCGAGCCGCAGCGGTCTCCCAACAGCGGGGATGCTGGTGGTGCAAATACATAAAGCTTCGTTTTTTAACCAACAGTGGTTTATCTGGGAAAGGATTCAAGACCATCTGCCCCTAAAACGCGGGGATCGGCGGTTGGAGATAAAGGAGTCAGGTTTAGTCATGCTGCTTGCCCGGCAAGCTCTGGGGTTAACATCCACAGCCACCTCAGCACAAGAGCACACAGCCTGGAGCAGCGCTGCTCGGACAAACAGCCTTTATTCCTCCAAGTCCCCGGGGAAGAGGGCATGACCAGCTGGAAGTGGTCACTTCCATTCTTTTGCTTTTCTCCTCCCTCAGCCCTGAGCGGCCCCTTAATGCTTCTCTGGTAGCACAAACTGCCATAAAAACTTCTTTAAAAAGGACAACTGAGAAATTCACCAGACTTGGAGAAAACTGATGTCTGAACGCAGATTTCAGCCCAGCGGGCACCCGGCCCACATAAATGTCTCCTCAATAGACTGATGCATTGGGCTGCTTTGCTTGGACAGGCAAGTATCTATGTTATACAACTGGTAAAATGGGATCCGCAATTGGTTTTTAAAACACACTTAATAACATGCTGTATGATGAAAAAGTAGCCGTTATATGAAATACCCAGCTTGCCGGTACTGAACGAATACTTCCACTAGACTTTAATAATGTTCTATGGGACGATAACCTCACAGCTGCCTCTTCGAAGTGTTGATTAAAAAAAAGCCAAGGACATGAAGGAATGGCCATAAATTGGCAGCGACACTCATTAAAGCTGTCTCAGAGCAGCTTCTCCCTGCCCTGGGCCAGGGCAGGTTGCCAGCGGGGAGGCAGCGCGGGGGCTTGCTCCTCCCTGTCTGCAGCCCACTGATGGAGCCCGCTGAAATTCAGCAACTGCCTTCCCACTTGCCTACAAACCCCGAAACAGGGGAAGTGGTGAGGTGGCCGAGCACCGGCTCTGCACGCTCCCTGCCTATGCTGCCAAAGGACCTTCGGAGGGAAAATACGTGTCTCGCACAGAAAAGGGGCCAGTTGCAAATTATACTGTGCACGGGATGCAGAAATGTGGGAAGCTTTGTAGCAGGCAGCCCCTTGGGGGCAGGGACGGTATTCCTGGGAACTGGCCCACAAAGTGCCGTTGTGCCCTAAGTGATGGAGCAGGGACATGGCTGCGCTTCAGCTGAGACAGGTCACCTCTCTGGAGGCATTCACTTTAGCTGGTATTGAAAGATTCTGGGGCAGAGGGATAAGGCTTTTTAAAATATAGGCCATAAATAAATATTTATGTGGAGCTATGTAAGGGGTACTACAAAAGGGGTATTTTTTCAGTGGGTATTTGAAAATAAATCTGCAGTTTGTGTAGTCTGCAAGCCCCCATTATGTTAAATGTTTGGGGATTTCTTTTTGTGTACAGCAACTTCTTCTAAGGCTGTCAAAAAGGAGAGACTAGCAACACAAACTTTCAATTTTAAAGAAACATTTTGTGATTAAATAAATGAAAAAAAAAAATCAGAACCCAACTTCCCTAGACCAAGGAAAACAGTGATGTGCTTACAGTATATATTGTGCTGTTATTTCCAAATCCATAATAGATGGTTCTTCTTCATCAAACCCATTAAAGCCAGGCCCATTTGCTTAATGAGTCTTGCCTTCTGTCTGGGTCAGAGGGAGATGGGGAGAAGTCTGCTCAGCAGAGACAAATAACATTTCCACAGAGGCAGCGGGTTTTGTGGGGAGAGAAGAAACTAATTTTTAGAGAAATGCGCCCTTGCAAATGTACGTATACGTCATCATGACCAAAGTAACCTTAGAGTTACTTACCTCTTAGGGGGTTTAGCTGAAAAGTGTTACACATACTGATAAAGTATCCAAGTAGAAAATTTTGTAACATGACTTCAAACACCCATGCGGAAATCCTTCTCCATTTCAGAGTAGTGAGTATAAAACCTTAGTGCTTCAGTGTTTATCATGTCCCATAGTTCTCATCCAGACAGAGAGGGAGTGGGGAGAGGGGAGATGAAGAGGAATGAAGAATAAGCAACACTGAGAGCTGAGCAGCTTTGGAAGTGGGTATCACTGGAGGGTCTTCCTTTCTGTCGTTTTTAGTCAGTCTCTTTCTTAAGGGACAGAGGTACCCTGTGTGGACTCTGGTGGAGAAACTGGCCTTAGGAACCTCCGTGAGGATTCAGTTTGTTTACTAGGGTGATGTTGAAATAAACAGAGGATTTTGCAAGAACTTTCCTGGTGTGAAATATCACGAAAATTAATCTTATTTTGAGAATTCCACTGTTATCATTTTCCACTGTGGCTGATGAGAAATGCTTGTGAAACTATGTGCTGCTCAAGAGAGCTTCTCTTTCTCAATCCCTTCATCCAAGGAAACAAAACAAAGTCTTTGAACTGGTTTGTTTTTTTTTTTTCCCCACAGGCATCTCTGGTGGGCAGAACCTGTCCTGGGTGTAAGATCAGCCTTGGATCTCCCCAAAGGACTGAGCACCCTAATGCTAGGCTGTGGTGCACAGCTATGGATGGCAAAGCCATTCCGAGATGCACAGTGAAACTTCTCTTCACCCCTACTGCGAGGTTGCAATACTACTTCAAAAGCACTTTGGTGCACCTCTCCCTCATAGGGAATGCAAAACACAGGAGTGACAGAATGGATCTTGCAGAGAAGTCGTTCATCGCTCATTAACGTCTCAACTGCGGTGGGTGCAATGATAGTGAAAAATGCCAGCTGTTTAGGGGTTTAATAGTAGTTCTTCAATGGATGGTGGATTGTACCGAGTCCTATCATAAACGTTTCCTGACAAACAACTCATTACCACAAAGCTAAGACTTTTAAGTGAATGTTTAATTCACTACATAATCATTTGCAGGATGCAATCAGAAGGTAGAATATACATCTGGTAATGTTATTCTTGCACAGTAAAACTCAGTGAAGTGTGTGGTTAATGTACAAACCCCAACAAAGACTCATTCAGATGAAAGACTCATCTAAAAGTCACTGAAGTCAGATACGCACTGCTTGGGGATATGCTGGGAAATTGTATTTTCATTCCCTGACTGCCATTAATTTCTGAAATGTGTTGTCCTCTTTTTTTCCTTGTGGTCACAACATCTCAGAAACGAGTGTGAAACAGCAGACAATTAGGTTTTGCCAGTTAAAAACTAAAACTCCTGTATAAGTAATCATGGCTGGGAGGTTGGAAAGGATGGATGGAAGTGAAACACTTATAGAGAAATACATTTCTGTGCATTAGAGGTGACAGAGCCTGAGGCTGGTGGAAATGGTTTGGGTCAAACACAGAACATGCTTTTTAGATCCCGGCACCTACCTCACTTCCATCTGTACAATGGGACTATAAATGACCGAGCAGTATGTAGCGACCCGGGTGGTTTGGAGGCTTGTGAAAGAGTCTCCCAGCTTTTTCTGCATTGCCATGTGAGGAAGAAGAGGCTTAAACCTGAAGAGCTTTGGCACAGGGTGCTGAAGATGAGGGTGCAGCAGCAGAGCCGTAGGTAGAAAGGTAAGGTCTGCTCATGCACCACCGTGGCTGGGGCAGACGTGGGGGCTGCCCGCGCTGCTGGTGACCCCGGGGGAACAAGGCTCTCCGGCAGCCTCACCCATGAGGCATCCCTCCCTGCGACCCAAGACAGTGATTAAAGTTGCAATCTACAGAATGAGGTGTTGCATCCTGTTGAAGTCATCGAGACCTGTTAGGCTGCATAGCACCTGACTGGTGTTTAGCATCTTGAGAAGAAGAGAAGAATAAGAAAAAGTCACGTCCGTCAATTAGTAATAAGGGCTGAGCTGCTCTGATCCACATTTTGTTAAAGAATAGCAGTAAAAGTATAGACAAGTAACTGACTTTTAACATCTAAACGCTACAAGCTAAAACTAAATATAAATATGAAGGGATGGTTCACACTTAATTTCTTTGTAAGTAACATGCTAAAACATTTCTTGAAGGTCTTGTATATGACAATTTTATTTTCACTGTAATACATAAGGCAAGATTTAATGGCTGGCTTACAAGAACTAATAAGCATCTAAAGGAAGCTATCTTAAAATGTCAATATGAGGCTGGCTGAAAAGAAATGCCTTGTCTCTAGCCATCTGTTACACACTGGAGTTAAGCAGACAGACAAGTGCTCTTTCCTGGAAGCCATCTGCACAAATATTGATTGAGTAATTTCATAAAATTCCGATTTAGTAATTTACCAGTTGACGAGGTGATAGTGCACAGCGTAGGTCTGAGTTCCCTGGCATTTCTACTGCAGCTAAAACAACACTGATGTGCATTTCTTTTCCCATTAGCATTATTGCAAAAGGAGACACTGGAATCAAGTCCAACATAACCTATTGAGAGAGTCTGTAAAATATTTTCCTATTAACATCAGAATAAAAAATAATGTGGTATTCCAGAAAATTGAATGGCATTTACATTCCATAATCTTCATCAGATCAGCTTGCATGGGGTTTTGCTTTTCCTTTGCCTGGTTTGAGGCTGTTTATATTAATTCCATCCAGTTTTATTTTAATTAGTTTAAAATTCTAGGGACTCAAGATCATCACAGTGTTTAAAAGACTGGGTTTCAGCAGCCGTCAGCAGCGGCTTTTTCATCCCCCAACTATTTAAGAGTTGCAAACTTTTTTTCATTTTTCCTCCCGCCAGACACTGACCGTGCTGTGGTGACTCACGCCTTCGCCACCCCTGGCCGGCAGGCAGCTGCCTGCAGCAAACTGCTGCTGGGGTTTCAGCTGGGGCAGCAAACCGCTGCTGGGGAAGCAGCCGCAGAGCTCGCACCCACCCCAGCACGTCCCTCCACCACCTCTCGCCGGCCCCGTGAGCCCTGCAGAACGGCGAGCTGGCAGCCCCCTTGCCCTGCCTCTTGCTGTAGAAATGTTTTTTTTTCCAGGGATGAACTATCCCACTGTGGATCCACGGTATTTTCCAGCTTCGTCCCCTAGCGCGCCACTTTTTGAGGGAGTATTAGGGAGAATTTTCATTCCAACCTCTTGTCACTAATTCTTGCCGGATTTCCAGAAGACTTGACCAATTAAAAAATGGATCCTATCTAAGAGTATAAGATAACTAGGGCTCCACTATTTACAAAATACAGAGAAAGAGTAAGACTTCTTTTAATATACCTTTTGGTGAAATGAATAAGTGAGCAGCCTGGTAGAAGCAGCAGAGTAAGGCCCAACAAGGCTTTTTTAATAGCTGCAGTGTGACAGAAGTGGAGTTTGAGAGCCCAGTCCCAGCAAACCGTCCACAAAGCTCATCCTGTGATTCATGCTGAAGAAAAACTTTTCTGGAAATGAAGACTCATTTGGTCCTGAAAGTCTGCAGGTCCCACCTTAGACCCCAAAACTGAGGCTGAGGCAGGCACAGGGGGCAGCTGAGGCACTGCACCCCTCCCCACTCCACCAAGAGCTGGAGTTAAAAGATAAATGGTCCCACCTGCACTGATGCTCCTGCCACTTCGGCATTGTCCCTGCCTCACACTGCATTTTTTGAAAGAGCAAGTTCTGGCCAGCAGAGGTGGCTCAGGAGACAATGGCAGACATGGGTGCTCAGAAGTGGCCGTTCCTCCTTGCTGGGGTGGTGGGACCTGGGCAGCCCAGGGCACATATAGCTCTGGCCTGTGTTTGCGCAGGATGTTTGCAACCCAGCCAGAACCCTGAAAAACTTTTTTAGATATCAGCACCCCAGGGGCTTTTTGGCTCAGCCTGTAGTGTTAAGAGATGAGGTATGTCAGCCTCACATCTGCAATGGGCATCTCCATTCCTCCCAGAGCAAAGGTAGAGGCTTAGCCCCGGCAAGCAGGGATTTGCTTTGCAGCACAGCTTTCCTGGTTTGAGCGTTTGAGGGCTGCAGGTCAGAATACTGACAAAGAAAACGTGAAGCCTGGCAGGGACAAAACTTCCAACTAGTACGACTGGCCCCCCGAATCCATCCTGAGCACGTGTGATCTTCTGTGCACGTGGGAGTAGCCACCCATGGTTCGTGAACACGATTTTAGATGTTGTTCCTCCCTTCTGTCCAGCATGGGTTAAATCCCATGGGTCACTTCATGGCTCATTTATAGACAGTCAGGATAAGAGAAAGGAGACTGCACCATGGGACCAGTAAGGTCAGAGAGTTATGAAGTCCCAAGCAAAGAAGACAGAGGGGACACATGACTACCTGTAAAAGCTTGTTGCCAAAAGGAGTGGGACAAACTCTTCTCTGTGTCCATTGCTGATCAGACACAAAAGGGTGGGCTGTCACTTCAGCAGCGGTGAGTTAAGAAAAGCATTTTACCAGAAAGGGTAGTGAGTCATGCAATAAATTACTCAAGAAATTTTTCAGCCCTCAGCACCAGGGGATTTAGAGAAAAGTTAGATGAACCATGAACACATTAGGTATAGGTGACCCTGCCTGGGAGGGGGAAAGGGCCTCTAGATGCCCTTCCCACCCTCCTCCTGGCAGACTCGCAGTGCTGTATGTTACCCCATTGCATCTGGGCCTGCCACCCTCTCTGCCCAGGAACGGAAACGTCTGTTCTTCTGTCACAGTTACATAGCTGAATACATATTAAGTGAATGCATATGCATATTTATGTAGCATATATTGCACAGTTTGGTTATAAGACAGTCTTCCAACTTAAAGCTCCCAAACTGTTCACAAAGGAAACCACTTAAAGTATGAAGTGAAAAGAAATCTCACTTGTACATGCCATGGCTCATACTCTATCAGCTGGAATAGCCCTGATTTTTTAGGTTTAAGGTATAATGTTTATTACGCTTATGTCACACCGTGACTTTGTTTAATAGGAAATAAAATGATATGAGGAACAAAATGGGGAAAAAAAACCCCAAAGGATCAATTCAAGTGAAGACTTGGGGAAACATTGTCATTTTATGAATTATTCCAGTACTGTGCTCATGGTCGAATCTTAGCTGACGGAAAGAAACCTATCTGCTCTTTATACAAACACCAGAGGAAACTGGAATCTGACCTTGTTCTCAGCCCTGTTTCACCATTTGCCTCCTTTGGGAGTTTGGGATCAGCCCAATGTTATCCATTGAACAATGCTCCTGTCAGCTCCCCGGCCTGGGCATCTGAGCAGGGCTCCTTCAGATAGGAGAGAATGGGGAGCTTATTTTGAGGAGAAATGAGCTGTTTTGAGGACAAACATCCATCCAGATTAAAGTAACTGAGCCTAGAAATCAGATGGCACAGTCCTCAGCTGAAATGCAGCACTGGAGCCATTCTTTCCCCACAGAGCTCTCCTCCATGCTGCAGGGCATTTTCTCGGGATGAACCTGAGGTTCCAGTGGTTCAGCAGCAGAACTGGGAAGAGGAGCTTTGAGGAGGAAACCTGAACTCATGGGGGTCCTGGGGAGCACATGAGGATGCAGCAGTGAAGGGATGAGGTATCAAGATGAAGCTCAAGGTGGATGTGGGGTTCACCCACCTGTAGGGCTGCCAGTGAGCAATGCCAGAGCTGCATAGTTTTTCTTAGCCACAATATGAAGCTGAAGCCCGGCTGCTGGGAGCAAAGCCTTCCAGGTCCTGCTTACCCCAGGAGCCCCACACGGGCCCCAAATGTAGCTTTTCCAGACTTTCAGATCCCTTCTATGACCAGAGTCCCATTTCCACTTGTAACTACTACATTATACAACTCTTCAGATGAAATACTTAAATCTGTCAGTCTCAGTTCAGTGATGCTCTAAATTTATATCACTGACAACAACTGTATTTATATATATTGAAAACCAAAATGATAAGCATCTGAGGTCCACCAAACCATGAGAAGGCAAATGCTCAGCTACATTGCTTGACTGTAAAATATTTCACATAGTACATTTTCAATAAAACATTTGTAAGTGAAAACACATGACTTCTGGTTTTAGGGTTAATAGGTGGAGTAAAATATTCTGTTAACCTACCTTTTTAGGTCTCTTTTCAGGAAATCTTTGTAGATGGTCACACTAGGATAGCTTTTCCTTTACTTGAAATTACAGGAGAAAAAAACCACAATTACCTATATCATCAACTTAAAAATTAATAAATAACAAACCCGGCCCATTTTGCTGTAATAATCTTAATATGTGACATGAGACACGCTGCCATTTCACCTGAATGGTTAAATGTTAGCAGTTGCTTAGGACTGACCCCGCTCTTGCAGACCAAGGAGCTCAAGGTGAAAGGCTCCCAGGGGAGAAAGGTGACTCCAGCAGCCAAAGTGCCCTGCATTTTCCAGCAACCCAGGGTGAGCCTGACTTTGCAAGAAATGGTCTTTTGGAAAAGCAGATGACAGCTGGACTCAAAACTCGTGGCATTTGGCTCACAGCTTGTCTCATGTGGCCTCTGGAAACTTCAAGTTTCTGCATACTCAGCAGTGCAGCTCCGGTCCCCAGCAGATGTTTGCAGCCCTCAAAGGATACACAGTAGTAAACCATGGCAAACACTGCCCTGAAGCAACGATTTTCCCCAAGCTCACCCTTCACTGCTCCCTCTCCCATGGCAAGGAAGCCTCAGAGGGGAAGAGCACTGACTTACGAAAACGGCTTGGGCAGGGCCCAGTAAGTCTTATACCTGCTTGTATTAACGAAGTTGTCAATGGTCCTTCTGCATCACGGCCTCCTCCAGCCACCCGGGTTTTTACTATGCCTAGGGGAAAGCCCACAAGAGCCGCTTGTGCTTACAGTGCCCCTGCAGAAAAGTTCGCCTGGGGCTCCGGGAGACACGTTTGTTGGTCCGTGGCGGAGCGTGATACCTGTCCCTTTGATCTGGTAATAAGTACCTGTTTGTCACAGAGCAACCCACCTCTGATCAGATTTTTTACATGCAAGAAACACTGAAGCCACAAAGCAGTAGCTAAAGGCAACGCTCTAATAACTATCATAGCTGCCTTTTAACAGGGCTCAAAGTCACCAGGGAACATGGACTAATTTGCTGTAATTCATTTAATATGTTTAGTCTGAGCAACATAATTTCAGCCCAATAGACGTCTGAGAAATCCCTCGTCAGTGTTAATTGGGAGAGGGTTATGGTAGCTACCCAAGGTGCCCCCGGCCAGGGGGTGCAGGTCTTCGCTGGTTTCCCCCAGGCAGGGCACGGCCCTCCTTTGGGGCACCCTGGGGTGTCCCAGCTGGGTGGCTGCCCCTGCTGTTGCTGCTCTCAGCAATGCAGTCTTCACTGCCTTGTCTTTTTTTTTTTTTATTATTTTATTTTTTATTTTTTACACAACCAGAATAATAAATAAATATCTGAAAGTCAGTGGCAACTTCTAAGCAAATAGGCCAGACTGGTTTAGGTCTTGAAAACCCTACACAGAGTCCACCTGAGTCATTGCATGACCCCATATACCACTTCATGAGCCACACACCGATTTGCACATGAGCGCTCGCTGCTTGTGATCTCCCTCCGAATGCAGTTGATAGCAGCTTCAAATACCATTGTCGCTGCTTCTGAGCAACCAGGAAGATCTGGACCCCAGGAGTGGGGAATTTCCTTCTGCAGAGACAGATGAGTTAAGACAGATACAAGATACCATATCCCTGTCTAATTTATTTTGAAGTATGTACATTCCTGAACAAGGATATTAGATGGCAAAAGCAATGAGAGCTTAATAGCTCACAGATGATGCACACACACACACTTTGCGAACTCCAGCAGACAGCTGTAGCCCAGGCCCCAGCTCATGCCCCTTGCTCTTTGCTTTCCTCAAACATTGCTCCAAGTGTGTAAAAATGCTAAGTTCTACAGCCATTCCCCTCTCCCCTTGGCCTTGGCAACTTTGCAATGTGAAATGAAACCCATCTGAAGTATCAGCAAAGCTTTTTTTTTTCTTAATTCTAAAGCTCAGATGTCTGTTGACAGCAGATGCTCAAGTTAAAAGTCACCAATTGTCTTTATCAGTTAAACGAACTTACTGCTGGGTGGGATCAAAAATAACCAAGTATTACTTTCCTAGCTATCCCTTTGGCTACATCATATAAAGCCAGACCCTATTCTTTGTGTCTCAGACACATAAAAGTGTCAGCAATGATGTTATGACTAAAGAGAGCCTGATCCCAGAGTTTTACCTGCACATGGTTTACAGAATCAGGGTGGTTTTGAAACATTTCTACTGTCTAAAAAAGCTACTTGAAACCTGATTTTACACGTATTTACATTGGTTTGACATGGGCTTACCTCCACTGAACGCAGTAATGCCTTTTCATTAATTCCAGCCTTGCTGGGAGAGATCAGCTCAGCCCATTAGGTCTGCAGGCACATATGTAAATCTGACAGGCAGCATATAAGCATACCAAGGCCTTTTTTTTTCTTTTTGCCATCCACAACAGCAATCAGAATGTCTACAAGCAATCACTACCCTGTTCAAACATAGAGCAGTGATAGCTAACTTGCTTACAGATGCCTGGTAATATCTAACAGAGCACTACAGCTGCCTCCTCAAGAGCAGGTTCCAGGGACATTCACCCAGCAGAGAGAAACCCAACTTTCCCATCCTCCAGAAGTCCCAGCTGTTTCCCACAACTCCCAGAGACATCACCTTGGTGAGAAGGGGCATACACAAACCTTGTCCCGACTCTACTCACGATTCCTGGGAGACCAGCGCTGCTAATAGAAATGAACAACCCTCCTTCCCTCCCAACATGCTGGCTGTGATAATTACTTTAATCACAACTTTGTTTAACATGCATCTCTTATACTAGGTCTGCAAAGGTAATAATATCGCAAAAAAACCCCGACTAAAACCTCAAAACTTAGTCCTACTGACACCAAGCAGGCTGACAGAGGGGGGCTTTAAAAATACACAACACTGAAAGCTATGGTGATATACAAAGAAAATTGTAAAATTCTGTCTCCAGACAACAATACTTAGTTTTTAAAAAATCACCTGTGTCACACGGGGTGCTGAGGTGGCAAGCCAGCTCATCCTGCCCTCCGCATCAGAGCAGGTTCCTCTGCCTTTGCCATGTGGGAAGGTTCAGCTCCAGTCCAGGTCTGACCCTGAGCTGGAAATGGCATTAAGCAAGACATCTTCTGAGCAAGTGGAAATTTTGCTTTAGTGAGGACTGCAAGACTGGGGCCAAAGCTTCCATAGCCATTTGCAAATTGCTGTGAAACTTTGTGCTGTATGCGCATAGGAAATTAAAAAGCGTTTGGGGGCTCTTACAGACTGAAGAACACTGACCATGTGAAACCCTTCAGTAATGCCTACAAAAAGGCCCAGCCCCTTCACCGTTTCAGCAGCCCTTTACGTCTTTGGCTTCGAGTCTTAAAAACCATCTCCAGTCCTGGCATCCCTTGCTGCCAACAGAACTCCAAGGGAAGAACTTCAGGGGGAATCTAAATTTCAGACACAGGTATGCACCTTTGTTCCCTCTATTCTTTTTCTTCATGTTCTTCCAGACAATGCCTTATGAAAGGACACCTGGAGTATTTTCAGAGCAGACATTTAAAAACTTGGAAAAATTGGACTTTATGCTCAGTGTTCAACAGTTAGAGGTGGAAAAGGTCTGTGCAACAACATTTTGTAGTAGCTATTTTTATTCTGCGTCTGGAAATAATTACTTTTATGGGAAGAATATACATGGTTCACACGCTTTCAGCATCTCTGTAAGCTTCGTTCATAGTCTATAAACAAATACAAATCTCCCAAGTGGGCTCTGTACACTTTTCTGGCAAAAATCAGAGATCAATATTCCCATTTCCTTCCTCATTTCAACCAAAAGGACGTTGTGAAAGGGTGAGACTCACCACCCTTAGTGAGCATAAAATTAAGCTATTAAAAAGGCAACTGCTGCTCTTTACTTTAAAAAAAAAGTAGACAATGCATGAAATATTTTCCTGTGCTATTTCTTTTGATTCAGTATTCAATCTGGACACAAGTTGTATTTGTCAATTAATACAGAGACTATAGGCTGAGTTTCACAGATCTGAATGCACAAGTCTAGGAAGGATGCTCCAGCAAGGAAGGGAGCGAGCAAACATGGGCTTGCAGGCAGAGGTTTTCTGGGTCAAAGCTTAAAGCAGCTGTGGCTGGAAATTTGACTGAGAAAAAGGGATATCATCACCAACCTTGAATTGTAATAGTAAGAATTTGACATCATCATGCAGTTCATTTTTCATAGAATTCCTCATTTTGCAAATATCTGGCAGGCTGAAGAGAAACGTGGGGATTCTAACAGCGGTTTCCACTCATTTATTAAGTGTCTTTGCTCAGGTGATGTCTAGAGCTGGATCATTTCTTACGTCCTCAAGAATGGATGGAACTTACTTGTTGCCAGTAATTCTAAATGGATGGGTTTGGTAGCTCATAAAAAAAAGTCATGCCTGGAGAAGAATGGTGAAGCAGACTGACAAATCTTCTGAATAGCAAAATGAACATCAGCTCAAGTACTAGGGAGGTGGCTGTTCCAGATGCTAAAAACACTGACTTTCTTTTTCTTTTGACAGTGATGTACAACTAAAATGTTTTCCTGAGACAGCAAAATAATACAGGAAATTTTAGGTGGAATATTAGGAAAAATGTCCTAATGGTGAGGTCTACTAGTCTGTGGCATATCCATTTACCCCAGGGAAATGATAGACGGAAGCTTAATTGCTTGAATCGTTTAAAACTGGATTGGAGAAAACACTGGAAAATAAGCTGTGAATGAAGAATTACCTTCCACCAGCAGATGTCTGATTTCTGTCGTTCTTCAAAAAGCCACCGCCAGTGTCATTTTGGGAGTGACGGATTGCTGAGGTTTGGTTGCCAAGGCTTCGAGACGCCAGATCAGTCGCATCTGAAAGCGTCTGGGAAGGCACAGGGGCCATGTTCAGTACACGTGGACTCGTCCCGCTGCCGTCGCGGGAGTTGCTTTGGAGCCGAGACCAGCCCCTGCACCTGGGAACCTGGCTAACAGGCGGCATGCAGCGTTCATCAGCCTCAGCACGCACTGGTTCCCTCCACCTCACCCAGGCAGGTGCCACGTACCTCATGGTCATGAGCCTCATGGTCAGAGTTGTTTGAGGACTGAGATGGCTTTCGCTTCTTTTGAATTCCAGGGGGTTCGGCTGAGCTTTGATGTGGTTTTAGGCTTTTTAAGTCTATCTGGAGCTGAAGAACTTGTGCAACTGTTCATGTAATGCATCAGATGAGGACACAGTAATTACATCAGTAATTAAAACCCAACACTAGCTGGAGCTTCCAGACTGGAGAACCCTCCATTGAAAATGCCCTGCTACCGCTGCCCTGAACCTCGGAGGGTCCCGTGTCACCAGAGGGAGGAAGCTTCCTGGCTAGCAAAGAGACGAGCTCCCCGGGAACACTGGGAAAGAGCAAAGACCACAAAGGTAATGTGCTTCCTGATGGAAAATTTGGGCTTGGGTGGAGATGCTCAGACTGGGAATAAAGCAAAGAGCTTGGACAAACCATGAGTACTGCCATGGCTGTCCTACACCAGCCTGATAGAATGGGCGATGGTAACCGATGAGGAAAGCAATGGAGGAAGGGGAAAAAACCACATTGAGCAAGTCCAGAAACCCTACTGTTCATTTAAAAGAAAGCATGTTAAAAACTATGACACCCAATCACATTATTGCTTTTACAGACAACTTCTATAGCTCATGCAAACCTGGTCCTGTCTGTTCCCCTGTGGGATAAAAATAGGGAATGAGAAAGACAGACACATTTTATTCTGAAGGTTTCAAGGCTGACAATCGGTTTGGGGACTCTGCTAGTTTCCAATCCGCTAGTTAGTTCTCCGCACCATCTCTGTGACCCATCACTGTCACCCCGAATAACGGCGCCTTCAGCCTGCAGAAAGTGCCTTGGGGTTTTCACTGGCGAAAATGAAGGAAGCACAAAAATATTTTCAATCAGTACTGGAACAAACTTCACATTGCACAGCTGCAGTGTAAGTACCATCCCCCAGAGACCCTCTAGAATTTGATTAAGGTATATGGAAACTTGACTCATATTTTATGAACATTCATTTTTGTGATACATTTTTAAAGGGACAGCGTATATTTCCATCATGTGGAAGAAATGAAGGCTGTTATTTTGACAGGAATAATACGTTTCTAACACGCAGCAGTTTTTGACAGCAGCTGAAGAAGCAGCATGAGAGCTGTGGCATTAGCTGCTGTGGGGGACTCTGTTTGGTGGGAGAAGCACCATGAACCATGGTAAAAATCACAGTGATTTCATTCTTTATTTTTAAAAAGAAGAATAATCGGGAGGAGCAGAAGAGCTTTAAAGAGCGAGGACATGGTTTCCCAAGCTGCCGTGGGATGTGGCCCCCGGGCTAGTGGGAGCAGAGCTGTGTGCTCGGTGGCAGCAGGCAGGGAGGGAGGCAGGGACGCATCCTGCACCCACTGGCGAAAGCACAGCTGAAAAGCTGTGATGCGCTCCGGGACAGAAAACAGCATCCAAGAGGGATGCGGTCCCACCTGTCTGCCCACAAAAAAGCCTTTGGACTGACATCTTATCAGCATTAAATAAGTCATTAAATGGGCAAACACACAAAACCACATTGGGCTAATTAATAGCAAAGCTGGGTAATGCTCAGCAGAGCACGCACTCCTTCAGGCCGTACCACGCGCTGTGAGAACTGCCAGCGTGTGCTGCACCAGCCCCAGAAAGTGGGGGGGTGCAAAAACTGCCTCTCTGTAGACTCTAAAATTTCTGCAGGCTGTAACCGCGAAACTCACAGGATGCTCCAGCAACGAGAACAGGCTCTGCCCTGCCTTCTACCTGAGCCCCCAGGGAAGGCAGGGGACCTACCGGAGACTGACACCCCTGGTGACAGCAGAATAAACCCTGTTGTTTGCAGAAAGATGGTTATTCTGTGGAAGATATACTTTACTAAAACATCATTATCGCAGTAGGAACTCTCTCCATCTGTTTTTATGTAAATAATTTCAAAGTGTATGATTTATATAATAGATTTTGTTTGAATTAGTTTTCACCAGTGAGATGAGGATAAAGATTTCCTTTTATATTACACAGCTGGTTTTACTTCTTCTTAGCATCTGATACTTTTATTATTTCTATACAAATTCCTTTACTGCAGGAGATTTATTACTTATAGTAATCTTGCGTGGTGTGAATTTCTTATAGCTCATTCATTTAGTCTTTCATGTGACTACTCTAGACTGGAGAGAGAATTAAAATGAGGAGATCTAAATCTGGTAAATATTATGGGGTGGTTCATCAGGAGTCATGCCTGCTGTCTCTTTCACAGCATCCAACATTTTATGCACATCACTTAAAGAATTAACTAACTAGTTAATTCAAGCAAAGCAGCAGAACCGAATTATTTCATGCATCAAAATCCCTCAGAGATGTTGAAAAATATGAGGTTTCAGAGACAAAGACTGTTTTTATTACATAGCCAGACAAGGACCCCTAAACCCGCAGGTGCTAATGCAAATAATAAATAACAATAAAAATTGCAGGAACAGTTTTGGAAAATGCATTGATGCTGAACACAAAGCTGCATTGGTCCAGCTGAGAAATTGTTTGAGTACAACAAAATTTTGTTAGGTGACAGAACCAATAGCAAATTTGACTTGATTTTCGGGGTCATTTGGGTCCAAAGAAGAGAAGATAGGAGAAAGGGTATTATGTACATTCAGATTATTTTATTTTGGCAATTTCAGAATGAAACCTTTTGATGCTTTTGTTTGAAACAACATTATTTTTAGAAATGTTATTTGATTTAAAGAATAGAAGTAGAAATGATCAGAAGAGCCAATAAAACATCTTTGCCATAGTACGTGATGTTTCATGCAGCCCAAAACACATGCACGTGGACTGTGACGTCTGATCCCTTCCTTGGCTGAGCGGCTCTTTGCACATCCCTATGCAGAGGATCAAAGTTTACTGACAGAAGTCTTACACATTCAAGTTACACATACGGATGCTTCTTTGTATTACACTAAATTACTGCCCCTCCATCTAGAGGGATACCCCCATAAGATTTTATTGCCAGCCTTAAGAGTCTATTGGTATGTATCAAAATACTAGCATTTGTAAATGAAGCATGTGAGAGGTAAGGGGGGAAATGTTAAGTAGGCATTGCAGAGCTACAGCAGCAGGGCAGCACCATTTAAAACACACTTTACTGAGTGTAAGCAATTTCTAGGTATCACCCGCACTGATCTCTTTACAAATAAACAAGAGCCTCTTCCTAGAGAGAGGAAGGCATGACATAGGAATCTCTTCGCATTTCAGTCCCAGCCCTGGCTGTGCAGGGGATGGATTAAACAGAGGGAGGAGAGAGGCTGAGGATGACAACCTAATGCTCTCTTGCTGAAAGATAGGGCCCATGGAGCCCCTCTGCTGCCCACAATGCCCATTTCACACATAAAGCCGGGGGAGGAAACCTCAACTCACTCCATCCGTGGAAGCCTCTGGATGTGTTGCTGTGTGTAACCTTACTGCAGGCCAAGGTAAAAAGCTGTCTCCAAAAGCCCTGACCCTGCAGTGGTCTGGGGAACAAGATCTGGCAGCTTGATCCGATCCCACCCGTACACATGGGGCCCAGGGTCACTGAGCACCGTAAGGTGTGCAGCTCCATTTCTACTTTGGGCTACTGCGGACCAGTGTCAGATCTTAAATCCTCTGTGTATGGTACAGAGGGGATGCAAAGTGTGAAGCCGATTGCATCTCAAAAGCCACAGGCTGAAATAATCTGAGTAATAACAGTTTTTCACTTTTTCATTTTAAGTGAACAGATTAAACACTATTAACCCGGCCTAGATAGAGTAAAAGGTATAGAGCAGAGTAAAATAAAAGCAACAGCAGAGAGAAACAAGAGATGTAGAAATTGTTTCTGGGCAGTGTCTGTTACCTTTGCCTGCTTAAAAGCCTGGTTGACTTTACTAGATTACTATACAGACATTACTGGATGTGCTTTCAGTTTTCAATACTTCTTAAAAAAAAAAAAGTGTAAGCAATTACGGATATATTTTATCCTGATTAAATAAAAATAGGATTGCTCATTTTTTTAATGAGAAATGGAGTTAAGCTTGCAGTTTCTTTTTGTTTCCTGTACTTACAGCCTCTAAAAATTGAGAACTTTGACCTTAAAGCAGCCACTGGAGACCAGTGGATCGATGCCTTAGGTGTGCCTAAAGAGTTACTGCACTCTTGCCACAAGGTTAGCATCCAGTTATGTTGGGCATAAAACAAGGGAAATAAGATGACTTTGTTAACTTATGGTGTATTTTTCATTATTGAACAACTCCCCTGGTTGTGGGGAACATTTTTAATCTCGGCTTCTACCAGCCGTTACAGCATAAAGGTGGAAGAAAAAATACACAGGCCATTCTGAGGTGTCTTTGAGTTCGGAAAATAAATCAGAGTATGTCTCTTTTTTAAGAAGTAATTCATTTCTTGTCTATCCTCAGTATCGCCACAAGAACATTGTGTTTTCCTCAAACTGTTGTTTTGTCCGTCACATTTGTCACAGTCCTTACTGGTCTGCTTCTATTCTACAGACCGGTCATTAACCATTGACCACACGTATTTGATAGCTGGTACCCAAAATTCAGCCTGTACCTCACCAATTCACCGTGCGTAAAGAGCTCCACGCTCCAAACCAGAGGGCGGAGGAAGCAAGGTGCTCCTCCGAACAAGACGATAACTTTCAGCAATAACCTTTGCAAACCAAAGAGGGAGGCAGCGTGGGCTGGAGCACCATCTGCTGGCATCCTCTCTGCCGACTGCTTGCATCGGGGTACCGCGGGTTTTGGTTGCTCCCACTCGTTCCTGGGCACCACAGCTCGTCACCCCCAGGGGACACGGTGGCCAGGGATCCTTGCCCCCACTTCCCTGCGGTGCGTGGGACATGGTGGCATCCCCTGAGGGGGGGGGATGCGGGAAGGGGAAGGAGCGTGGTCTTCCTCCTCCACCAAAGCACAGCCAGAGCCCTGGAGGCCACAAGAGCGGGGGTCCGGCCTTGCCGGCCACGCTTCCCAGCTGGAGCCGCCGGGGGAGCACAGCCGGGTGCAGACACACACCCAAGGCACCCCTCAGCCAGCAGCCCCATGGGGCTGCACGTCCCCCGTGCTCCCACTTCCCCGCCACCCGAGCATGGGGGGATCTTGCCGCCACTGCCGGAGAGGTGAGCAGCTCAGCAAAAAGAGCCGCTTGTGATCGCTTTCCCAAACTCAACATGTTTTGCTTTCTGGGTGCCACTGACCTTGCCTGAAGCCTTCCCCAAGTGGAGGCGGATAGATTTTTGCAAGGTTGATTGGATGCCAGGAGAATTAAATATGTTTATTTTTTCTCAGCACGTTGCCGTAAGTATTCTCCCCATAAAGTATCCTTTCAACGTCTGTCTTTTTAACAATCAGAGGAGATTCACATATGTTCCCTTTCCCCACATGAGCTGCTGCAAGCTCAGTTCATGTACAGATTTCTTGCCACAGGCATTCCACAGAGGACAGAAGGGCCCAGGCAGCTGTGGAGAAATCCTGGCTTGCATGGAGGTCTCCACAACTTGGAGCATCTGTGCCGCCAAAAGCAACCTTTTGCATGGCCACATTTTACATTTTATAGTCACTGGATAAAATACACGGACACTAGAGAGAGTGCAGAGGAGACACCAGCAAGAATGATCTCAAAAATGTGACTTCTGAGGAAAGGCCAAACAAACTGAGGCTGCTCAGGACACCCTTGAGATGCAAAAGCCAAGAAAGGCAAAATTAACTATCCCAGCACGCTGCAAGGAGAAGCAATATGTTGTTCTCTGTGCCCCTGGGAACAGTACAAGGTACAGAGGGCTCAGATTACCATGAAAAAGGTTCAGATTCAACATTTTTGAGATCTTCCAATAGGACAGATAGCACAGCACTACACTGAGTTGCGTGTGGGGCGTCTACAGCCAGGACCAAATAAGGCTTTTCTCAAGAATGAGGGAGGAATAACCAACCTTGTTCCAGCATGCAGCAGTGGATCTTGAAATCCTTTTCCAGCTGTGTAAGTCTTAGTCTCCTGGAAGCAAACTCATGCATCCCTGGCGCAGCCTTCCCAGGAGGAAACACGTCTGTCCTCTCAAAGGCACAACATGGGTGTCTGGAGAATAGGAGGGAAGCTATGGATGAAGTTATGGAGCAGATGAAAGCGGATGTCCAGAATTACAGGTTTAAATTTAGGCAGAAATTACACCCAAATTCTATTGTAGCCTCTTAACCATTTTCTCTCCCACTTTGGAGCTGAAGTTTAGTCTTCCCAACCACAGTCTCAGGAATAATGTTAATGAAGATCAGGCCGATGTCTAAGCATGCTCAGTGTCTCCTAACATTTCAGGACCCTAACATTTCAGTTGTATTATTATGTGCTATTCCTGTGCACATTCTCAACCTTATAAGCTAAATCTGGTTAGAAAAAATCAGGGGCCATTTTAGACTCCAACAGGCAGACAGAAAATTTGCCATGTTAGAGTAGACAATAAGGAGTCTTTGTCTGTGTAAACTTGAGAATTCCCATGGTCAATGACTAGATGTGGGAGGAAGGGGAAAGCAAGGAAATTTTTAAGGAAAGATAGCAAACTAAATGCAAGACTAAGTTTCAAATGTTTCCAAATCTCAGTCACTAGCATCAGTGCACTTAATAGAAATCATGCTAATATGCAAATGTTTCCAATTCAGCTATTATCTTTTCATATTTTATTTGTTTATGTAGTCATGGTGTTAACAGTAAAAATATCTTTACAGCACAGTGCCTTGGGGAATATTAAAGAAAGTTCCTTTATTATTTCAGGCAGCTCCTGAGAATAGCATACATGTTTTATATAGATACGGCAGATCAGTAAAAGTATTCCCTCACAAAACATACAAATCCAGCATTTTGCACTCAGGCAAAGGGATAACAGAAAAGAATTATGAAAGACACAGACGAGCAAGCTAGGAAAAATCCTACAGTCAAGCAACACAAAGAGCCAAATACTGAAGCCTCTTTTAAATCAAGTCTTCCTAACTTGTCTTCTAGATCCCAGTATGTAACTCACACCAACTTACACTCTCACCTTTTTGGGTTTAAGTCTAGAAGAAAAATGTATACTTCAGCTCTGGATTTCACCCTGCATGCAGAAGCCCATGTATGCCTCAAATGTCTCAAATGTGTCTCTGGACGAGGATTAAATTTTAATCCGCATTTTAAAGGACATATGGTAGTGAGTGAAAAAACTCAGGGAGAAAAGAAACATTGCTGTAACCCCAAGTTTTTTAAAATGTCATCTATTTGAAACTGCCCTGAAGGCTGTAGAGGTAGCTTAACCCTGCTGGTGAGGTAGATGAATACGTTGCATGCAGCTCATCTGCTCATATACTTCAGATAATTCATTATACAATGCTACTGATATGTGTAAGAAAAAGAAATGGTAGGAAGTTTCTCCAAAGTCTATTATATGCATCTATGTGTAGATGTATGCAAGCAAAACGTGGATGAACTCAGTGATCGTCAAGATGGCAGGATGAGAAAGCTTCTTTGTTATGACTGCACGCAACTTTGGGATGTTTTTTTCTGAATAAGGAAAGTCTCTGATGATGAGTAATTTCTTGAAAGCATACCAGACTGCTCATTATACATTTCAGTACTATGAAAGAAGACCAAGTTTTGTAAAAAAATCACTCTGTACCTTACCATTATCTGTATCCTGCCAATATATAGGGTACACAGCTGACCTCTAAGTGGAGAAAAGCACCGAGTGTAAAATTCATTACAGAAGCTTATGCCTTGAGATAGTGTTAGTCTCCTATTTGTCCGGACTGCATCGACATTGCAATGAAAAAACCCAAAGTCTTAAGAGGCCACAAATGCCACATTCTCTCTGCTGATGAAACTTTTAATTACAAAATGAACGAAGCTAGTTAAACTCCATAAAACTGTCAATTGTGTGGCCTAACACAATTACAGTCGTTGCAGAAACATACCTTTCTGCTAGCTCTCACCCCTTTCTCTTAGGCATATTGCTCCAAAAACGTGGAAGAACAGAACTTTGAAACTCCACAAAACACAATTTGCATCACTGGTTTTGTGATGCTGTTGTTAACAGCCAAGATCAATAAACTATTTAAGTGCGTTGGTATGCTTTGCTGGCTCCACATAGGTATGAAATGAACCCAGTTTTTGGTGTAGCCTTGTGAACTGGATAAACTGAGTGTATTGGAAGAAATCCATATCCTCTCACTGGAAGAGTAGGGAATTTATCTCTGAAAGCTCACTTACAAATTTGCTAGCTGTCGAATGAGATCAGTACATAAAATGGATGACATTCATTTTTGGTGCAATTATGTCATCCTCAAAAATGCGTTGAGCTCTACGTGTCTTAAATTCCAGATCTTACACTTGGTCCTGTAATTTTTCTGCATGATTTTGTAACAGCAGTGCCCATCAGTGAACTCAGCTTCAGGTATGCTAAAACTGTGAGTCTTAAATTCATAATTCATGAAAATAAAACACTGCAGGAATGTGAAATAAGTATGTGTGAATAAAAATATTCCCTAGCAGGAGCTGCATGGATTTACACCAAGAATGCTTCTGGCCAATTATTTGACACTAACAGTCACTAGATGCTAAGGAAAGTAGCTCATGAAATACTTCTATGTGAGTTCTCATAGAAATGTCTGTTATATTGTATTTCTATGCTGTAGAGTGGAGCAAAGAAGGATGCCATGTAGTGTCCTGTATCATATATTAGCAAGGCAAGACATTGGCTGTACTAGGCATGGGGAAAGCAAAGCCACTATTGTTTCCGAGTCAGATAAATACATTTTAATGTTTCTGAAATAAGGTAGCAGGACCAATCCTGAGAAAGCCAGGCACCTGATAAAAAGTGATGCTTAGAATCTAATCCAACCATAATGGCCAAATTTCTACAAGGATAACTGACAAGGCTCCCATAGGCTACATCTATGGTAATAAATTAATCAGTGCCAGGAAACATACTGTTGTAGCAGTCCCTACCTGTTCTCCCAAACAGTTCCTGGGCATGGTGGAGAGAGATTGCTATCTCCACGTCGCTCTTGGTGGGCCCATATTTACTCGTATGCATCTTCCAACAACAGACGTGTACTTCTTGCTTTAACTGCTCCCATAATGACTCACTGTCACTGCAGCAAATAGCTTGGTGAAAAAGAGCCCGAGATCTGGAGGAGAGGATCTTCTTAGGGGTTCCATGTTCGCTGCAGTCTCGTCTGGCAGACGCACTCAGAAAAGTGAAATTCTCTGAAACAGAGGGCAGAGAGCTGGCTTTCATCAGTGCATCCAGCACTCCTGCCCGCTCACCCCACCGCGCCTCACAGCTTCCTTCAACAGGTTTTGTGGATGCCAAGGAGTAAGAGCTGCATGTTTCGGTGCAATACCTGCTGAGGCTGTGTCCCCTTCTCCAGAAGCACCCGGTGGCCCTGTCTGAGGAGCCGAGGGTGGACGGAAATGCTGCAGCCACTCCTGTGGTGAGCAGACCAGTGCCTACTGCCATTGCCCTGCATTTTCGGGATGAGTCGACAAGCTGGCCTGGGACTGCATTCCCCTCAGAGCTCCCAGGCAGGGGGTTGTGCTGGTGCCACCTTCTGCTAGGGAGTCGGAGGACACCCAAGGGACGCACAGCTGCTGAGCGCCGGGCCACCATCGGCGCAAGGCTAAGGACCGCAGCGCCAGGATGAAACTGCCTCCGATTGCTACAGCTGATTCCCCGCTTGCTCGCGCACACACTGAGTCATGGGTCACTCCAGGAAGTCAAAAGACAGCACAATAAACAGAGCCAAGAATCGGACCGAATAGGATTGAGATCTCTAAAAGTCTTGGTCACAGGAATAGCTCACAAAAGAGTTTCTTTCAACTCCAGCCTTGTACCATCGGTATTTGCTTGTCAAAATCAGTATCTTTTGTTTTGCTCCACAGCATACGTTGGCTGTGAGTGGCTTTTTTTTGCCCTTAAAAACAACCAGCACAAATTGAAGGCATCTCAGGCACTTGCTGAAGTCCAAACAACCATTTAAATTATATGGGGAGGGTTTAGCTACCTCCGCACCCCCAGTTGAGTTGTGCTGTTCAGTCCTGGCACCTTCCCAAGCACAGAAACACCAAACACAGCTGAAAGGACTCACCAGGCTCAAAACCAACCAAACCTAATACCCTGTTCCTGTCCATACAGATTTGTCTTGCCAGCCTCCACTGGTTTCTTTTCAGGTTTAATCATAACTGTATCTGTTTATCTAGCGAATAACTTAACTAACGGACTGGATGTGCTTAATGATGTGGGTGTGGGTCATTTGCTCCGGACACTCTCTGTTAGGTAGACATGTGCTTTTCAGTAAGACCCATTGGGTTACTGGCGTTTTTACATCCCAGGGGCAAGCCAGTGTGCTAGGCAAAAGGTTAAAACCCCAGGGCCCAGTGTCATGGTTTAAGCCCAGCCAACAACCAAGCACCATGCAGCCACTTGGTCACTCCCCCCTCCCCCGCAGTGGGATGGAGGAGAGAATCAGGAAAAAAGTAAAACTTGTGGGTGGAGATAAGAACAGTTTAATAGGACAGAAAGGAAGAAAATAATAATAATAAATAAAAAATAGTAGTAAAATGAGAATAATAATAAAAGGATTGGAATATACAAAACAAGTGATGCATAATGCAATCGCTCACCACCTGCTGACTGACAGTCAGTTAGTTCCTGAGCACAGATCTGCCCCACCCTGGCCACCTTCCCCCAGTTTACATACCGGGCATGACGTCCTATGGTATGGAATATCCCTTTGGCCAGTTTGGGTCAGCTGCCCTGGCTGTGTCCCCTCCCAACTTCTCCTGCCCCTCCAGCCTTCTTGCTGGCAGGGCAGGAGAAGCTGAAAAGTCCCTGACTTAGTCTAAACACCACTTAGCAACAACTGAAAACATCAGTGTGTTATCAACATTCTTCTCATACTAAATCCAAAACACAGCACTGTACCAGCTACTAAGAAGAAAATAAACTCTATTCCAGCTGAAACCAGGACACCCAGTTACACAACTAAATACACAGTTAGCGACATCCAGCAAAGGAAGCCAAGCTCAGGTCTTCCTACACCAACCGCAGGATTTACAAAATTATTGCCCTTAGACTAAACACACCTGGCTCCACACAATCCACTTTTATCCTCTTGTTGCAGGGCAGTAGCCGGATCTCCTCCAGCCTTGATGGAGGCTGCCTGTGAAAGTGGCCAATGGGCAGTGCTGGAGGGACCTCTGGTGAGCCCCGGGTGGAGGCAGGCAGAAGCCACCTGGACCTGTCCTCGGACCACGCTCAGCCTGAGCATCACACCTGTGCCGTCAACCTCTGCTAAACCTCAGTGTGCTGTCCCCAGCATGATGCTGCAACTGAAGTAAAACCAGCCACATCACATAAAGTCCAGTAAAATCACATGGGAATCAAATGCTAGTTCTTTATTCACCTTTAAAAATAATTCAAGGTTAAGCCTCCTCAGTGTCCTTTTTTCAGTCAGATCTAATAGGCCCTTTCCTAAAATCAGATTGATTTTTTCCCTAGGAATTATATATTTAGATATATATGTGTACATCCACACATATATATACACATATATCTTATATTTGATAGCTATGTTGACAGCTATAAATAGTTGCATTTAATTAAGGTGATACATCCAATCTCCTGGCTCTTCACATCTGCACCTGCTTTACACTGATTATGTTCTGGGTACATCTACAAACCTCAGTTGAGATTCTGCATGTCATGGTTTCTCCACGTTTCTCCAGTCTCACTGACAGTGCCTACACATTGAGGTTCACAGGACCTTTTGTCTTGGGAATATAGGTAAATCCTATTGGGTTTTTTTCAAGGCCTGTGTTTCTGTGTCATTTGAAATTCATAACCGGCTTCGTATCTAAAATATCATTTGAATGTGCAGTTTATTTCTACTGAATACCAGTTTGCCACAGAGGAAGGCCCTTGAAACCCCTGTTAAATAACAGCTTACCTGCAGTTCTGTTTTTCCAATGGTACTACACAGAAAAGAAGTACATACGGCAAAGTACCCACTGCAGCCAGCAGCTATGTGAGGCTCGCTGTAGTATTTTAGTGATGAATCTTGGGGCCAGCCCCTGATCTCGTAAATCCACACTCCTTTGTTGATGTTGTTTTGTAGAAACCTCGTACCATTAGTGTCTCTCCCCCCAAGCCCAACAAAACAGCTCATCAGTGGGAAACCCACCAGCCCCGCTTTGCAAGTGAAAGGCTCATCAAGAAGTCTTTCAGTATCAGCAGGCTATTTAAAAATGGAATTTGTGGCACTCTGCAAGAGACTTCTGTAATTTCAATTAGGCTTTCTTTGGAATGGGCTATCTGGGAAAAGAACAGTTTTGGAAAATAAAGGCTTTATCTACTTATTAGCAAGTCAATAAAAGCCATGAAGACTCCAAACTTCTGCTTTGGCTTTGTGTGCGTTAACAGGCCAAACAACCTAGCTTCATTTGAAACTGGTTTCAAATTACTTGCAGATGGCTGGATGTAGATGAAAGACTGCATAAAGGTGTTCCTTATTCTATTCTCTACTCCCTGGACTATTGGGCTATGTGCTGACACTTGGATGGTTGTTTTACAATATCATTTGACATGTGGGATTTATGTGTCAAAATTTCATTTAAAGCCAAGAAAATGTCAACTAGCAAGTACAGAGAAGCAGCAAAAGACTGTGCTTTTCAAGACAGAAGTCAGTGAGTCGGACACTGCCAAGTCTTAACCCTGTACCAGGCGCACACAGACAAAAATTTGACCCAACTGCCAGCAAACTAAGATTCCTTTGGTGTGTTCTGCTGAGATTCCATTACTGCCTTTATCATTAAGAAAATAATGTAATAAAATGAGACCTTTTCCCTGAATGCATTAATAAAGATAACTTGTTGGTCAAGCTCCAAAACCACTGGAGCCACATTTAATTTACTGCTTTTATGGATTTAGGATTTGGTTTGCTGCTATGTTCAGTCCACTGCAACAATATAATGGGAAATTGTAATGGCATGTTTAAAAGAAAGGGTTCATAATCTATCACTGAAGCTTTAAAATGTCTTCTGCAGACATCCACAATTAAATGCTACCAAAAATGGGCACTTCATGTGATTTCACCACACCCACCAAAGGGAGAAGGAGGTAAGATCCAAATAATCATCAATATAGCTTTTTGCACTAGTCACCTTAAAACAGTTTGGGGAAGAGAACTGCTAATCCAGTTGCAACCCCATTCAGCTGCTCCTCATATTAAAAGTGTCTGTGCGCTACTTTGTAAAATATCAGATGGCATACTGCTTTATTTCCAATCAATAAAAATAATAATGAGTTATGTGAAGGTCTTTCAGATATCTTATGACCAGTTGTTCAGAAAGGCACTCATCTTTTGTCCATGCCTAGTTCAGGCAGTGGAGACTTTGCCATCACCAAGACATAAAGCACTGAGAAAACCAGAGCACCTGTGGAGTGCAGGACCATGGGGCTGTCACATCATGACAGGGATAAAGGTGGTACAAAAGACCCATATCCCATCAATCTCCGCCTAAGAAGAGCCCTGCTTCTTAGGGGGTTGACTCTGCAGCCTCCCTCGATGAGCAGAAGCCACTCCAACAGCTGCATTCGCTTGGGCTTGCTGTTGCCTTGCAATGTGGGAAAAATGAGGAATTGAGTGCTGGCTTGTTTGAAATGTCCCTTACCTGTAAAGGAGATCATTCTTCAGAGTGAGGTTTTAAGGCGAAATGCCAGCCTGAAGGATTAGACATAAACTGGCACAGCTTCAGCTCACAGGCAAAAGATGGGCTCAAGCTATCCTCCAAACGCTACATGCGTTTCTTCCCTCCTCCTCATCCCGGGTCAGCAGGAGCCTCCTCTTTCTCCTGCTCCAGCTTGAGGAGATGACAGGAGGAGCTCGCTCTCCACACGGCTGAGCAGTCTCCCATGACGCCATGACGTGATCCGGCTCCGGGTGAAAACAAATAAAAGCTCTTGACAGAGCGAACACCAAACCCACCCAGTTCCTTTGGATTTATTTTAAGATTGTGGGTTTTGGTAAAGAATGTCTGACAAATCCTTTCAAATTGTCCTAGGAAACCTGCCCACCTCTTCACTTTGGGGCAAGGGAGGGAGGAATTTGCCATTTTAATTTACTATCAGGATTGATTAAATGCTTTGTAGGTTGTGCTGGGAAAAGGCATTCTTCAACCCAGGTGATAAAAAAAAGCCTTATTTAGAAAACGCAGCTTGTACAGAGACTTGCTGTAGCTTCAGACTTAAACAAACACATTAGTTTTTATTTGTGTTCAGGAGTTTCCATTTGTGCAGCTTTTGCCAGAAGACTGAAGAGGTCTGTGATGTATAACTTACTGCTTAGTGATTTTAAAGATGAATATTTGGATCCTCATTGATATTTGATTTTTATTGCTCATTTTGTTACCGGGGAGGTTTCCACATGCAGCTTTATATAAACTCAGTCTGGTTTCTTGTTCTGTCCTCAGGACACAGTGTATCTTGCTTCGCTAAGAGTTTGGAAACAAATGCTCTGGGGTTTTTTGGTTTGGTTTGCTTTTCTTCTTCTCTACAGCTCATGCTTATACTTTCTATTAATTCCTTGCTGAAGGTAAATTCTTTATTGTTGGGATTTCTGTCAGTGGTTTGGGGACTCCTCATCCTTGTAGACCTGGAAAGCCAGGCTCCCCACAGCAGCCGCAGCAGCAGCGGGGCATGGGGGACGCTGCCCGCATCCACGCTTCTGCACGCCCTGAAATCTACCTGAAGACTGTGGGTTTGTGTCTCCAACATGGGCCCACCGTGACCAGCGAGAAATGGGTGAGACCCTGCACAGCCCAATCGCATCAGGGCCCTTTCTGCCAGCTCAGCTTTATCACCACATGGATGCTGTGAAATCCACCCCAACAAAAGCGGCTTTTAGGAAGCTCTAGGAGGTCAAAGTCAACAAAAGTCCTAGGAGACCTAAAGTAGGACTTAGATCAAGTTTAGAAGGCTAAATCCAAAACACTAATCCTGACAGCTCATGCTCAGCAGGCAGCTGATCTACTGGGGATCACTGGGACCTGGATGCCCCATTGATAAAGGCTGACCATGGTCCTCCTGCCCACACCGGGAGCTGCCCATCAAGCTTAACCCCAGTCAAGGTGCACTAACGAGACCCCCTTAGAGGGTTGCTCCAGTAGATGCCCAAGGGCATGCCTAACAGGTGCTGTCAGAATAGTAATTTTCACAAAATACAGCAGCAACACTCTTGAAAGGTGCACAGAGGGTGGCGATACCCCTTTACACAACAGCTGAGCAGCTGTAATGCTGTGCCAAGGAGCAAGCAAATCCACTTCATTTCCTCCTCCCCGCAAGAGGGCTCCAGGTTCCCCTGATTGTGTTTCACCTGAGCGCCTAATCAAACAAACCGTTCATGAAATAAGAGCTGACTGAGCAATATTTCAAACCCTGCAACTCTACGTACAATAGAAGTTGTTTTAAAATTACTTGCCAAATTAGCTCAAGTGAGCCAGAAGAGAAGCACTAACTCCTAGCCAAAGCCCTCAGTGCAAGACTGAAAGTTGAAATAAAACTTTTAGGGGTCTTGAAAGAACAGGAGATGAGGGAAATGGCATTCACATTTACTACAGAAATGTAATTCATAATCCCAACAGTGGGAATGCTAATGCCTTTTGATTGATTACAGGGATTTCTTTGTGAAAGCAAAAAGATCTCTGGACCTGAGGACACTACAAAGAGCAAATGAGATGTCCTGTAATCATGGCCATGACTCAGGAAAGCAGTTAGGTATATGCCCTGACTTAAGTACCTGCTTAAGTGCTTTGCTGCATAGGGTTGTGCTTAAGTCAATGCGTATTTTTCCTGTAATAACCTTTGTCTTGCCTTGTTCATAGTCAATGCGTCCATTCTGTTTCTGCTTCATTTGATTTTTAAGAAAAACAGCTTTCCAGAAATGGCTAAAAACATTTTTCAAAGATTTATCACTACTGTTTTTTACCTGCCATTAATAAAGCATACAAGAACTGTCTCTAAAAATTAACACTGACTTCAGTATGTCTATCATCCCACACGAAAAGCATGTGTCTTCCAACAAAACACCTCTGAACACCTCTCTTGACACTAGATATTTTCACCCAATAGTGGCCTCTAGTTAATTTTTCTCCCCCCTCTTCCTCCACATTGGCTTGTGTGGAAAGGCTGTGGCAGGCAGAAGCACCTGTCTTGTTCTGTGGGTATTCCACCACAGCGTATGAGCCACCTTCTATTTGTTGCTCTTTTTATAGAAAGCGAGGTTTATTTACTGTCACAGACAGACACAAATAGCACCAAAGACCAAAAAGACATCCAGAAAAGTCCAAGTTACAATGCAATTGCATTGCATCCCTCGCTGACCCTTCTCATGAGCACCTGGTGCAGCACACACGGACCTTTAGGCCATCATCCAGCAAAGCACTTAAGCCCTCCCCTAAATTTAAGCATATGATTAGTCCCAACAATGTCTATGACAAATAATACCCTTCCTCTCACTGCCTCTGCAGTGGATAAGGGAGAGAGATCAGATTTTACCAGATTCATGTATATTTGGAATAATAGGTAAAATAGTATCTTACGTCCACATGTTGTGCAGTTTTCTCTCATTGATAAACTCTTGAATTCTTGGAAACAAGTAACTTGGCACTGAGCATATTCCTCTCTCAGAACTAGATGCTTGCTAGGCCTGAGGTTTTAAACCTACACCATCCTTCAGTCAGTCTTGTACAAGAAATACGGCAGCTTTTTAATTTAATAGGAAAATGCCTAAGTGGATTTTCCTTAAATTTCACATATGAGATGTGTCACTTCTCTTTTGGAGGGAAGGACTTCTAAGCACCTGCAACTAAAGTCTTCAAAAGAAAGTGTCATGCAGAGTGGTTTCAGTGTCATTTCCCTGGGCATCAGCAGTAAAGCAAACTGCAACCATTCAGATAACTAAAAGGTTTGCATTAATGTGTCAGGATTCCTGTAAATTTCTCCTATGAATAAGCATGCTTTCAGGTTAAGAACTGGTAATTTATCTCTACTGGCTGCTCCACTCTTGTTGCTTCAGCTACAACCCCACCCTGGGGATCACAACAGGAGGTGGTTGCCTGCATCTGACAGCTCCCCCCAAAATAATAATTAAAAAAAACAAACCAGAAAAGGAGGGGGGCAGGGTGGGGGTGGTGGAAGAGAGAGAGGAATATAATTGCTAAAACATGGGCTGTACTCAGAAATTGCTTTTTTCCCCAAGTAATATACATTGGAATCTCAAGTAAATGGAGTGTATAATTCTTTGTGAAATGGACACAGAGTTAACACAGAGACAAATACTCAGAAACACAAACCGGCACATGCACACATATGCATATGTCTGTGTTTTACTCAGACACACACAGAAACCGTGATTCCTTTTATCCAGTTAATTGTATGTCTTCCCCTAACATCTTACTTTCTGTACTTTCAAAGCCTTATTTTTTAATTAAAAACACTTTTTTTTTTTTTTTTTTTTTTAACGACAAAGCCACAGCAGACTTGTGGTAGGCTTCTGGAGTGCAATTACCCAATTCCACAGCACCAGTCCCTTTTCTTTTTGGATGGTAGTCACAGACTCCAGATGCCAATGTACTGAGGCTAATTTTTTCCATCAGCAACATCTAGCTATTTGGCAGGCTGCTCTAGCATTTTTGCTGGCTGCCTCAGAGCGGTTAAATGGCAGCGCTCTCCATATATTGCCTGGGAAACTGATTTACCTGGGTGGTATTTTAATCAATGTTTTGCCTTACCCATACATTTTATGCAAGGGCTTCCTACTAATAAACATGCCTGTGAGTTACCTTCTCATTAGATTTCCACAAAGATATATTTTTATTTGTAGTTGGAGACCTGTGCCTAAATGCTCTTTCCTGATTCACAGGCTCCTGTAGTCACAAATCCAGGGTACAAGGATTCCTATACCCATGTGTGGAGGGGCAGGGGAAGCCATGTAATTAATTCTCCCCAGTTCACCAACCAACCTGAGAGAGACAGAAGGGAAATGGTTTCAGACCGATCCCAATTTCAAATTGCATTTGTTTGTTTCATCAGCAGAATACTTCCTTTCTCAGTGTTACTTTCAGTTGACTAAAACATTCTACATGATTCAAAACTTTTAGAACAAACTAATTTCCAGGTGAAAAACTATTAAAAAACTATTTTGTTTTCGTGATTTGCTTAGCAAATGTTGAAAAAAGGGTGTTCCTTTTTGTTTGTTTTTCCTTCTTTTTTCTGACCAGAAGCTTTCATGGAGTTTTATATGAATTTAAAAGTAAATTTACTTGCCTTGAAGCTTCATTTTTTTTTCCCATAACATGTCATTTACTTCATATTATACCATAAAGCTGATATAAAAATAAAAGCCTGGTGTTAACTTCATATATATATGTAAAAACACATGAATACATCTAGGTATACACACATATACATACATACATGCATGCTATTAGGTGCCCAACATCCATAGTTTGCTTGGGATGCTTATGTTAGATACTAAGAAAAAAGTTCTCACAATGAAGCTAGTTAAACACTGTCCAAGCCTTCCTGGGGAGGATGGAGATACCCAGACCCAGTCCCAAGAAGTGCCTGTTGGAAAAGGTTTGGGTGCAGCTGATGTTGCAGGACAACAGGGAAGAGCATCTGGGTGGTCCATGAGCCCAACCTCCACCCCAGCTCTATGAGCCTGGGACTCCAGTCTTGCTCTCTGGGCTGTCCTCACCTCTTTCTTTTGTGGGAATTTGCAAGTGAGAGACAACAGGACATTGCTTGCATCCTCTACAATCAAAACATCGGGCGCTTTCCAGGGAATGACAAGAAGGGTACTCTCTCCTCACAGGAAGCCAATGATGTGCTGCTGTTCAGCCGAAACACTGGACATCTTCCCCATGAGCTGAGTCAAGATGACTGAGTCCTCAGGAGGTGACTATCTCCAAAAAGGAGGTGTCCTACCTGCCCCTGCAGAAGCAGGTACCTCTGTGTATCTGTGCCGTGCAGGTGCAGAAAGCGTCAGGGAAAAGCACCAACAAGCCGGTGTTAACCTGCCTTCAGACTTCTCCATCAGTCCCTCCAGAGGGATGGCATTGCTGGGTCAGCTTTACACTCTGTGATGGGCTTTCTCAACATGAGAAGCAGGTTCTTCATGCCTGGACTTTTCCTCCTGTGCATGCTTTCTGCAATCCCAGCTTGTTTCAGTGCTGTCAGAGCCTTCACAAGAGCCTTGCCTGCCTCCCCTGGAGCTGGTGACAAGCCACATGAATGACCACAAGAACATTTTGTCTCATTCCTGTGCCTGGAGCCTTTCTCCTCCCCACCCCAAACCACAGCCTTACCCAGTGCTAGGGAATGGAGGTGAAGCGTTAAAACACATTTTGCTCTGTGCCAGTGAAAAAAACAGCAAGGAATCATATTTTGTAGAAAGCAGCAAACAATCACTTTTTGTAGGACTGACATAAAATACCTCTTGAGCTTTCTTTGAAGCGAGATTTCATATCCATCCCTGACATGGTAGCGTACGATGCCCATCTACTCACTAACACACCATAGTAGGAAATAAGCTTATGACTGGAACAATCTGTTATTTTTATTTTGAATTAATGGAGAGCAGGTCCTCTTCAGGATGAACCGAAGCGTCTCCCTCTTGCATTTACCAGTGATTTAATTTAATGTGCTGGACTGTGCCCAAGTGTTGCCAAACCACCCACAGGTTGGTGCTTCCGTGCTGCAGCTGGAGCCCCTGGGGAAGAGCTGGCAGTGCCAGGGCTCCCACTGGAAAATCAGGACCACTGCTCGCTCTATTTACCAGTTTCACAAGGAGCCTGCCACCAGCTTTGGGCACCTACATGCTCCTGCAAATCTGGCTCCACTGCCAAATACGATTTCTCTTTATGGTGTGAAAAATGCACCATTCTCTTCCTTAACAGCAGAATTTAAGAAACCTCATCCCTGTGTCAAATGTGATATGCAAAATTCTGTATAATTTATGAGCAATTATATATCATTTGCAGCCAGACCTCCAGGGCTACTTAGCAACCTCAATTTCCATTTAACTCATCTGGGTCACCTCATTCTGCAATGCCTTTGGCTCAGTTATATTATATTACAAAAGGTAAATTTAGAGATGGAGACCTAAGGGTTAAATTGTGTAGGGTATGAGACCGAGATAAACCTACAGAGGCCTAAAGAAGTCATGGTTTGATATCAGCCATTACCTTGTGCTGGCATTCTTGGGTCATTCAGAAATGTAGGTTGTACATGCATGCTCGGTTGATATCGCTATTTGTTCCACGAAGTGTTTCTCCTTGGCCAGTGACAAGTCAGATCCTGGGATGTAAATCCCAATGCTATTTTATCACTGAGTGCTGCCACGCGGAAGATAAAACTCGCTACTCTCCCCGTTCTGCTGTCAGCCCTTTCTCCCCCAGCAGCTTGTCACATGTCATCCAGAGATTACACAGCTTTCATCTACCAGCAGTGGGTGCCCGCCTGCCGTGGTTTTGCACGCTCACGGCTGCAGGTCACAGGGAACACTCAACGCCATTCACCCGTGGGTGCAGCTGACGATCAGCCTGTTGGGAAGCCCGTGGGTGGGCCACCTGGAATAGGAAGACCCAGCACTTACAGTGAGCAGCAATACTGATGCTGCAATGCTGTCCTGTAATTTTCAAACTTGCGGCTGTGGCTTCTCGTGTCCTTAGCCAGTAACAATTTGACAAATGCCTTTGTACCAGCTGGGCTCCGACACCGCAGGGCTTCACCTTTCCAAGAACAGCAGCAGCAGAAAGGAAATATGAAGAAATCAGAGAGAGCAGCGTGACCAGCAGAGGGCTTTGCTCAAGGGTGGCAGTGCCTCATCCTTCATTTTTACTGCATTATCTGTCACAGATGTCCATAGGCTACAGCTTCCCTGCCTCCTGTAAGATCAGGCTCTAAATAGGAGAGACCAGATGAAGATCTTTAACTGAGGAAGAGAAATCAATTACCATGATAGATGGGTTGCAGCAGTTGGAGGTGAAGAAAAGAAAAACAGCCAGCGAGCTCTCCTACAACACGCAGCCATAGTCCACGTAAAGCAGCTGTAGTTCCCCTTTGGGAGGTGTTTCCAGCCACATGAAGCATCCATGGCCAGCAGAGCTGATGTCCACCACCAGCCAAGCGCAGTGCCAGGAGCATCTCCTGGCCGACTCGCAAGCTCCTGAAAACAGGGCCTTGAAGAGATTGTACTGGTTTTTGTGTACTTGCATGGCTTGATGCTTAGAAAGTAGTCATCCATCAACAAGGAAAAGCAGTGGTGAAGAAAAGATTTTTTTCCCCTTTGATAAATCTGCTCAATTTCTAAAGAATTTTTTTCATTATTTTTATGAATGCAAGTGGGTAAAATTAAAAAATAATAGCACTGAGTGCATCACATTTTAGGTGTCCAACATGAGAGGTTCCAACAGTGTCAGGTCTTCAGAAAGCATCGAGTAACCTTCTGAAATCAATCCTTTCTAAAGTTATTCAGAATAGGTATCCAAGAAATTTGACACCTAAAATAACAGTTTATTTTTAAAAATGTTTTTATAACCTGTGAATCATTCGACTATAATTTTAATGTAGCAATAATTAATCAATCAAATTCTGCTGGATATTTGTACACATAGTCATTGACGAGATCATCACTCTCTTACCTCTTATTAAGCTAATGTTAATATTCAATTGCTTGCATAGAATAGGTTTTATTATTATTTCAGGTATAAAATAGCTTGTTTTTATATTAGAACCCCCTGCTTATCTCCTGTACTTTCTGTCCAGCAGATTTGAAATACAGCACTTCTTCATTATCAAGGAAAATACTGTGCCTGAGGTGGGTTCTCAGTGCTCAAAGAGAAAAACAGGCCTCACCAGATATGAATAGTGGCCATATGTTAGATGATGGAGTTTCAATGTGCTTGTTTAATTTGCAATCATACACAAACTTAACAGTAAACAACCTCAGCAAATAAAGAGTGTTTGATGTAGAGCATTTTTTACTAGGGACAACAAGCATGAAAGTCAAGATGAATACACTGCTTTAATTTCATGGACAATGTGAATTAGAAACAGGCTGCACACATTCTGTTTTAACTTAGAGAATAAAATATTTTCATTGTCTAAAAAACTAGATTTATTTTCAATAACACTCAAACCCTATTTTTCTTCCTCCTAGTGATTTTCCCAAAATTTTCACAAGTAGGGAGCAGCTGTCTTAAATACGGCCAATTAATTTTGTTACTTAGTTGGCTGTCAGACAGCAAACAATAAATTTCTTGCTATTAATTGATAGCTACAGAAAAGATGCAATGGATCACCTCAGACAGCTCAGATCAATCTTTTTGTGTTTAACATTTGTTTTGAAAACACAACTTTGCAAGTGATTGATGTGAGGAAAATTGGCTACAGTCTCCCCCTGCCATATTGGCTAGAAATGTCTGTATTTAACACCTAACAGTGATTTCCATGTTTGGTGGCTTCCTCAGGCAAGTTTCTCCTATGTACCAGTCCCAGCCTGTAACTAAAGGTGCCTAAAGGACACTACGGCAAGAGACAGTTCATGGCATTTTCAGAAGTAAGAAAGAAGAAGGTGGAAGCCCCACTTCTATTCCTGCTGTCACATCTGACAGCTGAGTGACTCCAAGCCACTTGCTCTTGTTTCCCTGCTCTTGCTCTCCTGCAGGAGAGAGCAAGGAGCACCACCACGCTCCTTGCTCGATGACTGCCCAGCGCCAGCCCAAGGAGCCTCGCTCGGCCCCGCTGTTCCCCACACTAAAGCAGTTACACCAGCAAATTGCAAGAGGGCGCAAAAAAAGGATGCAAAATCAACCGAGACGAGCCAAATCAGCTCAAGCCTGCGAAGCAGCAACTGCATTCACAAAATAAGAAAGAAAAGGCTGCAGTGTAAGTACCCCCACAGATGTAAAATGTGCATGGGAAAGAATACCACAGCTCCGTAAAGCAAGGGGAGAAAAGCCCACTGGGAAGAGTGCAAGAGCACTGGGGAAGAGCTGCCCTGAAAGATAAACAAGCAGGAGGATGGGAAGCAAACCCTGGAAAAAGAGAAAAAGACAAAGAACAGATGGTGGTGAATAAATAAAGCCAGAAACCCAGCAAGGATTATAAAACATTTTTATATAAACATCAATAGAGGAAAGAGCCCATAAGACTGGTAAAATACTATTTATTAACTCACAGTCTGTGCATTTTATGGTGCTCACCTGATGGCAGCTGTATGAGCCCAGTTCCCATGGAGAAAACTCACTCTTCAGGTGTGCTGCTGCATCTGGAGGGAGGTGTTTTGTAGCTTTTTCAATGTGGATTTTTGCCTACATCCACAGGCTGTGATTTTGCTCAGACTCCCCCCCAAATGCTGCAGGGAAAGAAACTGCCAAAGACAGTTCAATTTGCAGCTACGACCAGGGGACTCTCTGCCAAGCCCCTGTAAAACAGGGTGGTCAGTAAACCCAGTTCTTCAGGGAGGATGACTGTGGATGGCACACACAGAACATTCAAGTTAGAGGACTGAATTGTTTGGAGAAAACAAACATTTGGGGAAAGCTTTAGCTCTCTCAAACTGGAAAATATTCTTGGTCTGGACAAAACCAGAGGAAACAGTCCATCCTTGGTATGACAAATATCTCTACAAAGGAGAAGCTGTGCTAGTAACTACCTCACCTAAGAGCTATTATTTATGAAACTGCAAAAATGTGTCATTTTTACTGAAGCAACAAAACCGAGACACATGGGAGGATGATACATCCTTGTGCCTCCATACAGGGACATTAAGACAGACACTTACCCTGCAGTACAAGCTCTATCTTAGGCCATGGGCAGAGGGTGAGGCTAAATCAGTTTATTTTGCACCCTGTGGTCAGTTTGAAGGCTGGGGTCAATGATAAATTATAACTGGTGAGTTAGACCAAGAAAGCTAGCCCAAGAATAATGTTTAGTGACCACACTGGATCCTACAAAGGCTATTTATTACCTCTTACTAACTAATTAAACTTACTACTGACCAATCCCTGCAGTACCTTTTGTTGTTTGGACCTGCTGTTCCCCTTGAACTACTACAGCAGCTGTCAAAAAAACAGTGAGTCCACTGCTGTTGGCAGTTGCACTTGGTTGTGTTTTACGTGCTGTGTTTATTACATGCTATGTGTGTGTTATGTTGTTATGGGCGTCCTTCTATGGTACCTCTCTTGCTTGCACTCGTTGCGGAAACCTGTTGTGAATGTGTTGTGTCCTGAGACAACAAATCACAGTGGTTTGTTGTTGTTGGGTTTAACCTCTATCAGTTCATACTGTTGCCTTGCTCCAGTTTCTCTGGCCTCAGCTGCCAAAGCTACTAGAACTCTAGCTCTCAGTTTTTTGTTTAAAAAAATATACATGTGAAGCAAGGTTTTGTTCCTTCTACCCTGACATTTCTGTGTGGATTAGATGACTATAGATAGATAGATGGCTGTGCAGTTTTCTTCAGGAGCCATTATATTATTTACTAACATTTCCCCCCGTGCAGTGGATTGAGCACAACAGAGGTTAATAGTTACCTATCCAAAACTGCACTTCATGGCAAATCGGCTAAAATCATGGCTCCTGGCTGAAAAGTGACATGTAAAGAATTGTAAGAGTACAATAAAACCCCAAAGGCTAATAATATTTGATGATAAAAGATAAGTTGTTGAGTCATGTCTGACTAAATTAGATGCATCCTATTTCTGTTTAGCTGTAGTCCCCTCTAGCAGGGGGACTACGCTAGGGGACTATCACAGGGGAACGACAATACCCATTTAAAATGAGAACACAGTTTTTGCAGTAAATGTAAACTAACTGAGAGCAACTTCATTCACCCCTGCCCCCTCTGAGAGGGCAGGATTTTTCTTGGCCAGCAACATTAACTCTTTCATTTGCCTGGGTACACATTCTTGTCATGTGTGATCAGCTTTATTGGTTTCAACTATTCTTTTAGGGAAAGAATGAAATGTCGCTCCTTGAGTTTACGCTTTTCAATTGACGCAAACTTACGTTTTTGAATATGCTTTCCTCCATGCCCAAGGAATCATCCGTCAGGCATCCTAAGGAAGTCCTGAGTGGGGCAGGTGGGAGGTGCAGTCCCAGTTATCCTTGCTAGCAGCCTCAGCGACTTTCTAAAGCATCTCAACCCCACAGCATGACCGGCCACCATAGACTAGACTTTCTCAGAGACTCTACAATTTTGCAGGGTTTCTTACATCAAGCTGACATGTACAATTCCAAGTTCTTTTCCTCAAATGCTGTAGAAAATCCTTCTGCAAATACCAAATCCCTTCCAGGCTTGTATTCAATTTGCAAATGCTTTACACATCTGTGTGTTTGTCATCTGGAGGTGAGGGGAAGGCATTGCAAAGGCCCCTTTTGGCGATGTCAAGCATGTTATTTGTGCCAGTTAACATAGGCTTCCCACAAATAAAGACACTAAACCTTTAGCACCATAGCCACAGCTGCCTTCTTTCTTTAAAGTTTTTGACTGTAAAACACTTTAAAGTGTTTGTTAGTGTCTGCAGTGCATAAACTGCTGATCTAATGCTTTAGGTTCTAAATCAAGTTGACACTTGTATCAGTCTTAGTAATTCATTTGCGGTTGCACAGAAATATTCCCAAACATACACATCACCCGAAACAATTCATTCTGAATGCCACAAAGAGAAAGGAAGGCCTTTTCCCACACAGTGCATAATTAAATGGTGAAATGCATCATCCTTACCTTATGGAAACCAGAAGTTTAAAGGGATTAAAAAAAGAGATTAGCACTATTAACAGAAAACAGGTTAGCACAGTGGCTCTCAAACACAATTTTGCCCATACAGCCTGCACCTTACCATGTATCATGGTGGACGCCAGGCCCCCAATGGGCCTTACTGTGCTGGTTTTGGTACTCTTCTCTCTGGCATCTGCTGTTGGCCACAGCTGGGGCAGGACGTGGTATGGTTCCTACGATCTTTGCCACCTTCCTTGGGAGCTGGGTATACACCAAGCCTTCCTGCAGCCGCCTCTGGAGCAAAGTTATGACGCTCTGGGAAGAGACCGCCAAGGTGTTTGAGCTGTGTCCTTTGGAGCAGATGCCCTTTCCTCTTTCTTCTGGTGGTATGAGTTCCAGCTCCAGTACCATCACAGAGTAAGATTGGGCTGAATGTGCACATGGGTACAAAGAAAAGGAGAGTCCTTGCAGAGCCAGATACTACCACAGTCCCTCCACTCCAGGACTATTGATGAATGTTTACGCTCACAGCCTTGACTGTTCGTTAGCAGAAGCTGTCATTTTTTCATCTGAGATCACTTAGCTAAAGTGTTTTGCCAGTAAATTTCTGGCATCCCTCTTCACGAGGAATGCCAGACACAGCAAACTGCTCACTAGTTGCTGCATCTACACTTTTAAATAATTGACAGTTCCATTTTGTTCATTTTTACAGAGACATTGATGTATCTGGTAGTTCCTTAAGAGATGGCTCTGTGCTTAAACTGAAGCCATATCTGAAGAAACAGCAGACTGGACATGCAGTATTTCTTTTTGCTCTTCCTCCTTAATCTAAATACCTTTAGCCTGTAATGCCAAACATTGGACTCTACCATCTCCTTTATCTCTCCATGTATAATAAAGAGGAAATGTATTTCCAAAGATGACATTTTTATTGCAAAATAACTTGTTGTTTTTTAAAATACTGTTTTAATTTCCTCACCATTTACCCAAATTCTTCACAGTCTACCCAAACTAACTTTGAGTTTTCTAATACTGTCCATCATTAAAAAATAAATAAATATGAGCCCATATTATTTAAATTACTAAAATCCACCCAGGCCTTTCTACAGCCTCTGACTTGTTTCTTTTTTGAGGAAAACCTAGTTGAGAAGAGCTGGAGGGAGCGAACAACTGGAAGGGGACAAGCCGTAGCTGACAGGAGGTTTGGAGACAAGTTTTGTGAATGGCAATCCTGAAGGCAGGAAAGACGGAAGTTTTGCTGTGTTTCCTCAAGGGAGCCACTCTCTATGCTTGCCTGATCTCTTCCAGGCCTTGGTGACTGAGCCATCACACAATGCATTGGGTGTGCCGGTCTGCAATGTTACAGCTCTGCTGGTGGCACACAAACTGAAATTCAGCCTTTTAATGGAGCTGGGACTTGACTGATCAACGTGGTGGAAGATGGGGGTCTAAGCCCTAACCCAGCATCCAGAGCTAAGAGCCAGCTGAAGCCAGTTGAACATGGGTCCAACATGCTCGGCACATGGAGAAGGCAAGCAGCCACACGCTGTAATCCTAACCATTCTGTTCAACGTTCACATATCTAAATATCCTATTAGACTCCATGGCAACAAACAAAAACAGAATGAAAATGTAGAAATTTTGCAGATCAGTAGATGTGCTCTGAGCTTTTGAAAACTAGACCACTTGGATTAAACTGCCAAATTTCATAATTTTGGTGGGGCAGGGAGGGAACTTTAGCCTTAAACTCTTTAGTTTATTATCATATCTAAGCTCTTGCTCACATTTTTGATCAGACAGAGCAGATATACTCAAGAGGGAATATAATTCTCTGGTGGGGTCTTTACGTAGTTTTGCGTAACAGATTAATGATTTTACTTGGCTTGCTTGTAATGTTCTGTCGACTAGAGAAGAGTCACTTTTTTCTGAAGAAATGCTTTTCCTCTAAAAAGATGTTTATTTAAGTCAACCAAAATTCTTTGTGATTTGGCTGATATTTTTTGGCCCCAAATAATTAAACTTTCAAACATTTCAGAAGTTTAAATGTTTTGATTTGCTATTAACTTGAACTCTTTTACTTCCTGCTTTACTAATGACTTTTTAAAAATAAAAATGCTTTTATTCAGCTCTCAGTTAAATCCATTTTTGGTGGTGGTGATGATTTTGCAATGACTCAATTCATTTAACCTCCTTCATCTCTTCCTCCAGTTTTGGGGGTTGTCTACCAAAACCAAAAGCTTATTGTCTTAGCATGTCTGCCATTCAGGCAGTCAGGGATAACTACTTGTCCTGCTTACTGCAATTCAGAAATCCTTCCTAGTGAGACTTGCTGCTGCAAAGCATTAACACACGCTAACCCCAGCTGATCCACAAGAGGAGAGTTCATAGACAAAATGGCAATGCTCAAAATGTTCAGGGAGCTTATGATCACTGCATGGGCACTATGCTCCAAACTTCGGTGCACGATTTCCCAGGTTTTCCTAGAGTTGGGTCTATTTTTACTTATGTGAGACTGTTTGTGTGTCTAGAGCTTCTTTTATTTTATTAAATCTCTCACACAGGAAGTTATTCTTCTTAATGCCCTCTTGGCTCTACTTCTCATGCCAGAAGATGCAGCCTCTCGCTTGTGAAACGGGGTCATGCTATTGCCTCCTCCTAGAGCTTCAGTGTTTTAAAGTCAGCAGTTACCTTGGAGGTAAAGGCCCTAATCAGCAGTTTAGAGAGTCAGGCTCACTCTCATAAGGCCTTTCTCACCTGACCAAATCTGGATTTATTTGGTGTTCAGCGGCACAACTTTAGCAGAGGGAAATGAGTGTCACTTAACAATGCTCTTATCACTCTCATGGCTCACCTCTAAACCCAACCCATATTCAACATACTCTTGAATAACAAGTGCCAGAAAAGGACAGAGTTTGCACAGCAATCACTGTGCCAAGTACAAACATGAAGAAGTCCCCCCACCACATGGTATCTCCTTCATTATAGATGCAAGGCTCAGCTCACCTTTTTTAGGCAGAGGATTGCACTGGAAGCCTGAGTTAATCCATTAGCCACCACGATTCCTAGCTCTTTCCTTGGATTGCCAAGTACTATGACAAATGTGACCAACATTGTGCCAAGACAGAGTGCCATACCAGAGCAGAAAGTATCTGACTGAGCCCCTTTTGCCATAACACATGCCTTGACTACTTTTCATTCACTGGTCTCTAGGTTAACTGCAACTTATGTTTTCAGGCCATTGATAAACGAAGGAAACTGCACTGGTCCAAGATCTGATCCTGTTCATTTCATTTCATTTAGTAGGTCATACAGATTTTGCACTCTTCTTGTGTTGAAACTAAAATATAGTGGGGAAAAACAAGTAAAATACTAGGAACCTCACATCAGTACAGCAATTGTTAGCAAGTAAATTCACAGCCTCATCACAGCTCTATCAAACAAAATTGGTAAATTCTCTTTTCCCTCACCTCAAGTCTCTGTCTCAGCCTTTGTGAATTGGCATTGTGTATTTCACTGCTGCTTAATTCCCTCTCGAGTCACATCTCAGCCCTACCAGCATTTTGTTCAGCCAGGCTGACAAGTCCACAGTGACGACTCCAGTTGTCTCCATTTAAACACTGACTTAATATTTACATTCATACGAGTTCCCCAGGGTGTGGAGGACCACCACATTTAAAAAACAGCCCCTTTTCAGGTAGCTCTTTACAAAGTCTTATGATCTAACTATTCAGACCTGTGGCTTGACTTGACTCAACTTGACTGGTATGTTAGTGAAAGGCATTTCACCACCAGCCAGCATAAAAGCATTACTTGCTTGCCTCTCCTATCTGTCAGCTCCAGCATTTGCCTGACATGAACTTTGGTGCTAAATCCTTCCGCTTAGCTTCACCCGCTGTGGCTGACCCAGGAGGATTAACAGCTTGAGTCATTCAACAGCAAAGCTAGCTACAAACCCAAGAACCAACCCCCAGCTCGTCGTCTTCACACAGCCACAAGAAGGCAAGACCCTTCTCCAACCGTCCTGTGCAAGAGCTCACTGAGAACAAACTCAGCATGTCCATCGAACTCCGAAGCAGGGTGCTAAAAACACTCAGGATATTTGCAGTGACGGGAGCCACAGTGGGAGGGCTAAGCCTCTTCCATGGAACTCAGGACAAAGCAGTAAACATTCAATCTTCTCACAGTAAGTTTCTCTTCACGCTGCTGTTGTTTTGTTCACCCAAGTTTGAGTGTACTGGATCAAAGGTTCATCTAAATGAGCAAATCTAGTTTTTTCCAGAATACAATCCCAAGCCCCAACCAGTTGCGGCTGAAGGATTTCCTGAGCCAGAAGCAATGTCTTTCTATTAAGACCCCTGGGCAGACTTTTCTTCCACAAACTTCTGCAGGAACTTTTTAAACTCTGCATACAAACACAGGCATATATACATGTGGTGCATTTTTGTTGCTATAGTTACATTAGTTTATAGGAGACTACGTATCATTGATAAGCAAAATGATTATTAGAGCAGCTACTTGATAGGGGACAAATGGTTACATAAGCAAAATGAATCCAATTAAAAGCCCATTTTTCTCACAACCACAGTCCTCTGAATCATTCATTGTTCAGGCTCAAGTTTTCCATGCCTAAAGAGAAAGTTTTTTTCTTATCCCCTTGTCAAAGCAAAATCCCTGCAACCATTTTTAGGTTATGGGAGAGTGATTCTAACCAAACTTTTTCCAGAAGAACTACAGTAAAAACAGATGAAATTTGAAACTTGGCCATGACTGAGTAATCAATGAAAATTAGTGCTCTTGCATGCTTTGAAAGGAATTGGCTTTAATTTAGCAAAGTTGTGGCTTTTCAAAAACAATGTGCTGTATACTCATGGCTAAGATGTTATCTACAGGTGGATGTACTGCAGGGGTCAATGAGTGCATGTACTGATTTCAAAGAGATCCCTATGTTGCCACAGAACCTGCCACTCACTGAAGTCACCATGTAGAAGAATAATTCTCTTTTATGGGTATGATGTTAAAAAAAGATATCATCCAGGCTTGCTTTCAAAAGGTCTGAGCTAATCCAGCCCTTGAACTTCCTCCAACCTCCATCAGGTCATCAGGTGTGAGAGGGCCCCGTGCATGCTCAGGCTGTGGCAATAGGGTAGCAGAGGTAAAGGGGAAGGAATCAATAAACCAACTATCTTTTCTAAGAGCACTACTGAGTCTGTAAAAAAATCAGCTTCTCACTCTTTCCTTCTGGGAAGGAAACCCTTGCAGCAGCTCAGTTGGCGGGGGGGGGGCGGAAACGTCCTCCCTCAGAAAACCCATTGGTCCCATGGCAGTCAGGGACTCCCCCAAGATACGAATGGTGGTGATTAGGACCCCTGAAGATAGGTCTTACCTCATAACTCTTATTACTTGGGTGAGTGCTTTAACTCCTTTGCAGCCAGGGAACAGGATGAGTCCTGGGTGACCAGAGGCAGCTGGAGATTCCTGCTGCTGTCTGTGCACTCCCTGGGATGCTGACAGCGGCTGGATCTTCTCAGCATGACCAGTTTCCTTAGGGAGTCAACAAAGTTAAAGAGCTGGTTGTTTAGCAGCACATCTCCAGAGGCACCTGTTGCCTCTGTAAGGAATTCACTGACTGAGTAAATAATTCAAACTAGGCAAGAACCTTGGTCGGGCCAAATGCTTGGAAAATTGATAGGCCAGTGAACAAGTTGGGCTACTTGAACTTCCCCCTCTGATTTTTGCAGTATTTCCTTTAATGGTGGCCACATCTGATTATTTTTAAAGCTTGGTTGTGCTTAAAACAATCATGTAAGACAACATCCAGCAAAGCAACAAACAAAAACCAGCCCCAACTTTACCCAATGACATTTTCTGAGAGTTCTCCTCAAATATCTCCTTATACCTAGGCACCACTCATTTGCACATCTTTACTTCATGGGAATGAATGGTTCCCACAATGTCTGAAAGGTTTCACTTCTGGCATTAATCTTCAAATAAATTCTTACGCAGCAATTTCTGCCATGTCAATTTATAGCTCTTTAAAGTAAGATTCCTCTTCTGGGAATCATTTCCTTGAGCAACTAATTACAACAGCAACCCTTTTTTGACAGAATTTATAAATGCAAGAATAAAGAAAGATAACCCCATTCTGACTCATCTGAAAATTGCTGTTGTGCTTTCTTCCTATTTTTAAAGTCTTTATAACATTTGGATGATGAATGACAGATTGCTACCTTGAATTTATGCACCACTAGGAAACGCTGTTATCCAGCAGGCAATACTGAGACACAGAACTCTAGAAGTTATTTATATGATTTACACTTACTGTACATTATTTTATTTTTCCTCAAGAGCTTACCTGTTCTTCTAGTTTAATATATTTATCTATTTTTTCCTTCATCAAAGCATACAGTGCCAAGTTCTGCGCCCTTCAAAAAAATGAACTGCACAAAAAAGGTTGGCCAGGTAATATCACATAAAAGATTATGCAAGAACATGATGCTGGGATCACTTTTAATAATAAAAATGCTATAATAGGTGACATGGGGCAGGATTAGGTATGAAGAAAAGAAAATTCCTTCAGTTCTGTAAAATCTTAGGTTTTGGCTGCTTTACAAGTTTCAACTCTTTTGCAAAGATGCAGCTACAATTGAATAAAACCTGTTAACATAAATCCAAAGATAAACAATCCATGACAATTCCTATTTCTTTCAAAATGCAGAATTATTTTCAATATTAATTTTAGCAGTATTCCAGATTGAAGTATAATCAGCATCTGGTACAAAATAAGCAACTTATGTGTTCTTTGCCAAACATCAAAAAAATATTTTAACATTGGGTTAATCAACCTCTAATTATCAGTGTAGGAAGGACTGGAATACTCTGAAGCATCTCAGCACAGGCAAGCAAGAACCAAGTCAGACCCAAGAAGGGAGTCAGCTTTGAAATCCTTTGGCAACATAACATAGTTGTTTCTGCTAGAAACCCTAAATTACCTTTTCTTTTATGGGCTCCCAATCCCACTAGTGGAGTGGGACTAATTTTTGTCACTTGCCAGAGAAAGACTTTGATCATGTGCTAAATGGTTTTACAGTAAGTGGGTAGAACTGCAAATAGCAAGATACAGAATAAAGAATTTATCCTCAAGAGTGTCTCTCATTTTGATGGGTTGCCTTTGATCCCACAAAGACCGGATTACAACTTTAAAGTCTGTCCTAGCAGTGGGTGGATCACCTCAGGAACCGACCAGAGAACAAAGCACATTCCAAAGACAGAAATTGCAGGACCTGGCTTAAAACTCAGCTGCAATTCAGGGACTTCACCAAAAAAAGAAACCTGACACTTATGCCAAGCCATCTGACAACCACAGAATTTGGGAGAGCATTCAGCTCACTTCCTTTTTTATCTGTTTGTCCAGCCTCCAGTTTTCCCCTTCAAGATCACCAGGTTTGTTCTTCAGCAGCCACTGTCAGAGAGTTATTCCTTGAATCATATTCTGTTTTGCCTAAACCTTGTGCAAATGACAGGAACTGTTTAACATTTATGTGAATGTAACAGAGAACCCTTCATTCCTGAGGGCACCTTAAATACTGAGGATGCTTTTACAGTGTTGAAATACTTCAATACTTCAAACCTGAGGAATCGGAAGATGAAAAAGTGAGAAAAGCATTCAAAATGTCTACAATAAAAGAAAGAGAAGGAAATAAAAGAATTTAAAAGATTTTTTTCTTTGGTGAAAAAGGGAATTCTTGAAATTCTTCAAGCTACATTGAGCTACATCTTCTAGATCTAAATGTGAAACTGCACAGGATTTAAGCACATGCTTCCAAAGGCATTTCAACCACTGGCAATTTCTGCTCCCATAGGGAGGCTACCTCTTTTCTTCTTGTTCCTGTACATCTTCTACAGTGTCTTCATTAAAGTTTTTTCTGACTCGTAAATTTGGTTTCTGAATAGTGAGTTTTGTGAAAATCATAAAGCGATAGATTTATTGTGGAGGGAAATATAAAATGATGCAATTCTCATGTTGTAAGCACTCTTCCACGTATCTAAGAGAACCATCCTGTGTGACAATTCCCACTGAAGCCCTGGGGGTGAATTGGATTCAACTAAACTATTCCCAGATGGCTAAGTTACAGTTTTATACTTACAGATACTGAAAAGAGGGAAACCTTGTGGATGATGCCAAGAAGTGGAAAAGATGTTAGAGAGAAGAAAAAGAGTGGGACTTCTTTCTCCTGTGTCCCATCACAAAAACGGGCCCCTGGCTTGAAAGCCATTTGGGGAAATGAACTGTTTGTATTGTGTTTGTATTGCAGCACTCTGACCAGAAGAAACATCTGTAGGAAAAAACAGTTAATTAAACCACCAATAATCCATTTAAAACAACAACAAAGCCTGTTGGGAAAGTTCCTGGGGAGGAGATACTACTGCTGCATTTGGGGTGCTTCCTCCAAAATTTCCAGAGAAAACCATCCAGACTTTAGACTCTAACGCATGACATCGGTGACTGATTCAGCCCTTGAGCCACAGATGACACTTTGCAGACTCTCATCAGCCAGGAACTTGGGATCCAGTTGCGGCAGTTTCATTTGCACAGATGACTCAGACCCCAATCCCTGCAAGCAGGGTGCCACTTTCCCCAGGTCGACTCCTATCCCCCAAAATGAACTATGAATGTCCCTCTTGGAATTAGCCTCCTCTGAATAAAAGCTACTGATAAGCTTAATGACTCTCCTAGGCTGCAAACAAGAGATTTAATTCCATTAAAAAGCCAGGAAGCTCTTCCTACATATCTATGGCAAAAAAATCCCTGTCTGTGGCTGATCTTGAGATATTCCCCTTTAAGAAGTGTGTCAAAAGTTCTGCAAATCATTTTTAGAGGTTTCTAAATGTATTTATAAGTTCCTTTCCTCTCCCATAATTCTTTATAGTTGGAATTGTAGCATTAATGGAGCTTGGCTTTACAGGCAGAGACAGAAATAGAAACAATAAAACTTTAAAACTTACTAAAATATTTTACGAATAAGCTGCTGTAAAATATCAGGCATCCACAGAGCTCACTGTGGTGTGAAATACTCTGAAGGCCCTATTGTTGCTTCTTGGAGATGACCTACATAACTCACAGCATCTTCACTCAGAAACAGTGCATCTTTCAAAATACACACTGTGGAACTTTTTCAGATCACATTCTGAAAATGTTATTATCTTTCTGTATATCCCATATACATATCTTTCTTACTTTCACATCTCTAAAATGGAGAGAGATGATTCAGTAATGCAACACTTAATAGAAAAATGTGCTTTTGGTCATCTGACTACAGCTCCCTAATTTGAGTTCAATTCCCAAAACAATTTTTGGCAGGAAGAAATATTGCCGGGGGCGGGGAGGGGAGGGGGAACAGAGGCAGGGACACAGAAGAAGGAAAAGAGGTAGATTCATGAAATTGGAAGCTTAAATAAAATGTGCCTGCCTTTGAATTTTCATGCATTATTTATTCAATGTGATCATCTCTATTACATTTCAAAATATCTTGATGAAAATTCAAACCAAATATTTTAAAATATTTGAAACACTGGGCAAATTTTGAAACAACTCTATTGATCCAAAATGCTCATCAAGAAATGGCAGTTCTAGATAGCCTAATGGATTAAACAGCTCTGTGAGTTATGGTGCCTTTAAGAGTACTGAATTTCACGCCAATACTCACAATCCTGGACACCGCCATCTCAGTACATTCTCTGTTGTATTTGCATTCATGTTTTATGCAACTTTTTCAAACGATAGTATTTTCTTTCTCTGTGCAAATCAAGTAAATTCTTTCTTCAAATACAATTGTGTGAAGCACTATTAAGTCAAGTGTTCAATACATCTTTCTGGTTTGTATTACTGAAGAATCATAAAGAACCTCCAGCATTATTTAGTGACAATAAACATTACCCAGTTCATTAGTAAGTGAAGGGAATGGTAATGGTACTAAGGTCAGAGAACACATACAAGGATGAATATGGCTGAATTAACAGCTGGGGTATTTTGCATTCAAGAATCGAATAAGAACTGGCTGCAAATCCTTCAGGTCTACAGATGTTAAGTTGCAATATTTTTTGGTATTATAAGAATATTGGAATAACAACTGAATCTGATTTATTTCAGGATGCTGAAAAAGTAGGTTCTGATGAGAGCCACAAAAATTACTCAAGGACTAGAGAAGATGACTCATGGTATGACAGTAGAAAAGGTCAATATTTTTAGTAGGTAAAAGAAGAGATTAAAATAGATCGGGTTACATTGAGCAATCACATCAGGAATTCAGGTGCTGCTTTATCTAGAGCAGAACAAGGTACTGTAAGAACCAATAGCTGGAAGATGAAATTTGACAAATTCATATGTAAAATTAATCCAAATTCCCTCTTATAAACTGACCAAGCTTGTTTCTGTCACTGGCTCTACTGGAATATATTAAACAATCCAGAAAAATGTATCTGTTACCTTGTTCCAGCTCTGTTCTTCCCTTTTTAGAGGTTGTCTTTTGCTCCCTCTTTAGCAGTGCCCTCCCCACTGCACTATTCATCTAACTGACAATACTCTGCAATAAATGCATAATGTTATAATTCTAGAATTAACTCTTACTTGGCACTGTGTCAAATGCTCTTCTGAAACTCAAATACATGAATTCCATTGAATTTATCTATTGAGTTATCTCCTCACAGATTGCAGAGTCTGGGCCCATGACCTACTCTGAAACCGATGCACAATACTGTTGCATCTGTGTGTCATGATTCTTCTCCAAAGCCAATTCTAATCTAAAGGAGGCAACCATTTGAGGGTTTGTGTGAGACATTTTATTTTCCCCTTCTTTGCTAGGGGGACTCCATCATGATTTTCTAGTGGCATGCTCTCATCCCTTCCTTGATAAAATTATTTAAATGCCACGTTAATTACACACACACATACTGTTTCACAATCTTAGGACAAGGACTGTACTTTCCTCTCTATTTGAGCACATTAAGAACTTTGAGGTATGTTTTCACCTTATGTGTGGTCTCTTTTCCTTCCCTGCCCATACTATTAGCTCTGTCCTGTCATTCATCCCATGGTCAACATCATCACTAGCTTTACTGCAAATTAAGGATAAAAATGCTTTCACCTGAGCCAGGAGAGATTATTTTTAACCTCTACCTCATTTTTCAGGGGTCCTACTTTTTATAAGCAAAGAAACTTTGGCAGTGCGTTGTCATTTTCTTAAGTCTATTCACTGACTTTTTGCAACCCTTACACTTTGTCCCCTTTAAAACATAAACACTCCTTACCAGAAAGTCCATGCCTGGTTTTCTTTGCCCTGGGAAATCTTTGCTATCCAGACAGTTCCAGCTAATGTTCGCATCTTTGGCTTGATAGAATTCTAAGCTTCCCCAGCATTCAGACTGCTGGGTCTCAATGTCTTCATCTCTATATTTATGAAAGTTTGCTCTTTGAAGTCAGTAATCCTAGAATTTAGCTTACATGACACAGCAGGAAATATGATCCAAGCTATTTTGGGTAGTGTAGCTATATGTCAGTGTGATGCTCCACTTGAGCTAATAAACTTTGAATCTGTTATCTGGAGCAAAGCATGTGGCAGTACAGCTTCAGATATTCAAATCAGCCCATTCAGAACTAATTTGGTTCTCTTCACTGGCTAGGTACTGTTGTGTAGACATAATTCTTAGTTACAGACCTATTTCTGCCTTTTATCTGAACAGGTGTTTTTTTCTTAATTTAAACAAAACTAACTTTTGATTACAGATACAAGCTTGTTTTCTACAGTCAAGTCTTCCATAGCATGTTAATTACTTATCAAAATAAAAATTAATATAGATCACCTTTTGTCATTGAATGTCAGCTCTATATGGTCTTAGCATGATTAGTAATATCTCTTCACCAGCCATGCATATATTATTACAAAGAAACATCCCAGCAGTACAATTACAGAAAATCCTATGTGTACATATATAGCTGTGTCTAAGCCAACCTTAGAGACTACACCAGGCTCTGTAACCAACCAAAATCGAAAGGAGCTCTTTGGATACCTTCTCCCAAAGTGACAGTAATCCAAACCAGCTTTATTTTTGTTGTCCCTTCCCATTTCTTTACAGCCTACCACACCAATAACGTATGGCGCTACCACATCACCTTTTGCCTTTAGTTCTGCTCTCCCGGGACAGCATGCATTTTTTTGAGACTTGTGTTCCAGTTGTAATTATTATACTTGATTTCACATCCTGCATGAACAGTTGAAGTTTCACCATGTTGCAAAGTATCTTTTTGAGAAACATACAGGAACCTCAGTTGTGCCTGTCTAACCTCATTAAATACCATACCTGACCTTCCACCACTCACTGCATCATCAACCTGATCACTATTCTTGGTGGTAACACTTCTTTCTTACCATAACAGTTACAGAATAATTTAGGTCAGAAAGGATCTCTTGAAGCCTATAATTCAACCTCTTGCTCAAAGCAGTGCAAGCTTCAAAGTTATATCAATATGATCAGGGCCCCATTGAGTTTTGCAAACATCCAAATCTCTTGTCCATTCCCCTTGCCTCTGTGACTCCTTTCTCCCTTATCCCCTCCCCACTCACCTGATTTTTCTCTTCCATGTAATAGAACCAGGCTTGAGAAATTATGTGTGTCCTCCCTGACCTTCTCTGCACTGTCTTCCCCTACCCTTTCCTCCTTCTTGACAGACTGGCAGAACTCTGCTGAAGGTCATCCAGGCTGCAAGGTCTTGAAGTCTCAGCTTCTCATCGCTACCCTTGACAGACTCCAGCAGACAGTTTCTTTTGTTGTTGAGACCACAGGTGAGCGAAGGAAGCATTTTGTTCCTCAGAGGTTATTTCTCAGTGTCAGGTCTTTAACATGTAATTCTGTCCCTGGCAAGCAGCACAACCACCATCTTCTGGACCAGCTCAGCTGGCAGGCACTTAGTTCTTCTTAACAGGGAGTCCTCACAAATGGGGATCTGCTCCATGTCTGTATGTATCTTTGCTCTTCCTTTCAACTGCAGTTTCTCCCATCTTCTCTTCTCTGTCATAGACTTTCATGTATCACCTTCTTTGTTCATTGCTGAGACTCACAACACCTCTGCATAGGAGATAACATGCAGTAGACACATGTACACACGTCAGAAGCATGTAATCAGCAGTCATTGGAAGGATTTTGCTCAGATTATTCATAATGAATTTCGCTCTTAGGAAGAATACCGCCAAATCTGTCTTTTTTATTATTTATTTGAGGCAGTTTTTTTGTAAATGAAGCAGCTCAGCAGGTGATGGGTTCAGTGGTGGTGTTCTACCAGTCCTCACTATTGCCACAAAACATCACTGATTCTGCCATGGGATGCAATACCAGGCACTTTTGTTTATACACATGAGCATTATCATTGCTACAAAACAAAAGAGCTGTAACAAAGGACTAGCAGTTCTACATTCCCCAAAGCTCTGCCTAGCAGTCTTGACTATCACAGGATCTTCCTGTGCAGTTAATGTCTCAAGCAGGCAGATGAACTGGACGTGCCTTATACTCAGTCTCATGTTTTAAAATTCAATTATCAAGATGTCCTCCTTGCTCCATCATTTCATCTTTACAGTACTTGCAGTAATCACATTTCCTTGTTGCTTTTTGTTTCTGTGGTATAAACATCACTACTTAACTCAATTTAAGTCACAAAATACCTCATTAAACCCCATCCAGAAACTGTTGGTAAGAGGAGACTTGTGTTACTAAACCCTCATTTATATCTAATTATAAAGATGGAACATACCACATTATTTTAATAGGAAACATTCACATGTTGGCTTCACACCTTAACTGATTAGGGATCAGAATCCCCAATTTTCAGTTATTAAAACTAAATTACAAGAAATACAAGGGATGAAAATGGTGGACACTGGAACATTTTAGCTAGATATGAAAAAAACCTGGAGGAAATGTGGGTGAGTTCAAACATATCATTGATCAAGCACAGTGTATGACATTCAGCAACAAAGTTATATGTAGTTTCCTGCAATTCTGCTGCCAGAGAACAGAGTAGGCTGTTGAAACTTATCAATCTCTACCCAATGAATATGTGATCAGCCAATGGCACAAGACACTCCATTAATGTAACAGAAGCCAAAATTCAAAGTGCAAAAGCTATGTGACTGTGGAGTTCAGCTTAAAATTGAAAGAACACATGCACCTCTCAACCCCGCCCCCCCCAAACCCAACCAAACCCCCAAACCCCAACAACCACTCAACAACCCACTCAACAAACCCCAAACTTGGCTACCTCAATGTTAACAGTTATGAGGATCATTTTGAAGACTAATTATACCCAGCACTTGACCTCAGGTGAAGTGCTTACAAGACAAAGACAAGTAGAGAAATCTCTGTCTGAAGGCATAATTATTTGGTGCATTCAGTAAAAGCAGTAGCAAATCAGGCAGCAGACTGTAGTTTACATAAGGGTAGAATGAGGAAACAGTAAGTGACCTTTCCCTTACAGACCTTCTCAGACTTCTCTAAAAGTCACTCCAAAATAAGCATAGAAAGCAAGGCTTGCATCAATCACCATGAAGCATAGGGGAACCTCCCCTCCAAATACCCCCCCGTCCTGCCCCATGCTGGTTCTACTCTCTTTTCCAGGCTCTTGATTTTCCTTCTTTTAATGCGCCTTCCTGCTGCTTTACAGCCCCGCACGCTGGGGAGCCAGCTCTCTGCTGCCAGTGACTCTTGTTACAGTACCAGGGAGGCACACATGTTGTCCATTTCTTCCAGGTGCATTCTTTATTCAAGTCCCACTGAAATCAGTGGAAGAAGTCTTGGGGTGTTGGATCAGAACCCAGTATTTTCAAATCTTTTGAAATTAAATGAACCCTACAGTTTGAACCCTACAGTTTGTTAAAAGGAAGATGCTGGAAATGAGTCTACACCCAGCTAGATGGGGCTTGAGACAGGAATTTCTGAGGTCAATGCAAACAAGCTTGTCTTGCTACTCATTTCTTTTAGTTATGGCACCAGTAAGACCATTTTAGAAACTCTTTTGAATTTCCTGTTTGAAAGTTTTCAACGAAATGCTGTAGGTATATATAACTAACTGCAAGGTATTCCTCCAGGCTGGGCTAGTGAGCAGGCACCATCTAGCACCATCCATTCCCAAATGTCACCTTTATATAACAGCTACTGTTGGCTGACCAGTTCTCACAATCAACAGCTCAAGTTCCATTTCCTGAGTTTTCTGAGAGCTTTTCATAGGCTATTAACATGCAGTTTTAAGGAAGGTGATCAGGAGCAGGCGATTAAATACTCTAAGCTTCAAAAAAACGTGTTAAACGTAAGATTATTTTCAAGTGGATAAGGTGACATGGACATGGCTGACAGTTTTAAGTATAGTTTTTAGTGCAGCAATCCTTTGTTTTGAACATAAAATTCAAGAAATCTGAGTTTTCTAATTATAATGAGATTTTCAACCTATGTTTTAAATACCATGGTGGATCACTTCAGTCCTTTACCATGACATCTGCATTTTCAGGCATGTGAAAATCTCATGCTTCACCTGGCACAGAACTTCTTTGGGTCAGTCAAACATTTATACAGTAATGGGGCAGCAATTTTGATTTTTGTGACTATCATCAGCTAAAGGATTTGGTATTTTCTATATTGCTTAAGTAACTCATACATGACGAGAAACAGAACCATTTAGCAATTCTAGCCTACCCTCATGCCTCTCTGTATTCCTTACAGATGCTCTTCTATTATGTCTTACACATTTCAGAAGAAAAGCATCTGAGATTTTATGAGGAATAGCCCTAGTGGCAATGTAAATTGCAAGTCTAAACCAGAAAGTTTGAGATCCTCAGTTTTCCTTTCTATAAGGCCCTTTTTCTTTTGCTTAGGCATCCACATTTTTTTCCAACATTTTTAAAATGTTGTATGTATTTATGGTGGAATTTTCAAAGCCACCAAGAGGATTTGGATGCCAGACTGCAGCTCTTTTTAATGAGATCTGAACATCCAAATCCATACGCAGATTGAATATACATTAGGCTTTGTATACGTGCTAGCGAACAACTAGCAGAGCTAGCAGCTATGCAACATCCAAAAGTATACTCAATTTGATTCTGCAACACCGTAGTTATTCCAACCGGATCATCTACAGGGAACTAAGCCACATACTGCCATAGCGAGTTGGTTCTGTTGTGCCAGATACTAAGAGAGAGAAGCTGCAAAGCCATTTCACTTGCAAAGTAAGCCAAATTCTTAATATAAGCTTCCCACCACAGTATATTCAATTACAAAATCGCAACTGCCTCATATTCCAATTAGTGTTTTTACAGGATTTTAGGGACTACCAGCCTCCATCCTCAGCCAACCAGTGCCAGTTCCCTCCCTGCAAGGATTCCCTTGTGTCCTTCATCCCCAGGGAGCCAGTTTTCAAGGAGCAATGTTGTCAGCAGGCACTGGAAGGAGGTCTAATGCCAATGGCCCCGCATGCCTACAATGGCCAACTGGATTGCCAATTGGCCTTTGACTCCATGAGCTGTGGAAGTATACAGCCACACGGGCACAATCATCAGTCTGGTGCTAGCGGATGTTTTAGTAATATTTTTTGTCAGGGCAGCATTTTTTGGCTTATAGGTCTCCCAGAGGGAAGTTAAACATAGTTCTTCAGGAAGCTGTGTGCCAGTTAAAGAAAACAAGTGACTTACAGCACAGAGAATTGATAGCAACCAAATATAAATGATAGTAGGAATCAGCAATGCAATAGACTTAGCAACAAGGCTTCATTTTTATTGGAACTATTTTTATCTAAAACTGCTTTAGGAACAATTCCTGTCTTCGGCTGAAGATAAAATACAAACTAACTATGGACTTGTGTAAGTAACTAGTAGTTTTAGTATCATTTTAGAAAATAGGTATATGTATTTTTATAATCTGTAAATGATGAATTCCCTAAAAATATGAAGGTTTTTACTCTTTGCACAGGAATCTGCTTGAATGTCAATTTAATGATTACTACTGGTAGATGGAATTTTGATATCCATTTGGTAGTGATTTACACCAGTGTTTTCAAGGCTGCCAACAAGCAAATCCAGAAGGCAAGCAGCCAAAATTCCAGAAGAGACAACTGTCTTTTATTTTATAGCTTATGCGTTTTGAGCTTAATATGATTTTCCACTAACAAGTTCTGTACCTTCTCCAAAGTGCTAAAACTGGTGTGCAGCATTGCAAAGTAACACAGCCTCTTCGAGGCAAGCTAATATTAAACTCATGGTAAATTATAGAAGTTATACTGTTTACTTAGGGAAAAGAATAGTAAGGTTAAAAGAACTACACATGATTTATTGCACACACTGGTTTCAATGGTCACATTTTTAAGCTTGACTACATATGAAACAACAATATATCAGCTAAGTGTTCTTTCCCATCTGATACAGAATGAGCAAATACATAAGAGACAAGGAAAAGACTGCTGTTAGACTTCAGAGAAGCACAAAATATGCATCGGTTATATCATGTGCTTAATAAACAGGATGCAAATCATACATAATCTTTGCAGAAAGGCATCGTAAACAAGCTGCATTTGAAGGACCAAAAAGGGCATAAACAGAAACAGGGTTTTCTCATTTTTCAGGCAGAACCATAGGAAGTGGGTACACATTAGCATGGTGAGGTCCAAATCTTGTGCTTAATATGAGGACTGAATGCTTTCTAATGATTTCTAATGCTAAGAGTATTCCATTTACAACAGCAATATTAGTGAAGAAAAAGCTACTTATTCATTAGCCTAGACTCCATACATAAAATGAGGCCCTAGCTACCACTTCATACCTATGAACGTGAAAGATCAAACACAGTTTTGCTTTGTAAAGCATTTATTCTTCCACTGATCACCTACTGGAAAGATGACCCCTATCAGGACAGCATGTGTTAATTGCTCCTGAGAGCAATAGCTGCCATTTGACCATTACTACTTGAAACTAGAATCAGATTAGCTAAGTTATTGACTATATAGAAAAGGTAGTTCCGTGTGCCATGTGTGCCTCCTGAAACTATAACTGCACAGAACTGAACACCACAAAGAACACCTCTCATTCTACTAGAAATTTACAAGTTAAGACATAGAAGTCAAAACCAAAACACTGCAAATAGCATAATGTTTACAGGTGGAGAATAATATTAATTCTGAAATAACAGCCTTAAACTGATACTCCATGTTCAGATATGAACTGGGAATGACTCCTCTCTTTCCTTTCTTCTTCCTGGCACAGGTTTTTGTCTGACTACAAATCTTATCATCCTGTCTCCTTTCTCAGTAACATTTTTCTATCCCCATGAATTCCTAAGCTATGCCTTGTTTCATACTCCACGCCAGTACAAAGAACAAATGCCAGCTTTAAAAGAAGCACTCTTGCATAGCTGCATGGATCCTGTTGCACGATAGTACGGTGCAGGTGTAGCCTTTGAAACAGGATGCTATTCAAAGGCAGGTTATGGCCCACAGGCTGCAGATCTTGACATGCGTGACCGAGGAAACGACAAAAGCCACTGCACACATGATGCTGATCCCACAAGATCACTCAGTCTAACCACACTGTATGCTCTTCCTCCACCTGTTATGACCTGTACAATATATACCTCTGGACACATCCAACTTGGTACAGATTCCCAGGCACCAACTGGACCCTTCCCTATAGCCCAGTTTTAGTACACGTGATGCAAAATACTTTTAAATATACACTGAAGAGAAAGCAGAGTTACTCTAGATGTATTTTCTATGTATTTTATTGATCTGATACAATATACAAGCATACACAGCAGTACAGGCATGTGTATGTGTCTGGATATACATACATACACAAAATGCCATATGTATGATACATACAACAAACAAGGCCAGATTATCCGGTCTTGCAGAGACATGCCCAGCACAGGACCAAAAACCAGGGTGGAGGCATACAAGCCCTTCAGAACTGTAACACTGTCTGTTCCTACAGCTGCCTGGGGACCAGGACAGCTTCTGTAATAGGACAGAAAGATAATAGGCATCCATTTTAGATCTAGTAATAGAGAAGATAGTTGCTTTTATCTTACCACTTGTTATTCTGTTTTCCAAGGCTGAGCTGTTATTATTCAGATAATCGGGTCTCACAGGCTTTGCACCAGGAGATAAACAAAAGGTGCACAGAACCTGCTAAGTGTGATTCCACAGCACAAAGTTAGCTAATAGAACCCAGGGGGAGCCATGCTAGACGATGAAACTGCACCAGGCCCAACTGGTTTTTGGGACCCAGGGGCTGAGATGTGGGATATCTGGGTAAACACTCAAGAAAGAGCTCCATAGGAATCTTTGCTTTATTCTTTGCCCACCCCCAATCCTGCCGTACTTACACATCCCTCTAGTACCCTCTTCTAATAGCACCACAGAAATGGTCAGTATCCACCAGCATGCTAATAAAGTTTTTCCACAGTAAAGAATTACTACCATTTATTTCATTCATTATTTATTTTCTCATATTTTATGAGAAAACCAGTAAAATTGGTCAAGCTGGTTATCAGGCACCTGGCTGTGCAATTTACATAGGAAACCACAGCTGTTGGGAGCTGAAAGAGGAGAAGCCTCATGGCCTCACAGTGTATTCTGGGAAGAACAGATGCATAATTACCGAGTTTGTGGCTATGTTGTATTTTAACTTTTTCAGCTCATGAAAACAGAAGGAATATTGGTGATATAGCTCTGACAGGCATATTTTGCTTGTTAAACAATAGCAAAACACATTTTAAGCCATATTTTTTACGATAAATTACTGTTAGTTAATAACCTAGGCCTGAATTTCTTCCTCTGTTGCAAGTTCACAGCTTGGATCAATGAGATGTGTTCCTATCTTTTTCCCATCAGACATTACTGGAGAAGCAGTAGGTGACTGCTTGGTAAGTAAAGAGAGAGAAGGAGAAAAACTGGGGGTCATAGTTGGTGGAGGGTATCCAAGATTATGGATAAGGGGAGAACGAGGGTATTTTTTAAACGCTTGCCCTGATATTATATTTGGCATTCGTGGTGGCACTGTCCTTATGCCAGGCTGAGCTACTGATGTTATCAAGGGAGGAGGGAAAACAAGAGATTTCTTCTCCTTAGGGAAGCTATGAATGTGTACATTTTCATCTTTCAGTTTTGCAATATCATTAAACACTGAGGCAAGAGGTTGAAATCTGGGTTCCCAGCTGAGCACATAATCCCAGTTATAACCACCTCCAAGATCCTCATCAGGGGTGCCAAGAGTTGCAAGTGAATCATACCCAGAGTCCTGCCTATCTGACATCAAGACATATTCTCTTGTGAGGTCTGCCATTAGGTCTTTCTCTTTTATTCCAATTTTCTTAAGTGTTTGAGACAACATTTTATGTGCAAAGGCTGTGTCACAGGCTTCTTCTCTGCATTCTTTAATGGCCTGCATGCTCTCCATGCTTTGCGTGGTAGCCATGACATCCATCTCTCCAGACTGACAGGAGAGCTGATCAGACTCTCTTGGGATTCCTGAATCTGGGACCCGTGAGCCGCACTCACTCAGCACCGAGCCAGTGCTCCTTCTGCAAGGATGCTCGTTGATCCTTTTGATTTCTTCATCCTCTGCAGTTTCTCCTTCAGCAGAACCATGGCCACTGGAGTCTGAACACCTGCACGGGACATCATCATCCTTCCCCTCTTCGATTCCTGCTAGGCTCAGCCATTCTGCTATGGCACCCATGGGAAGCATACTGCTCTCAGTACTTTGGATTTTGTGACAGTCCTCATCTTCGCTGGCTGAATTCACATCAGTAGCTGAGGAGGATACTACTTCTTTTTTCACACAAGTGTTCATCAGATCTTTCCACTTATGTCTCAGAATAAATGCAGTAAGACTGACTGCAAGCAGTAGGAACGCTATCAAGGAAACTGAAACGCTAATGGTCAGGCTGTATGCTGACACTATGGGATAACTCTCAGGAGAATTGGAAACATTTACCAAAACAGTGCATACTGTGAACTTTGACTCAATTTTGGGGCTATGAGCTCTTACCAACAATTCCAGGGTGTCATCATTCCTTTTGCTGTCATTTTTCTTTCTGTGAACAGCCTGAGTCAAATAAATATTACCACTGGTTTGATTCACAGAAAAGAATGGAGAAGTTTTTAGCAGGGAGTAATGAACAACTCCATCCAGTCCACCATCGCTGTCTGATGCTGTCACTCTGCCAAGCAACTGGCCTGCTTCATTCCTCTCAGGGAGATTAAAGAAATACTGATCTTGTGTAAACACTGGGTCAAATTCATCTCTCCCCTCAATATCTACCTGAACTGTAACAGTAGCCAGTGAGTCACCTTTGTCTTTTGCTTGGATTATGAGACAGTACCTATTCTGACTTTCATAGTCAAACATTTGCTTTGTATGAATATCTCCTGTCAAAGGATCAATGAAGAACATGTCGTGGTCTCTAGGAGCTTCACGATGAGCCAAACACGAAGACTGGATGGAGTAGGTAAGGTGGCCATAGGAGCCTTTATCAAAATCCAGTGCATTGACAGCACAAACAAAAGAAAAGGTAGGCAGATTTTCACTAACACTACAGCTCAAGCTGGGAAACAGAAACAGAGGGCCATAATCATTGTCATCTAGGATGCTAACAAGAACAACAGAAAAAGCCACATTTTTTACATCAGCTCCTCCATCGGTGGCTTGGATGATCAAAGTGAATTTTGTAGTATCCTCGTAATCCAGCATTTTCATCAAATCCACTGATCCCGTTCTCCCATCCAAGCGAAAATGTCCCCTGTCATTTCCAGAGATGATAGCATAAGTGATCTCTGCGTTAGTGCCTGCATCACAGTCATTTGCTGAAACTTCAGTGACGTGACTACCTACAGGGATGCTTTCCTTGAGTTGAATATGGTACTCCGGGCTGCTAAATACTGGAGGATTATCATTAACATCCAGCACAGTTATTAGCACAGTAGCAGTTGAATTCAAGGAGGGCATTCCATGATCAGAAGCAAGGAGGACCAAACGGTGAGAAGAAGCTGTTTCCCTGTCGAGAACATTGCTCAAAACAAGACTGCCAACAAGTTTGTAGGATGTTTCTGACTCCATGACACTTGTTTCCACGGAGAATAAATTCTCAGCATTGCCATCAATAATAGAGTATTCAACATATGTGTTTTCATGGGTCCAGTCATAGTCAATGGCTGAAAATGTGAGGACACTTTCTCCAACTGAGGCATCCTCACTCACACTGAGATTGTACAGAACCCTTGTGAACTGAGGGGCATAGTTATTTACATCTTCTACGTGCACCTCTACAGAGGTAACTGCACTCAGGGTGGGACTCCCACCATCTGTGGCTTCTATCAGGAGCCGAATAATGGAAATCTTTTCCAGCCGTGTCACTGGTCCCGTAGCAAACACTGAACCTGAAAATAAAACAGAATTAACAAAAGCCCACACTTCACATTCACTAAGGCAAGTGAATGTGATTCCAAAAGCTGACTCTAATCAGTCATATTTGAAAGTTACTCAACTGTAACAGCTGCACACCCCAAAGTAACTCTCTCACATCCAGAGAGTAGTGGGTCAATGGCTCAATGTCTGAATGGAGGTCAGTCTCAAGTGGTGTGTCCCAGGGGTCTGTACTGGGACCAGCACCCTTTAATATCTTCATCAGTGACACCAACAGTGGGATCGAGCGCACCCTCAGTGACTTTGCAGGCAACACTGAGCTGAGTGGTGCGTTTGACACACCTGAGGGACAGGATGCCATTCAGAGGGACCTGGACAAGCTCAAGAAGTGGGCCCATGTAAACCTTATGAGGTTCAACAAGGCCAAGTGCAAGGTCCTGCACCCGGGTCAGGGCAATCCCTGGTATCAATACAGGCTGGGGGATGAAGGGATTGAGAGCAGCCCTGCGGAGACAGACTTGGGGGTACTGGTGGATGAAAAGCTCGACATGAACTGACAATGTGTGCTCACAGCCCAGAAAGCCAACCATATCCTCGGCTGCATCAGAAGGAGCTTGACCAGCAGGTCGAGGGAGGTGATTCTGCCCCTCTACTCCACTCTCATGGCACCCCACCTGGAGTACTGCATCCAGCTCTGGGGCCCCCAACATAAGAAGGACATGGACCTGTTGGACCGAGTCCAGAGGAGGGCTACAGAAATTTCCAGAGGGGTGGAACACCTCTCCTATGAGGACAGGCTGAGAGAATTTGCATTGCTCAGCCTGGAGAAGAGAAGGCTCTGGGGAGACCTTATTGCAGCCTTTCAATACTTAAAGGGAGCTTATAAGAAAGATGGGGACAGACTTTTCAGTAAGGCCTGTTGTGATAGGACAAGGGGTAATGGTTTTAAACTAAAAGAGGTAGATTCAGACTAGATATAAGGAAGAAATTTTTTACTATGGGGGTGGCAAAACACTGGAACAGGTTGCCCAGAGAGGTGGTAGATACCCCATCCCTGGAAACATTCAAGGTCAGGTTGGACGGGGCTCTAAGCAACCTGATCTAGTTGAAGATGTCCCTGCTCATTGCAGGGGGGTTGGACTAAACAACCTTTAACGGTCCCTTCCAACCCAAACCATTCAATGACTATGTTCATAAGCCATCTACTTCTACTTCAGTCTTCACCATCTATAGCTAAGCACCACACAGACAATGATGTGTGACAATTTTCTGATCACAGTTGAAAACAGCCACTAGCCAAACATAAAGACAGGCTGGTGAATACAGAGTAGCAAATGGGTAAAGAAGAAAACAGCTTTAACTGGGTGAGACATTTGTATATTCAGTGTTTGTAGTTACCATCACCAAACAAACATTGCATTCAAAAATTCCTCTCATGTAAACACCTGGGAATAGCAAATAAGTGTAAGAACTTGCTCACTGAACAATAGTTGCACATCATTTTTGCCGTATCTAGTAATCTCTGAAGCTGATATTCCCCAAACTCTCATGTACGCATGCATACAAATAGAGAGACACGCACAGTTTTCCATCTCCCAGAGTGTTACAACATTAGGCCAGAAAATTCAAACCAGTAAATCTCTTAACTATTGAAGAAAATTATGTACTTTGGAGAGAATGTTCTCAATTTAGAAAACTTCTAAATTCCATTCAGGATTATAGGATAATATAAGCTCTCTAAAGAAGCAATCTTAAAAACATACTGCCCAAGCTGTAGAGAAGCTCCATTATGATAGGTTCAACTTATACTGAAAAATACTAAGTATGAACTTAAGTTGACTGAAATCTAATACATGAGCTGAAATGTTATAAATCAATGCAAAATGTACAGCAACTTTTCTATCAGATCACATCAGAGGAATAGCACCTATAGGATGTTGTGACTACCTGCCTCATGCATGGTTCAGGGACAAACTGAGAACTCCAGTCTTTGATGCAACCAGTTCTTCAGTGATAATGGCAGATTTAGCCAAAACATATGGTGGACTTTGGCCACCAAAGATTTCCAGAACTCAAGTGATCACTGGCAACAGGTGAGGAAGTGCAATAGGACTCTTCAATTTACACTGAAAAAGATGAAATAATAAACTGTGCTTACAGACTCACCATTCTTCTGATCAATGGAAAATCCCTCAGAGGAAGAGAGGATTTTGTAGGAAATCATTCCATTATGCTCTGAATCCCTATCCACAGCAGAGACTGTCAGAACAGTGGCATCCACAGAAATTAGCTCTGGCAAGCTCACCTGACATATAAAGCAAATGTACAGTTTTGATAGAGCTTAATAAAAGATTTTGAACATAAAAAATACATTTTCCTTCATTTGATCTTATTAGAAAAAAACACAGTTTCCACCTTTGGAAAAAGCTTCACCTACCCATTTTCTTCTGGGACAAAACTATAAAGAATTGTGATATTGAAAACAATGTATACAATACAGCCAAAATTTATAGTAAACTTTAAACAGTAGTAAAATCCATCTAGTTCTAGTTCATTATGACAATAAGTTCAGAGAATCATTGAATCTCTTTTTGCAATAGTACACTAATGGAATGAATGCCTACAACAGACTGCAACTAAAATTGGCTTTTCTCCCTGTGTTCAGAAACACCTTGATTTTCATACATGGAATACAGTCTGCAGTCCCCATCTGGAGTATATGATTGACCATTAAAAAACCCAACATATGTACCCTGAAAATTCCAGCACCAGAGCACTTAATCATCAGTGGATTATTCCTAGAATTTAGTTTTTCAAAATGCTCCCTTTTTTCTTCGTATAATCTAGGAAACCAAGAAAGTCCTTCTCCTTCTTAAGAGCTTCCATTATTTAAAGTCCAGATACACTACTTTGGTGACCAAAGTTTCCTTCCACCTTATAAATTAAATTTCAAATGAACAGTATGATACAGCAGCTGCCTGTTATAACTTCAAGTGCTAGTTTAAATCATTTTAACAGAGTGATTATATGTATATAATAGCCATATATATATGTATGAAACTAGATATGAAAGTATAAATATGAAAACACTTGAAAGGACAATAAAAGGGTAAAAATCACAGGGTGATGAATAGGGAATTATACATATCATCGCCCAAAAAGAAGCAGTGTATCTTACTGTCCAAGCAACACACCAAAACATCAGAATTGTGGAGAGAAAAGCTCAGCTGTTTACATTAGTATAGTCAATAGAGCTACGCTGTTTTGCATCAGTTAATAACACTGCCTGTAATGTCTGCTCCAATCTACAAAAAAATTCCTAGCCCTTGCACAAGCAAGTGCTTGCCTAAACTATTCTCTGAAATCAGACACATATGAGGGTTGAGGAAAACTTAAGGCAAGGTCTAAAAATCACTTGAACATTAATAGTGCATTTTTTTTCCCCAGAATTTAGACTTATGAGTTTGAGTGGGCAGTTTACACAAATCCTGACAACTCAGGCACCTGAAAGTTTCACAGGTGCCTACAGTCTGTCCCATAGTTATCTAACTGACTAAACCGTGGTGCCCGCACGTGCTCAGGGGTTGCAATTTCTTTACTAAACCAAATGTTTAGACTTATTTCTTGACTAAATCTGTCTGAGATTTATAAATGAAGCATTGTTAAATCCAAGTCTTCTGTGGTGCCTTGTATTTTTGGCTCTGAGCACATCCACCACACACAAAAAGCGCCAAGTCAAGCAAACAGCTCAGTTCACAGGACAGCAGAATTGCTGAGGCTGGAGAGCACCTCCACAGTGCGTCTTGTCCAACCCTTGCCCAGAGCAGGGTCCCCTGGAACAGGGTACCCATGACTGTATATAGTTGAGTTCTTAGTATCTCCAGGGATGGAGACTCCACAACCTCTCTGAGCAACCTGTGCCAGTACTCAGTCACTGTTAAGAGTTTAAAAAGAAAAAGGTTTTCCTGATGTTTAAACAGAATGTCCTGTATTTCAGTTTGTGCCCACTGCCTCTTGTCCTGTCAGTGGACAACACAGAGGAGAGTCTGGCTCTGTCTTCTTAACTCCTCCCACTAGTATTTACACACATCGCTAAGACCCACCCTGAGCCTTCTCTTTCCCAGGCTGAAGAATCCATGCTCTAGGCTCTTTTGGGCCTCAAGCCCAAGCCGCACAGCCTAGCCCCACACAAACATGTGTTTTGCCAAGGACACAACTCTGGCAGCATCACCTTTCCTGTGGCAGCCTTATTGCAGCCTAACTTCACCTGGAGCTCCAGGCTTTGTCTCTCTCCCATCCCTAACCCTAACTCCAAGTCATTACATGTGCTGAGCCTTAGCCCAAGCCCCACAGCCTTAGGGCAGATGAAGTCAGGGCAAAACCCTTTTAGCAGCCTACCCTTTAGAGCCTTGTATGGTACCGTGCTCGCTTCGGCAGCACATACACTAAAATTGGAGTGATACAGAGAAGTTTAGCATGGCCCCTGTGCAAGGATGACACACAAAATTGTAAAGCATTCTGTATTTTTTTAGGGATCTGGGGGTGCTGGTTGACAGCAGGGTCAATAGGAGTCTGCAGTGTGCCCTGGCAGCCAAGAGGGCAAACCCCATCCTGGGGGGCATAAAACACAGTGTAACCAGCCGGTCAAGAGAAATTATTATCCCTCTGTACTTTAGCTTTGGTGCGGCCTCACCTTGAGTACTGTGTGCAGTTCTGGGCCCCACAATTTAAGAAGGATGTGTAGGTCCTTGAATGCATCCAGAGGAGGGCAACAAAGCTGGTGAAAGGGCTGGAGGGAATGTCCTGTGAGGAGTGG